>JACWFZ010000029.1:0-121958 GCA_019775285.1 Cystobasidium slooffiae | reverse complement strand
TCGCAGTCTTGACGCATGCGGTCGAAAGCAACTGCTACGGTGCGACGAGTCGCAGGCCACATTGCCACCGGTGTTATAATGTAGGCAGACCGGTACCAGATCAACTCACGCCTTCCGAGCACTCCATTGCCCAGGCTGACCTCCCTTGTCTGAAGCTTGAATTTCTTCCTTCACTTCATCGCGTAGTTCTGTAAAAAGTGGTGGCGAAGGAGTACCATACCTATCGAGTTAGCTACCTGTATCCTGTCAAGACCGGGGGAGAGTAATTCCAGCTTACCGGGGTCGGTGTACTGTAAACGAGTGTGTCAGTCAGTATATCGATGTTTTCTGACTTCTCCGCCTTACTTTGTCGCTGGAGGAGCCCATTATGTCTGATTATAGCTAAAGTAGGTGCAATATCAATATCAGAAGCTTTTGCGATATGCTAGTTAAGAAAGGGGAAAGAAAGTAGCAAGGTGGATTCGAGCTTGCTGCAAGGCAGTTTCTTTCGCTCTTTCTTCTCTCTCGTGTGACAGTTCCTGTGACGCTGTCCTGATCTGCGAAACACGCCTTGATCGACTTGTCAAAGTAGCCCGCATCGAAATTATGGTAGCGTTACGCAGCCCGGCAAGGTTGATCCTGTAATAAGCGGTCGTACTGTATTGATTCTGGGCGAGCATCGAGTATACTTCAATAAGACATGGTACAAGGTGTATCAGACCTCATTACCGGTATGACTTTATCGCTGCATTCCTTTCAATCCAGTCCTTCTCGCCACAGCCGTATCTCCACTACCTGCAGTCCAGAAACCGGTGACAAATTTGTGGACGATGATGCATACCACCTTTCCCTAAGAAGGTCATACACAGCAGGAAGACCTGGAGTTCAGAAGACATGGGGCCTTACGGAGCATTTACGCATTCACGCAGCATGGCCTCTTACTGTCTGACTTGTGCCTGGTCACTCGATACTGCTACTCCTTGTGTCTTCAGCCTGAGCGCTTTCGATTGCCTTCAATACTCGGACCTCACAGGATACAGCAAAGAGCAAGATAGATAGAAAGCTTCAGAGCAGTCTAGTATCTCTCTATCATGCTGCAGTCCTCCCTTCGGCCTTTCTATGTGCTGGCCCTGCTAGTCCTGTCCAGTCTCGTGAGAGCGCAGTCGACAGATCTCAATCCACAAATACCTTCCGACCTGAAACAATGCGGCACAGTCGACCTGACATGGTCCGCTACATCAAACAATGGCTCGTCACAGATGTACTATGCAAGTATTGTTAGTGCTTCTTCGGCTGGCCTGAATGGAACAGACGAGGTCGTCACATACCTTACACGACTTAACGATACTACAAGCTATGAATGGTGAGTTCTCTCGGTCGTAAATTGTCCTTTGAGGAGACCAGACCTGATTCTCTTTCCAACTATTAGGCAAGTAGGCGTACAGGCGGGGTCGAATATCAGCTTGCGAGTCTCAGATTCAGCAGGAAATCTAGGGTGAGCGTGTGCTTTCATTCGCAATTGCATTCACAGGAGCTGAAGTAATCCTGCATACTCAAAAAAAGGTACTCGGCTCCCGCAACGGTACAGGCCGGAGACTCTTCATGTCTACCCACGCTGCAGAACGATGATGATACCGTTACGAACACACCTGCTCCTGCCCCAACTACAAGCCAGTCGACCGGGGGAGCTGTCAGCACCATTCTCGACGGGTATGTTTGAACGAGGCTTCACCGCTGGGGATGGTGTCTGCGAATTCTCGCAGATGCAGGTTGCTTTTGACCGGGTTTGTCAAGACTGCGACCAAAAGTCGCAGACACCATACTGTTTAGTATGGTGTCTGCGAGTTTTGGTCGCAGTCTCAAGCCATGCTGCCACAAGCAACTAGCACACTGCGACCAGTCGCAGATCTGATTGTCATCGGTGCTTCAAAATGGACCTTTGAAATAACATTCTGGCTGACACATTCTTCTGCCCATTGCTGCAGCCACCGAACATCCAAAATACTCGCAGCATGCATCCTTGGCTGCGCAATGGCCTCGATTGCTTCGCTTTGAACCGCTGGACCTTTCTTCATCTGCAATATCGACCGCTTCGGTAAGAGGCTTTGTAGCATATAGATAGATTGCTTTGTATGACACGGACAACACCAAGAAGCAAAATCCAAGTCACCACCTTCCATGAACCTCTTGAAACGGATGACGCAACCTTCCAGCCCAATCACGTGACATTCTCGAGGCAATCAATCTGATAATGCTGTCGACAAGGACCAAAAGCATATGACGCGTCGAAAGCCTCCATCGTGTGTGCGGAATGCCCTAGTAACGCACAGGACTTTTCGAGCATCTACTTGGATGACGCTATCAGCTGCTTTCAGCTCGTCCAAGTGTCACCGCTTCTCGTCTCGACCTTGGCGAGCAATCAAGCAAGAAAAAACGATCGCCGCACAGCTTTTCAAGCCTAATTAACGCGAAAAATAACAAGGAATGCCAACGCTCGATCTTTTCCGGCATTAATCAAAAAAGCTTAGATGCTAAGGCTTGGGTTTTGAATGATTCGTCAAAGCAACAATTGTTTGTTGATGCGGCAATCCTTGGGTGGGCTCTCGAAAAGCAAAAGCACGGGGTCGCCTTGCAGATAAAGCATTCATTTGACTTTCTTCACTGCCTGTCAACTTGTCATTGCTTTGTGCTGCACTGTCATTCTTCCTTTTTTCTATCGTGTGTCTCATCCAGCATTACCATACCTACTTGAACAAGAAAACGAAGGTCGAGGATGATCTTCATCAATTTACTAGCGATAGCAGCTGGCCTTTCAAGCTGGCTTTCCACACCGGCACTAGCGCAAGATGGTGGACTACTTCAACCTGTTCTACCTAGTGACCTCCGACAGTGCTCAAATGTCACAGTATCTTGGTCCGAGACGACACCTACCACAGGAAGACAGACATACGCTGTCCGCGTTGTCAACTCCAGCACTGTCGGCATGGAACTCGCGGCCGAAGTGCCGATTACATGGATAGGTCACTTTGACGAAGGCGAAACAAGTCACAGCTGGTAAGCAATGCTCCGTGGCTGCTTCCTGCTCGTGTATTATCCATGTTGACGTGTTGCATTCTTGGTCCACAGGCGCGTAGGGATCCCAGCAGGAACAAGCATTACCTTGCTCGTGACAGATCAGGCTGGAAATAGAGGGTAAGCAGGCCTGATGAAAGGTTCGGATATTGCCAATTTGCGGTACTGACTATACATATTGTACTGCTTCTCGCTATGTTTCCAGTTATTCAGCGCCAGCGGTGGTACAAAACGGCAGCTCACGATGCATGCCCCAAGAATACGCACCAAATTACTTCCAAGGCGGCGCTACTGGAGGATCTGAGAGTATCTTTGGGTCAAGTAGACTACTGTAAGCTATACCTGCGCTTCATCGCATCGCTGCATGACCTTTCCGCTTACTTTTGCTTCTTGCGCTTGCAGGTTATCCTCTCTTATCGGTGCGCTCGTCTTAGCGTTGCTAGCAAGCGCAGAGCTTTAGAAAAGTCCAGCACACTCTACTTCAGCTGCTTCTCATGTAATAATAAATATCAGATAGATCAAATGGACATTCAGTACGCATACGTGTCGTTATTAGATAGAGAGCCCCAATACGTTGGCACGTGACGAGAGGACGCTTGCCATTTATCAATTATTGTAGTATAGAAGGGCGTTCACAGAAGAGCCTCAGCAGAACAAGTAACAACTAAAAGAGAATATCTCATACGTATCTAAGTCCCTGCATTATAGCGGAGTTTGCGAAGTGTGCGCGCCACACGTGCTTTTGGCACTTCAGGCGGTTCTAGCCGGGTTGCTTTCCTACCTTACAGCAAACGAAAGAAGCGGTAGTAATATGTCTTGCGTGAGTTGGCTTTCATCCTTAAAGTCTTGGCGTATAGCTGATTTGGCAGCCTGTCTGATAGGAAGGCGACTTGACGCCGGCAGACGCCGATGATGGAGCTGCGTCAGTGCCTGCTGCGACACAGACAAGAGCAGCAGGCGGATCAGCAACAACTGTCAATCTCTATCCGTGGATCCATCATGCACATTGTAGCATCACCAATGGCGAAGCAGGTGGTGCACGTACCTCATCTTCACTTTCATCGCTTGTCCTGCGCCCTCACGATGAACGAAACGAGCACGATGTGGACAAATCCCTGACTGTGGTCGATGAAGGCTCAGGCTTGCTGATTACAGTAGCGTTCAGCGAACTTGTACGCATCAAACAGATCCTCATTACATCCGCAACAGGCGAGGAGCGCATCGACCATTGCAAGGCCTGGTCAAACCAAATCGACCCGCCAGATTTGGAGGAAGCAGAAGACAATGACCCAAAGCCAGACCAAGAGTTCCAATTGCTTGCCGGTGAAAGAGATTGCGTGGAATATCCCGTACGCGTAGCGAGATTCGCTTCCGTCAGCACTGTTACTCTTTATCTGGTGAGCATTCAATGCCAATGCTCACGTGCAGGACGACGACTCGGAAGCATCACTAACATAGCTCCAACAGTCTTCTCGGCACCCAGCACAGCAACGACTATTCTATCTCGGCTTCAAGGGTGAATCTCACACTCACAAGAAAGCAAGCGACGATGACATTTCGGTCGGCGCGCACAACACTGCGCCTTCGACAGTGCCGGAACTGAAAGAGAAGTATGGCTCCGGTCATCAAGTTATCCGCTAGTCGCGCTTTAAAGTCGCGTAATCCAAAGCAAAAGTAGCAAGCTCTGCGGATGCCTACGCGCGGGCCGTGGTCCTTCAGAACGGCATACACATCGGCTCCTAGCAGCGTGGCAAAGCTCGACGCTGTCTAAGCCATCTTGGACAGGCACAGGCGCTTCAGCAAATGTCGCGGCAGGCAGGCACAAACGCCCATAGTGACACGTATCACAGCCATCAGCAGGTCAAAGCCGCGGGCTAAACTAGACAAACGACTGAACACGTCAAGACAGCAATCAAAGCCGGGCCAGCAGCAAGATGGCTCAAAGGCTGATGCATTCAATGGCGCCAAGTGTGTAGCAATGTTATCTACATTTCGATGGATGTGCTTGACGTAGCTGCGCACTGGCAAAGCTAGCTCTTGCTTTCTCCATGGTGCTCTACAAAGTCGGTGCCTCCGGGTCAATGTCGTCAAGGTCTCCCTTTCCCTCTGCAAAACGAAGTCAGCACCCATGTGGTCAATACTTGTCATTCCGAAAGATTAGCTACGCACCATATATTTTGTTCAAGGTAGCTTGCTCTGGGAGAATGTGCTTCTCCATTTGGGTGCCAATCTTGGCTAGACCTCTCCATCTTTCTAGATCCTTGGAGTTGCGCTTGTCACCATGTGCTTCTTCAGGGTTCTCCCAGTGTCCTGCAGTAATTCCCGTCAGACAGCCCATTACACTCTTAACCGCTGCAACTCACCTTTAGAGAAAGCCATGAACGTTGTAATGTGCTTCTTTGTCAAGTCAACGATGATAGAGACGACGGTTCCAGTTTCTAATCCACGCTCCATTAGCAATTTGCAGTAGATTAGCTTTGCATGCCGGTGGGACATACCTTCTAGCCAACTGATTTGGTAGATCTCATCCGTTCGGACTTCCTGAACGTAGCATCGCTGATAATTACTATCGTAAGAAAAGCCTATCAGTCTACATCGCAACGAAACAATGAAAAAAAGCGTACGAGCGACCTGCCATGGGTCCACCGTGAATCTAGTAGCGTTGCAACAGCGATTTGTCAGCCACCAATAGTAAAATCCTTCCCGAGACGTTTGCTGACCTTGTACACGATTCTTTCCTCTGACTTCAGCCAGAACTCATATCTCCAACCATTGTCTGCACAACAGTGCCACTCAGCTTGTGTGTACCGCAAGATCTGCTTTCCGAATTGCAACTTGAAGGTCGCCTACCGTAAGTATAATCGAGATGCTTGTCAACAATAGTGCTCAAAGGCATGGTGCTACCAGATGTTTGGAAGTCGATGCGGACAATAGTCAAGAAGCAAAGGATGTTGCAGTGGTTATGTTCCAAAGCTGTGTTCTGAAACCTGCCATGAACACTGTGCGCCACTTTCTAAACGATCGTAGTCCGGATGAAAGATAGATGACGCAAAGCTTTTATTTTAGAAGCTGCGCATAGACCTGGTACTGTAGCTTCAGGCCAGAAGTAGAGTACACAACAGCTCTTCCACTGAATGCTTATGCACGCTCATGACCTACATGCTCATAGCTCGAGCGTGTATATCTAGCTTTGTACTTTGTGGTACGCGATATTGTGGCACGTGCACGTACGCGTGCGGGGTCCCAAAGCGCTTGATACACTTCTTACGTATTGTCTTCCCGTTGTGTCTCCTGAATCGACACGCCTACCACATTAGGTATTGTGGACCGCCTGAGGGCGTGAAACTGTCAAGGTCTCGAATCTCCTTTCAAGTGATCTCCGGGCGCCTTGCCTCTACATGTTGTCGTTCGGTATTGCGATGCCTTTGCTGACTAACCTTGTTCTTTGGTAAGCGGCTTGTCAAGACTTGATAGACCAAATGCTTCTTCAAGGTCGACTCCAAGCAGCGCTTTCTCGTTCTCAAGCGGAGTCTCTTCAAACCCAGTTCGCATCTCGATGCGGTCCAAATCTAAATCAAAGCCTCGCATTATGCTTTTGATATTCGGATCTTCATCTTGTAGTTGTAGCTCCTCTTTCGTGATATCTCCGACTGGCATGGGGGTGAGATAGATTGCCCGTGCGGCTTCGATATCCGTTAAATAGCTTGCGACATCTGCTGGAGGCGTTATAGAGCGACGTTGTTTTTCTAGAGCTCCCGACTTCAAGATGGCTTCGATGGAACCATATTGCCTGTTGTCGTATAAGCCCAAGCATCTGATGAAGGTTGCCGAAGAGGATTACTTACTGTAGCAACTTGTGGGCGGTCACCGGTCCTAGACCTTTTATTCTCTCGATGAAATCGCATCCGCATAATAGACAGAAGTCAACCCATTGTTCTCTGGTTGTATAGCCCAATGCTTCACGAATCTCTTTTCCATGAAGCAGCTCTCCCTCTCTTGAAGTAGGACCGACCTTTCTGAGCATAGGCGAGTCAAAGACTAGGACATCGGTATCTTCTGTGATGACTAGATCTGCATGACCGGCTTCGACCAGGGATGAACAGAGCGATTCTGCCTCCTGCGGTTCAGTATTTGATGTAAGTAGCACAGGCACTCCAAGGGATCGCAGGATATCCTAGAATTCCAGGAGGCAGGTAACCATATAGTCGTTAGTGGCGCAAACAAGCATGTATGACAATGGGGCATACCATGCAATCAGTATAAGTCTGTTTGGTGACTGGCGTTGACCTTCGCCCGTAACCCTCGGCGACTACAGTCGACTCATCTAGCACAGACTGTAGAGCTTCAAGGGGATCCTCTTGATCCTCCGTAAGTACCGCCGAGGGTGTCAATGCCTGCATGAAAGCTTTGGCTTCACCCTGAGCTATGGCATGCTGTCTCTTCGATAGAATGTGGGCATCAGACAAGCTAGTAGCTTGCATGGATAACGTGAGTTGCGCAAAGCGAGCTGAGAGCTGTGCAGTTGGCGACGTAATGCTTGCTAGATCTGGCGTAACTTCTTCTGTTGTAGTCGCGCTGTCTAGCATCTTCTGTGTCTGTTCAAGCGTTTTGGCGCGTTCATTGGCACTTAGGTCTTGTAAAGCGCTCGTGATACCTTTCAGCTCTCGCAGCCGCGTCGTTCGTGCTTCCTCCTGTGGTAGTAGGGTTTTTGCGTAAGTTCCGGTGTTCCAGCCTCTGCACGTGCAGATCATGCGTGCATGGGACAAAGCGAAGTGAGGCAGCCTTACAGTCTCAGCTCTCCCAGCCAGTAGCTGCCTCGCATTGAGTCTACGTTCCAATTCTCTTGACTTAGCAGATACACGTCTGCTACCATCGAACACGACAATAGGCGTGATAGAATAGCTGTCACAAGCATTCAACGAAATCCCATACCGAAGTTCAGCCCAACTTCAGCTTGAGCGAAAAGGGTATCACTCACCTTCTTAGGTTCTTTATGAATCTGTACCATCCTAGGACAGTCCTATTAGGATGCTCATTCTCCGTCGAATGGTGGAAACGCTGTGTAACGATGTTGCCGTCGATCGCCACGCTTCTTGAATGCAACTCCGCCAGTTTGAAGTCGCGTATGCATTCTTTTGCTCGACTTCGAATGAAGCCAGGCAGTCCTTGGATGCCCATCGCTCACTGTAGCGATTCAGGCTCTTATTTATTGCTTTAGAGGTTCAGCAAATTGTCCAAACATTTCGAGCTGGTAAGAAGGGCACAATCCGTGATTGACCGCAAGGCAGGCTGCCTGCCACTCTATGATCACCCAAAAAGCACATGTTGTAAGGAAGTTTCTGCAATTCGCGACACCGAAAGGCAGATCCTGTTCAACTGTCCTCGTAATATCAAATACTTGAATTCAATTGGCTACAACGCCCATAGTGATACTGATGACAAGCAAGAGAAGGGTCTAAACTAGTCTTCACGCTGCAATGCAGAAGGAAGGAAGAGAAGCTATCTTCGAGCCGCTAAATTCCTTGTTATAGCTACAATGTACCTCTGACGGCTTTGTCGATGCACTCAGCTACGTATTGGACGTTGTTGGTGTTCAAGCCAGCCATCGAGATACGTCCTATGATGCGACAACCGGAAAACAAATCAGCACATGCACTTCGGATCAGGAATTGTAGACGCGTCTCTCCCTCGTATTCCCAAGCTTGAACAGGAAAGGGCGCGACGCAAAAAAAAGATGTTGGCAGAGGAAGGGACTCACCATTTCCAGTCATGTAAATATGAGCATTCTCGACCATTTTCTTACATTGATCAGGGTTCAAGCCAGTGAATGAAAACATTCCAATCTGCGAAGTGATGTGCTTCCAATCTCCCGGTGTCTTCAACTTGTTTACTAGCTGATCATATAGTGCTTCTCTCATTTCGATGATTCGACCTGCCATCGTCTTGACGTCTCGGATCCATTCTTGGAACATTTCCTTGTCGTTGAGTAGCATTGAGACCTGTTTATCACCCAGACACACGTAACGCTTCAGCATCAAAACCAATCATCATCACTACCTATCAGGAAAGCCAAGAATGAAGTCCCACTTACAATTCTAGCACCGAAAGAAGGAGGGTTCGAAATTTCACTTCTCTGCAATACACTCAATTGCGAAAGTACTCTCTTTGCTTCATCCGCATCTTTACTAACGACATTCAAGCATCCAATTCTTTCACCGTATAATCCTGCATTCTTAGCATAACTTTGGCATACTAATAATGGAATTTTACGATCTACGAAATGTCGGACTGCCCATGCGTCATTATCGAGGTCGCCGGACTAGGGTATTTGAAAAAAGAGAAGAAATGTATATGTCAGTAAATGAATAACTGTAGATGCGCCAAGAGAGCGGAGCTGAGGGCAGGAGCGGAAAGCGAGAAGTATGGCGAGGAAGAGTCTAATCTCGAGTGCTCGACACATTCCGAGTAGCTGAAACTTCGGCAGGATCTCTTGTGGAACAGCGCTATGACATAGTTCAAGCACTACAGCTTGTTCCAAAAGAGCGACAGACCACTGTCGAGAACCCAAACCCGCAAATAGGAACATCGGTCCTCAACCCCGAGGGAGAGAGGAGCGGATGTTCATGGGTTGCAATGAAGGAAGGGAAAGGTGTTTTAATGGTTGCCGCGGGAATAAGGGAGGAAACGTGCAGGAGGAGGTGAAAGTAAAGTGAAAAGAAGAGAGAAGGAGAGAGATAGAGAGGAAAGAAAAAGAAGGACAAAGAAGGAAAGGAAAAAAGAAAAGTAAGAACTCACCGCGAAACCCTGATAAGCACAATCAAAGAAAGCAAATAAACCTCTTTTACCAAAAATTTCAGCAATTTCCTTCCATTGATCTTGAGTAGGATCAACACCAGTTGGATTATGAGCACAAGCATGTAATAAAACAACACTTTCTTCAGGTATTTCATTTAATGTTTTTTTGAAATTTGAAAAATCTAATGAAATAGTTTTAGGATCGTAATAGGGATAATCTATTGTTTTGCACCCTATATTTGCGAAGATTGCTTTGTGATTTGCTGTTGTTGGTTTTTGTTTCGTTGTTTGTTTTATTGTTCGGGGTTTTCGCATTTCAGATGATTTCGTTAGGGTTTTACAAGTGGAGATAGAATTAAAGGAGGCGAGCAGAATAATGCAATAGTTCAAAGTCAGTTTGGCTCAAGAAGTCGACTTACAGGCGATACTGCATTCATTAGAATGAGTGAACTAAATGCCTGTACTCACCCCATGTTGGATTCGAGAGGTAAATAACCTTTTCATCACCCGATTTACCCTTCCAAGGTCCATAGTATTTGAACAAAAACAGGGCAGCGAGGTGATTGGCACCAGTACCAGAGATGGTCTGTACGGCGGAGACGCTGTTTATTATTTCGATGTCCCCGCAAATGGATAAATGGATTGATATGAAAAGCAGGCGTTTCGTGGAATTCATAGAAGGTCGGGGAAATCGGTGAGGTGAGGGATTCGATATTCGGATGCCGTGTATGGGTAGTTGTGGGATGCGATGCCGTGGATGAGGGTGTTCAATGGCAGATTTGATGAGGCGGTATGTCGGTCGGTATGGCGCAGAATGGTACGCGGGTCCAGATAATAGGCAGAGGAAGTAGTGGAGCAGGTTAATTCAACGAGTGCAGAACACGCAGCATGAAGCGTAGGATGGAATAAAGAATAACAATGCAATCAGCAATTGTATCCTTCCATATTTCTTGGGTAATAAGGACAAAGATCAAGTCCCAGGTACTCACCGATTCTCCTTGATAGCAGGAGATGATTCACCAAATATCAATTTAGGTGATGCAGTAGTAAAATCCGATAATCCAGTGATTGAAAGATATTCATGATCTATGTTTTCTTGCTCTTGAAGTAGTGCTTTTGCCTGTTCATATCCATTAAACACGTAGGGAGAACGGTGGGATATTCCAAAAGGCCAAGGTATTGTGTTCAAGAATCGATAATGAGAATGACAAAGAGAGGATCAATATAATCAGTGTCAGGTTCATTTTTAGTGCATAAAACGATGACTCCATTCCTCCCTCCCTCGCACTCCGGTGCGTCGGAGCCGGCAAGAAAGAACGCAATTACTTACCTTTTTAACAACCGGCAATACCCATGGTTTACCATTATTATCCCTATAAGCACCCACGCCTAGATTTACTTTTTTATCGAATTTATCTGCTTTGTAGGCTGCAGTGAGTTGGAAGATGCTGTGTATACATTAATGTAATGGATGACGATCGCGTGTGTTCATGGATGCGAGTAGTGGAGAATATACCCGAGTGAGTCAATGAATAGATCAGAGAGATGGAACAAGAGTGAGCAGAGAGAGTAACACTCACGCATCTGGAGGAGCCAACGGGACATCTGCGAATGCGTCTACGTGGTGTGCGGATCCTATATAAGTTACGCAGTCCATCCAATGAAGCCGGCGTGGAATTGGAATAGCATGGCATGATGTGAGCGAGGTAAACCCAATAGCATAGAGTATATAAGAGTAAGCTACTCACCGTTCTCCATTGTATCTGTAGTAGTATTAGTCAAGTGAGTAGCCAGTTGTAATACTCTATTGAGTGGAGCAGACATGTAACAGTTGCGGGTTAGGTGAATGCTAATCCCGATAGCTGGAGCTGGCCTTGCACACAGTTCCGGACAGGACAGCTTTCGATGATGATCGTGAACAAGCGAGGCAAGGTATAGACATGGAAGATAACGGAAGGATGCAGCTAGCTACATGGCTCATATCGGAGCCCCATACTCTCATTACTCTCCTGCTTAGACAATCAAGGCACGGGTGGACTATCACAAGTTACATTCATAGCTTATCCGGATGCTGTAGAAGCGAGCGAGAGGATAACACCGGAGTAGGTTGGTATCGTATATCGGATACAATTCAAAGATAATGTCATGACCAGCCAAAGAGCTGCAGCATTACTTGTAAACTCACCCTCTAAGCACTCCCTTACTTATCTGCTACCTCTCTCGCTTATGAGACTCGCTTCCTACTTCTGGCATACTGTAGACGCGATTGCTGGACAGTAGTGGCGAGAAGCGTGCAAAGTACCATTCATTCACAACAGACTGCTTAGACGCACAAGCTCTATCGCTCCTTATGCACAGTGAGTGCCGTAGAACAGCTTGACATGCATCCCATCACTCCCTCATCATATCATATCGCTGCTTCCTTCATTCCCGTCCCAGCTGAGAGTGCATGAGTGAGAAACGCGAGTGTCCGCCCTTCTCTCGCCCTTGCACTTGCCATTGCTTCTTTTCGCTCCACTTTGCACGGGTATCTATCTACTTGAGAACGCGCTTCAACTATACATCTTAATAAGCAAGCACTCTGAATCTATTAGAGCAGTCTTCTATCGGACCGCTGCTACACCCTTCGAAGCTCGCACCTTGAAACATATACAGACAGCCATGGCTAGAAAGAAGGAACCGTCTCCAGACCCAAATGAGGAGTTTGAAGTGGAAGAGATTGTAGGACATAAGGTGGGGTGTCTGTTTAGTATAACTACATCTGTACTGTTCAAGCTGACCTTTCTTTCTCTCTCTGTCTGCGTCTCTGCTTCCATCTGATCTTCTGGCGTCTCTCTCTCTCCCTCTCATTCCTAACAATGTCGAATGCATCATATGCAACTCTCAAAACATACTCATTATACGACACCAACCTGCAATGACCGCCAATAGATCGACGAAGAAGAACCTGACAGGGTCAAATATCTATATCGTACGCTCCCGCAAACACCTTACTGCTTTCCTGTAGATCTGAATGGAGGCTGATCACTCCGGTTTGTTTTGGGACATTCGGTCGTTTTCCCCGCCTTTGAACATCCATATGCAACCATTACGCAGGCGTTCGCTGGCTCGTGAGTCTCTTTTACCTTTTGTATGAAGACTGTTCAGGAGACTCTTAATTAAAAGAAGCTGACTGGTTGTTCCATTTCCCGTACTCCACTTTGCTTTTCGCCCCAAATCAACTGTCAATTCCATTCACACCCACTTCCGATATCAAAACAACCTGATTCGTACTGCAAAAAAAACGATACTCTTGCCAAACGGAAACTCGTTCTCCATTCTTTCTCGCTTAAATTTAAACAGGGCTACACAGCACGGGATGATACATGGGAACCCAAAGAGTCACTCGAAGGAGGAGCCGAAGGAATCCTAGAAGAATATATAAATGACCGAAAGAATAATGGATATGTCTTCTTCAGAGATGGAAGTAAGAAGAGTAAAGTTACAAAGTACTTGAATGATAATAATGTAGATGAGGAGGTTTTGGGATATGATGCTGGTGGTGGTACGGATGATGAATTGGAGGAGGAGGAAATAGAACCGGAACAGGAGGGTGGTAAGAAGAATAGTAGCAGCAGCAGTAAAACTAAGAAGACGGATAAAGCTGCTGCTGAGAAGGAGAAAGCAGAAAAAGAGAAAGAAAAAGAATGCAAGAGGAAAAAGAGAGAAAGTGAAGCTGCCGCCGCTCGAAATGGAGACGATGATGCCGTAGACGAGGATGAAGACGAAAGAAGAGCATCATCAAGTCATAACAAGAAGCATAAACGAAACTCGGGTTCTCCAGTTCCTATACCACCTAGTGTCCTACGTGGTCGAGATGAACGCGATAACCCAAAGAAGGAAAAGGCAGATAAGGAAAAGGAGAATGCAGCCGCTTCTGCTTCTGCTGCTGAGAGCTCATCTAAGAAGCCATCGTCTAAAAGATCGAATGGAGATGATGATGCTGCTTTAACCAAGAAGAAGGAAAAGAGACCATCTCAAACTGCTACTAATGCTACTGTCACGAATGACTCGGAAGATGATAATGAAGCTGTTGAAACTTCATTGAAACGAAGTCCATTGAAGGAGAAGAAAGCAGACCAACGTAAGTCTGAAGAGCCTCCTCGTAGCAGCAACAATAACAACACCGTCAATAAGAATATAGATGAACCCGTCAAAGCACCTCATGTCGCTACTATCCCAATAAGCCGTACTGCTGAAGAAGAAGCAGACGAAGAAGAATTACTACCATTAGGATCAGAAGTGAATTCCAAAATAGCATCATGGGAAGATTTAGTAACAGTAGAATCATTAGAACAACAAAATGGTCCAGATGATAAAGAGTATAAATGGTTAATAAGATGGAATGATGAAATACAAGCTAATGGAAAGAAGATTAACACTGAAGAATGGATTGGAAATAAATTGGCTAGGAGAAAATTCCCACAGGGTTTATTGAGCTTTTATGAAGATCATTTGAAATTCAAAAGTACACCTGAAGATGATGATATTGATGGTGGTGAAGGTATTAATGGTGCCGGTGGTGATATCGGTGGAGGAGCGGCTATGCAACAGGATTAAGAAGAAGAAATAAGACGATGAAAACCTAGTCCCGTGTATAATGCAAACACTTTGGCGAAACGAATCTAGGCTGAACAGTCAAGGAAACACTTTTCACCCTATATCACCTTTTCAAATTTACATGGCACACTTGGCTTCTCTCGATCCACTCACTTTCAAGAGGAAATCCCTCCACGTCTTTTCACTCTTGTCGAAGTTTCTTTTATCTTTAAAAGGCTGTACTGTGTAAATCTACTTACTTACTTCCCTTTTCTTTTCTATCTATATAATGTGTGTGGGTTCGACGGATAGTAGAAAGTAACAAACGAATGAGGCTGTTCCGCTTTTAATTGTCAATCTGTGTATTTGTCGTCTTAAGTCACATCAATTTCTTGCATGTTCTCATCGCTAACTGAAAGCGTTGGACTTTGTCACTGGTGAAAAACACATCACACCGCTCATAACGAGATCAACTGCGGGTTTTGCGCTGGATGCATAGGTTGCGCCAAAAAAAAAAGAGAAAAGAAAGTAATGCTACATGAATCTTAAGTTCGGAGTGGTAGCACAGTTACTGCCGTTGCGGATTAGATATAGCTTCCATGTGAGAAAGCTACATTTGATCCGCGACGGCAGTAACTGTATTTTCAAGAAGCGGGCAGAAGTTCTAAATACCGCATACTCCTACCACTGACTGGTTTGTGAAGCAAGAAAAAGCCATTCAATCGTTCAAGCTAGCTTTCATCTATCAATATCTCGGATCGCCCCAGCTTGATTTGGTAGGTGGGCCAAATCCACTAGAGCCTTGATTATTGATGTTATTGTTGCTGCCATACTGATACGCATCGTATGAAGGAGGTTGACCTCCGTATTGCTGTGCTCCTCCACCATTGAATGGAATTGGAGCTGGATCATAGCTTGATTGTGGTATTTGCGGGTATGGTGAAGATGGTTGTCCATACGGTTGTTGTTGCTGCTGTTAATTAGGGTACAAGGATTGTTAATTATGATGTAGAAAAGAGAGAGAGAGGTAAAATGACGGGCGGCTCACCTGATATGAAGCTACAGGCGCATTATAGGCATTAGGAGGAGGACCGCCATAAGGAGACGGACTGGGTTTCTGATCCCAAGCAGGCATAGGCGGGGGCGGGCCATTCGTGTTCATCATATCAAGATTATCTCGCTTGGGAGGTCCAAAGTGCTCTTGAGGATAGTGAACATAGTTATACCCACCATGAGGAGGATGTAATTGAGGCGTTTCATTATTGTGATTAGGAGGTTGATAAGGAGGTTTGAATTGTTGTTGGTTTAACTTTCCTTTTTGATACTCTTTGTACTTCTTATACGCGAAATAGGCGAGACCTCCTCCTATGATGACTTTCCCTAAGCCACGTTCACCGTCTATAGGTTGGCCATTCTCGTCATACTGCTGCTGTTGTGGTTGTTGATCTTGCGGAGAGTAGCTAGACTGTTGAGAAGATGCCTGCTGAGACATAGGTGCCATGCCTGCAGAGCCATAGAAGGATGCAGCCTCACCGCCACTGCTGCCACCAGCACCGGCATTATTGCTCGAAGTAGCAGCAGGAGTCGACGCGGCGTTATACATGTCTCCACGAGAAGCGGAATGAATAGGACCAGGCGAAGGAGGAGGTTGCGAATAGACGACGTTCGGATCAGGTGGTGTCCATGATGATTCACCTGTTTCGGCATTTGCATAGTACGTCGTTTGATATCCAGGGTCAAATTGGGTCACCCAAGGGTAGGGTAGCCATCCTCCAGCTGGTGGAGCAGGAGCAGGAGATGCAGAGTAGTAGTCGGCCATGATAGTCAGGTATACTAGTTGAGTATGTAGGAAGGAAAGAGCAGTGAGAAAGGCGCAAGATAGTGTGCCGTGCTGTGTGCTGTGCTGGAATGATCGAGTGCCGCTATTCTGTTAAAGGCGATGCTGGCTTTTTCCCAGGAAGGACGCACTGCAATCCCCTTTACAGGCTGTCCATTCTTTGGTTCTGCTCTTACAGTCGCTTTAACTGCAATGTACTCCTGCCCATACGTCGTGCTGCAGACTGCGTGCAATCGCTATCTGGCCTTCCACGTGCTCAAACATGTGGCGAGCTTTCGGCTACATGGGCTTCTTGCTTTCTTCACCGTCCTTTGGCTCTGCTCCATCCATCCTTACTGCACATATCCCTTCTCCTCCTCCTCACTCATCCATCGAACTGTCTGAATGAGCTGGAGGCTCTTCTCCTTCGGCATAGCGCTGGCCGCATGTCTCCATGCCTATCTGAACCCAGAGAGCAACTTCTTCCCCAAAACAGCGACAGAAGCTCAATTCAAGCTTCGTGATTTCTGGCATAGGACATGGTTCATGCATCAGACTTCTCCTTATATATTATCTGAACAGACGCATATAGTTCAACATCCTCCTCCTAAAGATGCTCTTACCCCTGCACAAAGGAAAGCTCTCGAAGCGCAAGAACAAGGTGGTGGTCAGTCAACAGCTTCTTCAGTCGACGATGACACCGCTACCACCGTCAAAATACAGCCTGTAGCGAAAATGCCGGCATATTTCATATCTCATGGCGCTCCTGATGTCATGTTTGAACCGGAATCACTGCCGTATAAAAGCCTCCAAACGCTAGGCGACGAGATTAAACAGCATAATCCGAAAGCTATCGTGGTGGCGTCTTCACACTGGATAGGCGATGAATTGGTTATATATGTCAATGACGGAGAAGAGAATCCTCTGATATGTGAGTAGGATGTTATTCTATTACCTCAAGACAAAGCGAAACCTGACCTCTTTTTACGTTGTTCCACTAGATGATTTCCATGGCTTCCCCGATGAATACTATAAACAGACATTTGAAAGTCATGCAGATCCAGTACTTGCGAATCGTTTGTTGAAGATGTACAAAGAGCATAGAGTAGCAGCATTACCGAAAGCGCGTGGTCTCGACCAGTAAGCACCCTCATCGACCTTGTAACTTCAGGCGTATAGTATATTCTAACGTATACACTTTGGCTCACAGCGGCGTTTGGGCACCTTTCAAGATCATGTTCAATGGAACATTAGATATACCCGTCGTTCAAGTATCTCTGTACGATACTGGATCACCAGCACAGGCATTAAAGCTTGGCAAAGCAATAGCTTCATTACGGTAGGTCGCCGCAAAACTCACTGGAACCCAGCTCAATTTTAACCGCACAATCTGAATCCATGGCATGTTATTTCTACATACACAGTGACGAAGGAATAATGGTCATAGGCACAGGAATGGCAGTACACAATCTCAAAGTAATGAACAAATACAGTGCGGAAAATCCACCAGAATGGGTAGAACCATGGTTAGAAGTACAGAGGAAAATGGTAGAGGATTACAGTGGTGAAAGAAGAGAGATTAGATCTAAACAAATGACTTTTAATAGTAATTTTAGAAATGCTCATCCTACTGCTGAGCATTTATTCCCGTTGCATTTCGTCGTTGGGTGAGTTTCGAGGGCGAGCACATGTCAAGTTTCGACCAAGCTGACGAACCCGAACCCGATTTGTGCTGTCAATTTTCAGGGCTGCTGGTGAAGACGAAGGCGAGACTTTGTTCCAGATGATAGATGGCTCGATAGCGGTATGTCAATTCCGCTAAGAAGTCTTAACAGGACCCCAGACCGCTTGCTGACACGCTTCTTTCAGTGGGCACATTATCGTTTCAGTGCACCGGAGCAGATTATGTAGGAATGCTCAACCTCAGTCTAAAGTCGTTAACTATTGTACAATACCAACCAATTGCCCAAACGTATCTTCTAAACTCTTCTAAAAATCGAAGCACATCAATCTGAATCCTGAAGCCCTGAACCCGTCTGCCTTCTATCCATTTGCGAGAAACACCGACGGAGAGATGAGATGACTCGCGCTTAAATGACACAGGGTCTTCGCTGAGGTCGCTTCATGGTGATACAGGCTCGGCCTTGTCCTTTGAGATGTCTTCAGCAACCTCAACGTCTTGCACCTTTTTGATTTCATCTTCAAATCGCTTCAAGGCCATGTGAAGGGCCGTCCCGTCGGCTTCTGATTTTGGATCCCAATCCAATCTAGTGAATTGCCCTTTGGAGCGTTCGACTAGGCAACGAAAACGTCAACTACGGCTCACTACCTGTACCTCTAGTCGTCGAACCAGACGTACCGTGCTCACGAAGGGCTTCCAACAGAGTCATCAAAGCTTGCAGCTTGAACTTCAGGTGGACAACGTTTTCAATGCCAGCTTCTGTCCTCTGGATGCTTGCTGCCATCTTTGTGAGCGACAAACCGCTAGAGGGAAAGAGGATTGTTTGCAAGAATCGTTGATTGGCCTTCTCTCTTCTTAATCGCGTCTTCGCCGTACAGAGCAATTCCTTGATCTTTGCGCTTTCGGCGGAAGGCTCCTTCGTTGCAGCTATAGCTTTGCGGACGCCCCGTATCGTTTTCGAAACAGCTTTGTCGATTAGATTAAAATATTCTTCCATCTGGTCCCTCACTTCTCGTTGTAGACTATCTTGCGGATGTATCCGCATCTGCTCAGATTTGAGTACCGCCAGGAGTCGCTGTAAAGTTGGCGTGATCAGCCATGACTAACGGTGAATCGCTCCATCGAAGAATCCCATCGGAGAAATTCATCGAGTAAACTCACCATTTGTAATGTAAGAGGAAATGACGCCATCCCTTTGACATAAATCTTGGCAATGATGAGACACAGGTCTCTAACGTGTTCGCTGTAAGCCCCCAGCTGGTGACTCAAAACATCCCGGTCTGTGATGCCAGCCGAAGCTTGGACGGCAAAAGCCAGGTCGAGCATACTGTCGAGCTGTGAAGTTAGCGTGTTTTTTCTTATTCCACGGCTTGAACACACTTTCCGCTTACTCTACGAATGGCAACCTGTCAACCTCAACTTGACTGAATGCTAGTACCGCTGTGAAGGCATCATGAAAACCTGTTGACCGAGTGATTTCCTCTGCAGTTGGTGGGACGATATCTGCTTGTTTGTCGGTGTATAGAACAGGAGATTCGTATCCCCTTGCCTGGCGGTAGGTGTTGGAGAAGGCTAGGGTTGATTTAGGAAGAAGCAAATCTAGGCCGAGACATGCTGCTGCAATGACTAGCAGCCATAGAATCGCACTTCCTACTTGATTGAGAACTGTATTGATTGCTTGAAATACACAATTGACGGAATGGCACGACGCGTGGAAGACAGAGAACGAAAGTGTTAGTAACATGGAACAGTCTTTGTTGATCGAGTGTGAAACTACCTAAAACGGGCTGGCCCCGCTGTATAGCGCCTGGGATGGGATGGATTGGATTCTGGCCACGTCGGGGCATGATGTCTTGACGCAGCGATGTGTTTGTGTACGCTGAGGCGACGTCGGTATGTCTGAAAGGACTTCTCAGCGGCGTGACCGATGCAGTCAACGCCTTTGGAGGCGAGTTGTAGTGGGAATTGGTGGATCTAAAGGAAAGAGAAGAAGAGCATGTGAAGCCGCTGTTCCCCAGCGTCTCGTTGTGACCAATCGTCGAGGTCGTTGTCCTTCCGGCTGGGCTGGGTAGGGGTCTGTGCACAGACGCGTCCCAGAAGGCCCTTTTTAGCAGGCCCCGGGTCGCTCCCGCTAACCTGCATAGGAATCATGAGATACTAGGATGGAAGACTGCAGAGTAGAAGTCGCCAGGCATATGTCTGGCCGATGTATCTACACGCTGCTTGGTGGAGTAATCATAGTTAAGGTTAGCTATGAGGCAACAGCTCAAGTATGTAATGTCACACTCTAAGCTAATGAGCAGCCTGTCTACTGGACAGAATCCTTCCTGACTGTATTATGCTACATGTTTTCCAATTCTTCGGTATATCGTATCGTATCGTAGCTTCAAATCAATGTCCCTCGCCGAGTGTCTTCTGCCTTGCATTGATGGATTCCCTTAGACCCTCGGGACTACTTGCATATCTTGCTTTCTCTACAGAGTCTTCGAAACGTTGCATGATCTCCCTCAATGTTGCTACTTCATCTTCAGGCTCGAGGCCGTGGTCGCCGATATGGAAGCCCTGGAATCCACTCTTGAAATAGCCGACTAATAGACAAACACGGAGTCAGCATGTGTGATATTGACGGGCAGCTCGAGGCGACTTACCCTGGTCTCTATATGCCAGTAGGAAAGATCTCGTATTTTCCAGATTGGATCGAAGATCTCTGACTGTATCGATAGTATCTGTAGTCATGCGTATATCTTCCCTCAACTGCCTTCCAGCAAAGGTGCCGATATCCTTGAGGCGTCTCCAGAACGGTTGATCATCTCGAGCTTTTTGCATCCTTTGCTTCTCCGAGCCGAACTCCATTCTGATCATGCCGCCTTCATCTGAAGCTTGATTTGCGATGGGTATTGCTGTTTCAACACCTCGCAGAAGATCCTTGAGGCTATCGTCTAGATGTTGGAAGAGGTCATCTAGCTGCTTCTTTATGCGCTTAGCTGTGTATGCGTTGGGTTTGCTCTCGGCCAGGGCTATCGTCTTTTCAAGTCTCGTAAACTGAAAGAACAGCAAATCTGCCTAAGCAAAGGTTCATCGTAGTTGTCTAAGTGCAGTACACTGCTTACTCTATGTAGCGCCCATTGGAACGTTGTGATACCCTTCGAGTGTAAGACGTACATCGCGTCCTTCACGTCTCTGATCTTGTTACCGAATTGTGCAAGTTGCCGGCCCAGGTCTTCTCTGTTCTCCATACCACTCGAAACTTGGACCGCGACAGCGAGCTCCCAAATCCTAATTTGCACTCGGTCAGTGTTATGAAAGCATATTTTAGAGAGTGTGCGTGTACTCACTCGACGTGATTCAGAGCGAGAGCTGCCGGATCTCCTAGCGCTACCACCGACGTAAACATGTCATGAGCCTGTAAAGCTTGTGTACCGACTTGTTTTGCCAATCTTCCCACATCTATCTTCTCGTGCTCTGACGAGCAGCCGATACCTATTGTATCGCAATACAGGCGTACAGGCGAAGTGAGACCACTGTAAAGCATGGGTCCGATACTGATGATGGAGGAGGCGCCTGACACGACACCAAGTGCTGATTGAAGAGGTGCTTTGATGACATACCAGAGGACGATGGTGAAGAAGGATAGGATTATGATCCATTTGACCGCATCCCGGACAGGCGCTCCTAAAGCACTTGCAAGGGTACGTATAGGAAGAGAGACAATCGTATATACTACCGATATGACGTCTGTCAAGCGGAAAACCACATCAGCAAGTGTGACCTGACACATGCTTGGCAGAACCTGCCAGCTCAGACCTACCTTGTACGACCGGAAGCCATGTGCTTCCCTCCTGTTTAGGACGCCGACGGGGCATTCTAGGCTCCGGCGAGTCTTCTCTTGATTTCGAGCTACCTTTCCTTCTTCGCGGTGTGACTTGTGAATCTACTGAGCGTAACGAAGAGCTCATCGCTGATTTGGCGCTTCTAACGCCATAAGGTGAGACAGGCTGAGCAGGTCTTGCAGACCGTGGAGAGCGAACAGCGTATTGACGTGATTTGGGAATATTCTTCCGAGGTGTAGATGACTCAGATGCAATGGGAGGTATCCAATCTGTATCAACAGTGCTTTCGGAGTTGCTCGTTGATTTGGCCGAAGATGGCCTATCTGGCATGATTTCAGATGAGAATGGGTCTTCGTGATCTTCTTGCTTCAAATGCATAGCGTACTGACTCTCGCGTGTCGTCGTGGTGTTCGAGTGCGTTGACAGTTTTGGGGACATTGCTGAACTGGCAAAAGCTCCAGGTAAGTGAGGCGCTGTTGATTCTGTGCTTGTGTCTGCTTGCGAGACGTTGTCCGAGTGCAAAGAGGCCCAGGAATCCGAAGACAGGTTCATCTCAGACTCTTCAACGATACTTGAAGCAGGTGCAGAAGGCTCGACTGGAGGTTCTGGCAGTGGAGGACGTGGCAGTGGTCGTCGAAGCGGTTTTGAAGTGTGCTGGCCGTCAAGGCGATCATCCTGTCCGACGTGACGTGGGCCATCCCGAACGTAGCTAGCAGTAATGTCTTGCCAGCTCCCGTCTGTCGGGGCCATGATGGCGAGGGCGTGCTGGACAGATTCGTTTGCACCTAGCTATTATAGTTCACAAGAAGGAAGAGGAGGTGGTAACTTGAGTCTAGCGAGAGTGTAGGTGAGTGATCGGGCGACGTGACCACGTAGACGACCGTCTCAGTACCCTCTGCCTCTTGAGAGTCGACCACATCACCCTCGATTTCGAATTACAGAATATAGCTACATATCAATAGCCTTAACCACCAGCCCGGCCAGCTACGTGCGACCGGAATCGTCCGTTAGCAACCGTCGTAGAAGACCCTTGCCACTTCTCTCCACATCATGGGACCCACGAGCTGCGACAGATCAGACAGTGGGCCCGGCAGACAGAGCTTCAAGCCTCTTGATCCTGTACTGATTGAATGTTTATCAAATACTTCCTGAGTCTGACCCCAGACTAAAAAGCTAGAGACCTGAAGAGCCATGTCTTCACAAAGCTACTTCTACTCTGAAAGCTCATGCCAAACGTCAGTCGCTGGGCCATGGCAAATCCTCAAGCAAGTGCCTAGTCCAAGACTGATACCTCCTATTTGTAATGTGGCAGATACTCTTCTATTAACGGTCAGCCGCCTATTATTTATGGAGAAACACGCACTCAAGTCGGAACAGTAGATGAGGTAAGCTGTGCTTCGGACCTTTCGAGTACTACTCAAGTTGGTTACAGCTCGTCATCCGTCTGGCTTGCATGCAGAACGGAAGATTAATGTTCATGCAGAATGAAACAGTCCCCATCGGTGTAGACACGTCGAATCGACTCGAAGATGGCGGCCAACGTTTTCAAGAATTGGAAGGACCTGTCGATGTTTCGAGCGTAAACCAGGGCAACTCACGCTGAACGACAAGCTGTCTTTGTAAATCGCCTACTTCATTGTAGCATACGACTGTATTCAGAGGGCCGGCCTATGCGTAGCTTATGAATGGCAACCTGTCTGTCTTTGATGATTGATCTCGAATCGAGGAACGCTACACACAGCTGACGGCAGACTGATCAATATCGTCAGTGACGGGCAGTCTGAGGAGCAGGTGTACCGCGTGACACTAGTCTTCCATAGAATGCTGTGCCCTGTATTACTGAGTATTTGTGAAGATGCTAACGATAAAATGTAGTATTAATGACTACCTGCTAACGAAGTACAAAATTAGAAAAGATTGACTACCTAATGCAACCTAATTTGCGAGATGACAGTACGCCTCTTTTCTGCTCTTCTGGTCCGCGATACAGGTGGAGGCCCTGCCATACGTGGGACATACTGCTGAGGTAGCTGATTTCTACCTGGATTGTTCCATCCTCCACTTCCGGACTCAGAAGGTCTTCTTCCTGCTCCACTTCTTCTTCTGGCCAGCATGCCTCTATAGTTAGGTGCTTGCGCATTCTTGCGTAATTGATTGAGTGATTGTACAGGAATATCGAGCGACGCACTGCGGCGTCTCTGTTCGGTAGTTGCAGATGTGACTCCTTGTGCTGCTGGTTGTCGGGCATCGTAGAAATCGTCGTTTACAACGTTGCGGGGCGGTGAGAATGAGCGAGTGTTTCCGGGAACGGTATCTTGATCTTCTATCTCATTTGCATGACGCTCGCAGTATGGTAGTCCGTTCAGAACATAGTGATACTGGTCAAGAAGGACTTCACACGCGCGATCAGAGCATTTGAAGCACGTTGGATGGTCTGTGTAATCAAAGTCATGAGCGATAAAGCCTTTCGCAAGCAAGCCCATGATGTGATTGACTTACACCTTCCACCATTCCCGCTTTCTTCACCGACAAGACTGACGCATGGTCCTTCAATTCCTCTCTGCTCTTCTGAGCATCCAGGATTTGCACACAGAGTGCCGTTCCGCTCGTGGTAGTGTTGAGCGCAGCTGCAATATGACAGGAAACAACATTAGTATGGGCTGCAGGCATGCCCATATGCTGACAAGGGCAGTGCTCACTAAGGTCTGTTGCCGTAAACGTAGAAGTCACCAGTAGGGAAAGGAGCGGAACAAGAGAAGCAGGAAAAGCATCCAATGTGGAACTGTCAAAGGCCAGTATCAGCAACTGCGAGTGCATTGATTACTTCCTTAGGTAGAAAGACGAAGGAAGAGTACACTCACCTTGCCTTTCACTTTTCCGTCTCCTGATCCGATAGCTTTATCCTCTATAGGCAGCCTGCACTTTCTGCATTTAGGAAGGTAAAGCTGAGCGTAGCATTCACCGCAGAAGCTTTGTCCATCTCTTTCTACTGGTGCGCCTATGCGAACAGGTAGATTGCAAGAATCACACTGTACTTCAGCCTTCTTCCGTTCGTGTGGTCTATTCCTGCTATCTTGAGTGGCTTCAGTGTGAGCTTTCTCGAAGGGATTCCGGAGACTTAAAGAGGGAGGTCCAGGTGATGTGGGTGTAGTCGAGCTACTAGATGGAGCATTTGGAGAAAGAGGCGACCTGGCGTCGGTTCGAGCATGAGCAGAAGGAACAGTCTCTACGCTTTCGCGATTCATCTCCTTCAACAGATCATCAAGACATGCATCAAGGCACACCCCGCTTCCTTCAGTAGTAGGCGAAGGTATCTGCTGACAGAGGCTCTTAGTGCTATGACTAGGTGAGATAGATCCACCGCTCGTATTCTCTTCTGAATGTAGCCGTCTTCTCTGAGTAAATGGAATAGCGCTCTCGTCTTCTTTATAACGTGGTGAAGCACGAGAAGCTTTGTTAGACGTGGTATCGATGCCTGCTAAGCGAGAGAGATTGTTTGGAGTACTGTGAGAAGAGGGAATACCACGTCCGAGTTGGGCACGGAAAGGTGGTGCAGGATCGTTGTACGTTCTATCGGAGTGCGACCTCAAGAGGGGAGATGAGAGTGGTACAGGCTCAGGTGATGGAATGAGCCTATCCAGTGCAGAAGTGTCTATACGAGGAGGCTTTGGTTGTTTCTGCTCAGCAGGAGGCGCTTGACTTTGACTGTGATAAGCAGCTCCAGAAGCAGCCGCGTCATCATCAATGACAAGTCCGCCGAATCTACCTGAGAAGTGTTGCTGAGGTGTAGGGTACGAATCTATAATATCATCCGCATATCCATTATATCCATCATCGTCATCTTCTCCTTCATCCTCAACTGCCTGCATATCATTCTGTAATTGTTGTTGCAATGCAAAAGGTGCAGAAGATGACGAAGAAGAATAGGCCAACCTTGCACTATGGTCATCATCTTTGAAAAGTGGTGTATCTGGAAATTCAGGACTTGTTTCGGGAGTTGATCCATCTTTGATGAAGTAATCTAAATGATCAGAGTATGAATTTGACATTGAACTACTTTGACCCGAGTCACTGGTTTCCCTGACATGATGATGATTGTTCGTAGTACTTTGCTGTTGCTGTTGCGCATTTGCTTTGCGCTCATTGTCTTTAGCTTGTGTGAGAGCAGTTCTAGGTGGGACATGTCCATTCGACATGACTCCATTTACGGAACGCTGATCGTGCACCTCTTCTTCCTCATCATCAAGTCTTCTAGGTCCCGCAAATCTCTGGAAGATATCAGGTTCTTCATTCGCCAGACCCGACCATCCCGGTGAGATAGGACTTTTCGGTAAATCTGCCATCCGGTTCATATTACTGTGAGCTGAGCCGTCCCCACTAGGTCCCATCCACGGTTTATTCTGCGATCTAGCCGATAGAGGTGGTGAATACTGTGAAGGCACACATTGTCCCGCTCCCGTTCCTACTGCTCCTGCTCCTGCTGATACGGGTGACAACCCACCATTAGGTGATAGCGAAGGACTTGTGACAGGTGAATTCAGATTTCTTTCCTGTTGTAGTCTTTCATAAAAAGGCATACGAGCTCCTATACCAGCGTTATTTTCAGCTGAGAGATCAATATCTGATCTACTGGAGGGTGATTGTGCTAAAGGTGGAGTACTACCATTAGAGTGATGATGATGATAGTTACGCTGCTGTTCGAAATAACTTGGATGAATATTGATGGGTGATTGACCTCTTGCCTTTTGGTTGTTGTAATCGTTGTTTTCGACGGCGGAGGAAGAGGGAAAGCCTTGATGTGGATATGATTGGGCTTGAGATTGAGGTTGGGATTGTTCAAAAGGGTAGGCAGGACTGAGTGACGAAGATGCTCCAGCTGGCGAGGTACCCGGAGAAGCTGAATGAGAATGATTGGAAGGTGAATGAGATGCACTTGAGGGAGAGCGGGGTAAAGGTGTTCTATAAGGTGTTGGGAGGGCTATAATTCACACGAGTGACATTGAAGAAGCACACACACACATGCACAATTCAGCTTCATGTTCAGTGGTACCGATGCGAAAATGCACGTGCACCCCGAAAAGAGTGAAACAAAGCGCGACTTACGAGCTTCGAATTGGGCGTTTCCTTGAGGTGCATGGCTTATATTCACGCGTAGAGGATTGAGCATGTTCCTAGTCGCATGCTGTGAGGAACCAGGATGTGGTGAGGCGTTATGAGAGAATCCACTTGCCAGTCTAGAGTGTTGTTGCGTTGCTGAAGCTGAAGCCTGTCTAGGCGGAGGGAGTAAAGCAGGCGCAGCAGCAGTACTTGATGAAGAGGCAGCTAGGGGAGGTCTGCATATATGATCGCTTAGATCCGCCAGAGGTACTTGAGAGTTACAAGTACTGCATCTAATCATATGAGGTGATTCAGGCGTTGCAAAAGAAGTAGTAGTGAATGCCGTTGCATGCTGTTGTGGTGCCGGTGGCGATGAACGCGGTTTGAAAGAGGATAGGGAAGTATTGAACTGATTGATGTAGGTGCTGTTGAGGTTATTCATTGTGGTGGATGATGAGCTGATAGCAGTATTGATGTTGTTACTGTTACCTAAATTACGAGATGATGACCCGGATCCTAAACGAGGCGGAGTTGATGGAAATGCATCGCTCGAAGGTGATTTCGCGAATGCTCGATGGCCGGCTGAAGTTGACATGACAGCAGCAGCGAAGGCCATCCTGATCTTGTCTTGGCTCAAGGACTGCACTGCCCTCTCAGATGCTCTTGTTTATTGTTGCACTTATTGTTGTTGACTGTATTGGATTGTGTTGCCGACTGGACTGAGTATGATCTGTGCTGTTTCTACCTGACCCAGTCGCGCAGCCCTGTAACTCGAGAACTGCGCGATTCTGATGTGCCTTGAAGGTGTTTTGTCAAGCAAGCAAGAGTACGCAGCTATCTACACAGAGTACAGTATAGAAGTGAGAAAGGCCCGGCGTCTAGATGTTATGAGACCTCGCTAAGGCCTTGTCTTGAGTGTTTGAGCAATGAATGGATGGATGGATCACTTCCTTGTCTTCGGTTCCAGAAGCAAGAACAGTAAAGAGCGTGCGTGAGAAGATGCGCGTGACTGGAGGAGCTTCTTCAAGATAGAGACTGATGCAAGAATGTAAGCATTACACAAGCCACATGATGAACGATTAGTTGTCATAGCCGTGCTCTCACCTTCTACCAGTCTTGCTTTATGGTACTGGCTTCTTCCGCAGCTACAGTATCATACGCTATGATCTTCACTTATTCTAACGGTCGAGGCAGGCCAGTGTGAGCTTGACAAGCGAAGCAGTGGGGCAAAGCACAGATCCACAGGTACCCTCGAGGTAGTCGAAAGCTATGCTTCTATCCTACTGACTGACTAGGTAGAGCGAAGCAATACCATTCTACCACGGAACTTCCATCACCGTTTCACACAGGAAGAAGCTCAGCTCTCAAATTATCAGGCGCCACATTTACGCGTCGTAGGTTCACCAATTTACGCGTACTTTTGCCAGTTGTCGGGCAGACTGCGGGGCAAAGCGTGGCAGCAGAGCAAGTTATGTGCTGTTTGAGCTTGAAGCTTATATTGCAGTGCTAGAAGGTACCACAAGTATGCAACCTATCATGTCAAGTAAGCAGGCAGTCCTCCCACAGCTGCTGCTGTTCATGCTTCCATGCTGTCTCCAGCTGTCTGGGCTATCCGGCATAGGTGATCGAGGGAACAAAAAGATGGAAGAACTTACCACCAGCGCTTGCCTACACTGACTACCGTCCACACAGACAAGGCAGCTCACTCACTACCTTCATCATCCATGACCTACTTCCTCCTCCATCAATCCCCTTTGTCGCCCACTTGTCAGAGAAAAGTTCACATCCAAGAAATGGCTTGACAGCTTCCCACCGGTTCTCGCCCTCTCAATGCCTTCAGACCTTGCCTTTCTCGGAAATAATTTCGAATGCTTTCATCTTAGCCCTACCTTATTACTCCAATTGTTAAAAGAAGAGATTGGAAGCAGAGTGTAAAGCAGGCTCTGCCGACTTGTACTGATGCCAGGCACTGTACCTATGTTCTCTCTTTGAAGCTCTCTTCTTGCGAACTGCTTTTTGCTGCCTTTGTTGCAGATCCATCCACCTGACATTATTGCACTTTCAAGGACAAGCAGCAAGCAAGGAGAGGAGCTCCACTGATGTATTCTTCAAGCAGCTAGCACACTGTACATTTCCTCATCAATCAATTGAATACCCACTCTCTTAAGAGGAAGCGTCGTTTTTCTGGACTTTCCAACAATGCAAGAGAAGTCAAGCACGATGAGCCTTATCGGCCTTGGGTTTACTGGTTTCACGAGACGACTCTCACTACCTGATGTCGAGCTTCCATTTACTACAACAAACACAAGAAGACGAGGGAATGCTTCAATTTCATCGTCTTCTTCGTCACATTACGTTCCTTCCTCATTATCATCAATATCGTCAAGTTCATCATCTTCTTCTTCCTCCGATAATTCTAGCGCCACACCATCAAATTGGCCTACTAGAGCTTCCTTAACTCCATTATTAGGCGGTCGCTCACACCCTTCGTACAACCATAACGATGATTACGACAATGAGAAATACGATGAATACTACTTCAAGAATGCCTACCATCGAAGAAGATCATCCATCAATCCTTCCTCATCTTCCACCTTGATGTCAGATGGCAGTATTTCAAAACAATGGATGATAACACTCATCTACCTAGTCCTATTTTGCATCGTTCTAATCACTTACATCGCTCAAAATGGATTCTCATTATCAACATCGACTTCATCTGTATCAACATCATCTTCATTGTCAAGTGCGAATGATACACTAGCTAAAATACAATACAAGCTAGGAATGAGAACCTCCTTTCAACAAGCGAATAATGGCTATGATGGTGATAATGGTGGTATAGAGAAATTGGAGAAGAAGAAAATGGTGTGGAGCGATGAAATGAGAATCAATACTACGCTACCTAAACCTTTTGATGGGTATAGATGGACATTCTTGCATGCCAACGTTATGCCGAGCAATGAGACGGGCCAAGATAAGCTGGAGATGTTGACATTTATTGAATGTAAGTCCTCTCTGATGTATCTGAGTCTCAGCCACCATTGCCTACTGCCGAACTAATGCTGATTATTCTGCCATTCTTCCGAATTTCCCCTCATCACCTGCAGCCATACCGCCAAAGAGACAGGTTGGATGGTGGCAGCTTACACTGCCGCATATTCCAGACGTACTATCAGACGCAACATGCGGATTCTCAACACCACAAGGCGAAGTGCGCGTTCCAGCAGTGATGGAATGGGACTTCAAGCGTGCTCCTTTCCAGACTAAGCGAGCTCGGTGGGCGTTACTTATCTCCTGTGACATGCCCAAAGACTCCCTCAGTTCATCAACATCTCCTCCGTCAGTATCGCTTGACCTTCTACTAGCGGATAAATCTACAACATTCACACAAGCGATATCCCTCAAGTCGACCTCTGTAAATGCAGTCGTTCCAAAAGGAAGTTTAGGAATATGTATAGCACCACTCTATGGACCCATCAACGATTCTAAAACATTACAGTGGAGAATACATCATGCTAAGCTTGGTGTCAAGACTGTACATTGGTACGACAGAGATGGAAGGGGTAAAACTAGAGAATGGGTCAAAGAATTGAATAGATTATTTGGATTGAAAGATACTTATAACGAAGCTCCTTGTATAAGTAAGGAAACTTGTGGGAAGGAAGGATTCTTGGAAGATAAGGGTGTTTCAGGTGATCAGGTGAGTGTGCATTTTGCGTCAACTTATCTTTTTCCGAATCTTCAGCGGTGCAAGAGTTGCCAAGGAAAGCTAACGAGTTGTACATTCTAGGTGCTTTACTATGCGGACTGTTTAGCAAGGTCTCGACATACGCACCCGACGGAATGGCTTGCGATGATAGATATCGACGAATACCTTTTTCCGACTTCGAACGCGAGCTCTATTTCTTCCTTCCTATCAGAACAAGATGCAACAACCGCCGCTCTAGCCTTTGAGCGGTATATAGCACCAGCAGATCCTGTCCTCTTGAATGCGCAAGACTCAACCGCTAAGTCGCCTAGCTTAATACTCGATACTATCCAAACGGTCGCAACGCCTCTCGAAGTCGACAGACACGATAATACAAAGATGATCTATAGAACTTCAGCTCTCAAACTAGCATGGGTACATTGGGAAGTAAGCTTCAGATCAGATCAACCTGCACAGATCAAGAAGAAGTTCGAAAATATGGATAAGGATGGGATTATCATGGTTCACGTTTCGAATTTCAAGGGTAGAGGACCTTTTAAGACCTCATTTGATGTTAGACGTAGAATGGAGGATCACGTGGAGAGCGTGAGAGAGGGATACAGAGCTATGATTGGAAAGTTACCTTGGCTGGCTGCGTGAGTTGCTTAATGTATAGTCATTTCAGTTCAGGTCTCGGCCTCTCAAGAAGAAGGCATTAGGGAAGTTTTCAAAGTGTAGCATTTGTACATAATACATAAGGGATTGTTCCTGCAGTGTGATTAGCATGTAGCTTTGAGTATTTAGCATGGAAATATAGTAATTCAGCCATTCCCGAATATTGGAAGGTATCTTGAAAGATTATGTCGACGTCGACTAAGGTCCAACCATTTCGCGTAAATTGGTCGAAGCAGTAGTCGCAGAACTCAGAGCGTAGGTGAAAAGAACTGTGCAATGTATGTATCCAGCATGACATAGCTCTTCCAGCCTGAATGAGTATGGTTCGGAGTCCTCATGTGGCATTATTGCAAGTGGGCTACTCCGGCTCTCGCGCTTTCGAGTTCTTCCACTTTTACCATTACCCCGCCCGACCGATCTGTGGTGCCAATGACAGGTAGTGATAGCCGGCGTGAGATTGCTCCAAGTATGCACCGTGGTAAGAGTATCAGTATTTCCGTTTGAACTTAAGGACGTATCTAGATGTACAGCATGATTATGGTCATGCAGCCAGTCTCGTCTCGTCTCGAGTTGTAGGGAGTAACATGGCGGTCTTTGGAAAGCGATGAGCGCTCGTCAGTCGGTTTTGTGGCAGACTATAGAGCATCGCCGGGACATGCAGAGCGTACCTGAACTCGATAGACAGATACCAGAGTGTCTATGCTGTATGATAGAGATGTGACTTGCTTTCCTCTGTCTTCCGTCATTGCACCATTGCCTGTCTAATCGTTCCGCCACTTTCATCGAGAGAGAGAGCATGTAACTCAGCTTCAACTTGCAACCTCTCTCGCTCTGCTCTTCGTCCAGAGTGAGCACAACCAAGACGAGCACTACTTCAAGCCAAAGGTAGACCTTACCAAGGGAGGTGTGTATCGCTTTTCTCCCTTTCCCTGCAGCAGCCAGCGAGCTTGTTTCCCTCCAGTCCTCGGTTTACCTCACTCGCTCTCTCTGCGCGCAAGCACGCAAACGGACGGACGAACAGAACAAACGTCGACGAGGATTCGGATAGTGCAAGACGACAACGCGCATCAGTACAGAGACCTTTCGATACAAGAGCTACAAGGCTGAAGAGCTACCTTTCCTCATCCCTCCTCAAAGCGTCGCGCTCCTCTTGCTCGCTTCCAACACGATTACTCTCTCTCTCACCTCAGCGCAGCCAACCCATCTCGAGGCAGGCTGGAGGAACTTGTGTGGAAAAGTATCGCTATTTCTGTTATAGTCGAGCACCAAAGCACTCCTTACTACATCTGAAGTAGTAGAGAAGAGTGCACATCCTACTCCCAGCTGTGCTACCGCAAGCGAAATGTCTGCAGCGACCGCGAGCCGCAATTACGGCTCCGCGACTCAAACGATGACCGCTCCTAGTAGCAATCATCATCAGCTTTATCCAACACCGCACTCTTCCACCGGCACGACAATTAACAATACATCAACACGAACTAATGCAACTGGTCTACATCAATCCTCCAGCGCACCCAGAGGAACGTATTCCTACCCTCTTAAAACAGCTGGCGATTCATGGTCAATCAAGAATGAGGGGGATAAGCAAGTTATCGTAATTGAAGATACTCCACCTCCAACTGCTGGTTCTTCCTCTACTGCTACGATTCAACACTCGCGTCCTTCGACAGCTAGCACATCCACCAAAGGCGCGAAGAAAGCAAGACCAAATGGTTACCCTGCTGATGCTTATCAAGTCAATAATCTTCACTATCCACCTCCTAATTTAGCTGGAACGTCTTCATCATCTGCTTATGCTCAAAGCTCATATGCGCCAGTAGCTCCTGCTAAAGCGTCTGCTGCTTCATCTGGAAAACGAAAGTATAACGAAGTCAACGATCCTGCTGCCGTGGTAGGTTACTACTTTTTCAGATCGGTCATTGACTTGAGTTGTGATGAACCAAAGTACTAATTCAAAACCTCTATTCACACAATTCAGAATGACCGCTTATACGCTGCTCAGAAGGCATTGCCAGTCGATGATAAGGACGGTCATTACATTATCAGACCTGATGACGAATTAGGGGATACAAGGCGATGTAAGTTCGCGAGCCCTCAAACGGTGAAAAGCCTTTTCACTTTGCGTTGACCTGACATGTGTATCTCAAACATACAGACAAGATCATCAGACTGTTGGGACAAGGTACATTTGGAAAAGTAGTCGAAGCGTGGGATCGCGACATGAGGATGAAGGTCGCCGTCAAGATCATCCGAGCAATTCAAAAGTATAGGTGAGCAATACAGTGGACATCTGGTTTCTGGTCCACAAGCAGCACGCTGACTTGTGCGCTTCTTCAGGGATGCGAGTAAGGTGGAAATTAAAGTATTGAATCTGCTCCGCGAACGCGATCCAAGAAATGACAAGTGAGCTCCTGTCGAAAATGCTCTTATAATAAGGGAGGAACTTGAACTAATTTCATTGTGTCGTTCCACAGCAAATGTATCCATTTACTCGACTGCTTTGATCACAAGAACCACATCTGCATCGTGACGAGGCTTTTATCATGCTCCGTGTTCGACTTCCTCAAAGACAATAACTACCTCTCTTTCCCAATGGCGCATATTCAAAGTTTTGCACGTCAGCTCCTGCTTAGTGTTGCCTGTGAGTATTACCCCACGACGGGTATGGTCGCATTCGTTTGGGTGTAAAGATCTGACATATGCGCTTCGCACCCAGTCCTCCATGATTTAAGATTAGTACATACAGACCTGAAACCAGAGAACATCTTATTAGTGAACAACGAGTATGGTTCCATCCCGATCAAGGTAAGTCTTTTATCATTATTGCCTATATCGAAGAACCACGCTCACACGGCTGGTCCTTCAGGCGCCGAAGAACAACCCTGGTCTTAAGTTCAAACGTGTGCTCAAGGATCCTTCGGTACATCTCATCGATTTTGGAAGTGCGACATTTGAAGAGGAATATCACGCGAGCGTCGTCTCGACGCGGCATTATCGCGCGCCGGAAATCATACTAGGTACGTTTGCGCAACTTACATATACCTCGCTGCGGCGTACGGTTATCGAGTCGAGCTTATTTGATTGCGCTCCAGGTCTGGGCTGGTCATACCCATGCGATGTATGGTCAATCGGCTGCATCCTGGTCGAGTTCTTCACTGGTGAAGCACTCTTCCAAACGCACGAAAATCTGGAACATCTAGCAATGATGGAAGTCGTTTTCGGACCCATGCCTAGTAATCGGTTTGGTAAAACGGGAGTAAGATCTAAGCCTGAATGGTTTAGTGGAAACACGACGAAGGTCAACTATCCTCTTCCCACGACGTCGAAGCAGTCGAAGAAATACGTGAAGGCTATGAGACCGTTAGAGGTGAGCTTTCTGTCTATCGGTGATTCATCGAGACACCAACGGGCATTTGCTGACGACAACGTTCACTGTACAGACCATCATTCCACCCGTTAACATCGTCAATTCCCGGTTTCTCGACTTGCTGAACCATCTGCTGAAATGGGATCCTGCGGAACGATATACCGTCAAAGAAGCATTACGACATCCTTTCTTCTCAATTGACATCAACGACGAAGAAGTCAATCAAATCCGGTGATGTCAATGAGGAGGAGAGAATGCATGTCCAATCGTGAAGTCGACTTCCTCTGTGCTCAATCATGTTCAATGGTATTGCATGGTCTGCAAGATGCCCCGCTGTAGTACTTCCTGTCGTTGTGTCTCTTCGTTACAAGCAAATCCGCATCTCAACCCAGCAAGTCCTGCATCGACACTTATGCAAAGGAAGTTGGCTAGAACACCCTCAAGACGGAACCTACAACCTGTCCAGTCTCCAAAGTAAATCATTGCAGACAGCAGAAAACAAGCAAAGTGTGTTTTCCTCTCCGAGAGTATGTCTTTTATGGGTACAAAGTCGTTATGAACAGTTCTATGATGGCGTCTACTCCGGGTCGGCTCTACGTGTTTTGTCAATTCTCCTCAAAAGCTGTACCAACTTTTTCCCTCGACTTCCGTTAGTCATGTCTTGTAGCTCAATCATTCAGTACCGGAAGCCTTTTATAATCAATCAAAGTACTCAACATCGCCCGAACTACGTAACGAGAAAGTTAGCAAGCAATGTGGCTGTATTCCCTCAGTCCGGTGTACACTTTCAACGGTCTGACGAAAAATCACCTCGCGGCGAGCGCTTCCGCAGCGTATACCAGTGGTTTCTTCATGCAACATGTTAGCTAGACGTGAAAACGTGCCAATGCATGGTATTTTGACCTACATATGAGCAGCCTCGAACCTGGGGGATCTCCTGGAATACCTAAGCCATTTACTTACAAGCTACTCGACGGCTCGCTAGCCGCCAGTGCGGGCTAGTCACCTGCGTAACGGCCACTTCAGCCGTCTCAGATGGCTGCTTATGCTTCTACTTGAAAGACGCCTGATCGCCAAGCGCTGACTTGTACTTGTACCATAGCACTACCGCACAGCCTACCAGTCACGCAAGTCACATGGTCGGAGTTCACCACCGGAATGTCCAGCTGGTTGCGTCAACGGTGAAAGTAGAGTTCGTACCCAAGACAAACACATTCCAAAGACCGGCTGTTCTCACCTTCACGCGCCAGATCGATCTAAATGATGCATATCCCATGGATCACATGTGGTCTAGAGACCTCGCGTCCATACTGCACAGCCAGCTCGCACATGCTACACTTGCCGGCTGTGTTCACCGCCTCAACTGTATGTCCCTTGCAAACCATTCAAGTCTGCTCGAGACTGTATAACCTCTCTAGCTTAGGCTATAACGTCACGGTTACGGATCATACTCGAATTCCGGGCTGAAGATGTGTATACCCCGTTCGCAGACCTTCCGGTGCTATTGTTGCCCTTGTGGCCGCTGCTTCCTTGTGCCGGATGCAGGTTGGATGTGCTCACTTGCACCGCAGTATCGAGCGCAGTACTGCTCCAACCCATACTTTCATGGGCCAATGACGGAATGTCAGGCACTCAGGACTACAGTCTGGATCGATACGACTTGTAGGACGATGGGTTATGGGGACTACTGCGGTAATTTCCGGGACATGTTTCGAATCTTGTGGTATGGCATGTGGACGGCCGTGCTGGTACGGGCACGTCCCAATCAGCCCCTCCATTGAGGACCAAACCGTACATGGCCCGCCTTTTCTAGTCGACCTTATGTGCAGCCAACTTCATCGGGATCCAAAATGTCATGGCTAGAAATCTAAATTTTGTGTGCTTTGTTGTCTCTTTGTGGGCGATAAATCCGACGATCCCTGTTCACCCCAGCCCAGCCTAAAACGAAGCTCTCACCTCGCTGTGTAAATCTCACTTGCAACTCTTCAAATGTGCGGTCCGCGAAATACCAGTCAGACACAATTACGGGCTCTCCGTCCTTGGAGTATACTTGACGCGTGCGGCAGTCTGTGCAAGGTTTTGTCGTACCGCGCGGGGGCAGCCGGTCAGTAGAGGCAGGTTGACCTGACGCCGGACAAATACTAGTGCTTTCCGTAATCAGACAGGACCTGTTGCTTCTGTACAATCTGCCATCAGCATTCAGTCTAGCCTATCGTAAAAGACAACGTAGGCTTGCACGTGCGCCAGTGGTTGCAATTCACGCGTGTGTCGGAGGCGTCTCTTGCCTTCTGACCTTTGCTGTGACCCACCGAACATCAGCTCGAGGTAGACCGTCACTTCGAAATCCCGACACTATGTCAGACAGTTACAATGGACCTCACGCTGCCGAGCTCGCATTGGCTTTCGAGATTGCAGCCGAAGCAGGACGGATGATCACATCGGCCTCTGCTAAGCGGTGGCAGCAATCATCCAACGAGCAAGGTGGAACAGCAGGTTCAAGCGAGCCAGGAACGAAAAAGAACAGTGTAGATGTGAGGCTTTGTACCCATAGGGACTCTCAAGACCGTGGAAGCCAGGGCTGACGGACGCCTTGATTCTCAGCTCGTCACTGAAACGGATCAAGCTGTCGAGAAGCTAGTCAAAGAACGTATCTCTTCTACTTTTCCACAGCACAAATTTATTGGAGAAGAATCATACGCTGGTGGTGACAGACCTGAACTTACGGATGATCCTACTTGGATTGTCGATCCTATCGATGGAACGACGTGAGTTGAACGATGTCGGTGCTATCAGCACCACAAGCGTACACATAGCTTCAGGCTATGAAGTGGCCGGAAATTGCTCTCTCGGGTTTATACACGGACAACATTCAAGCTGATATACACCACGCTTGCCCTGCTTCCTCAGTAACTTCGTACATGGCTTCCCTTATGTTTGCATTTCCATCGGTTTCTGCGTAGACAAGATCCCTACATTAGGGTAAGTATGACCTATTATTGTTTTAAGAATCTTCCCAAGCTTCTGAGAAGACTGACATACATTCTCATGTCATGTATCCGCCCTCAGTGTCGTGTATAATCCTTTCCTAGATCAACTATACCATGCCGTCCGTGGACAAGGTGCATACTTGAACAAGACTACAAAGCTACCTTTGAGTCAGCCACAGCCACTACCTCTGAATAGTTTAGGAGAAGCTTTGATAGCTGTAGAATGGGGTAGTGATCGTTCAAAGTCGGTAAGTCACAGAAATTCCAAGATTCCGGCATACCGGACCGCACTCTTTTTGTAGATCCACTGGCTTCGCCCAGATGGACCACACAAACAAGGATCAGTCTGGCTACGTGGTATATGCTTGTAATACTGACTTTCGACTTGTCGTTGTTGACAGATCATGGACAAGAAGTCGAATTCTATGAAGAAACTGGCAGCAGATGGAAAAGAAACTCAAGGAGGACGAATGGCACATTCATTACGTTCTATGGGGTAAGTTCACTCAGCTAACATGTCAAAATATACTCCTTCATCAATCAGTCCCGCGCCTCTCTATACCTTATTTTGACATCTAACTATGTTGTTTCTTCACCGGCATATTCGGCAGATCCGCAGCCTTGAATTTCGCTCATGTTGCTACTGGACAACTTGACATGTATCAAGAAATTGGATGTTGGAGGTATGTTCATTATATAATGGTGAATCCTCTTGAAGGAGAGTCCAGACCTTTTACTCTTATAATCAGGAGAGTCATAAGCTGATGTGAATCTTACATGTGGCTCTTTGATGTGACACAGCTGGGATGTATGCGCTGGTGTAGTTATTGCACGCGAAGCCGGCGGCAAGGTGAGTTTGTAAAATCCTCCAAGCATCAACAGACAGTTTTCCATGCATACATGCGACTTCAACGCCAACCGGTTAACATGCAACTGATCATTTTACGCTCTTGGTTTCCCCCCCTCTCTCCTTGCTCATATACACACTCTTTCTCATTCTCCCACGCCCTTCGCCAATACTGCACGCACGCACGCTGGTGGATTGACACATTCCACCTGATATCCCAGGTCTATGGCCGTCATGGAGGAATCTTCGATTCAAAAGCTCTAATGGGACATCATTTCTTTGTCATTCGAGCAATTGCAGGTAGTGAAAAAGAAAGTGGAGAAGAAATACAGGATAGATTAACGAAAGAATTCTTTGAGACTATCGAAGATTATGTTGCTTGAAGAATTCATTCTCTTTCGAACAAAGAGGCGCAAGAAGATGGAGACAAAAAAGACGGCGAAGGCTTATATCCGGTACAATAGAAACGGCAATATAGAGGCAATTAGATTTAAAGAAAGACTTCTTTTATACTGCTGAAATGTTTGCTTTGATAAGCTATACGCTACAGTACTGACTTGAGGGCTTCGTTTTTGCGCGAAGAAGGGGTTCATTCAGTGTTGATGCCCAAAGGAAAATAGGAAACTTAGTGAAACGATACAATGATGGGGTACAATGCACGAATCAAAAAAAAACACATACCCTCGCGTCAGCTATTATTTGTACCACTACGGTACTGTAAGCATATCACTACGGTACCGTCTTGGTCCATCGACAAACTAACAGAGATTGTAGTCTATGATAGCAAAAGAAGAAAAGGAAGCCGTCACATGATACGGTATACCTACTAGATCATTAATTGCTGTTCTTCCTTCATATCATACAAGTATGATACGTATATGCATGAACATTGAATTACATGACAATATGTTTGAACTGAAAGGTCTCTTTTCTTATGATATGATACTACGGTACTATTAAATTAAGTATGATATGATTATTAGCGGAATCCGTTCTACATACTTCCGTTATGCGACCGAAACATATTATAATGGCTCATTTTTTTTTCTATCATTTTTCTCCGGGTGAACAGTCGTCTATCATACCGACAGTCGTCTATCATACCGTATGAAATAGTCAAATTACGAGCGCGCGTAACTTATAGTATTATTGTTGTGCAATATGACTGCGTGAGAAGTGAAAGTTGGCTTATGTCAGATCTTTTTTCCAGAACCAAAAAAAAATTAAGATCCGACGGTAGGCGGACGGCGAGTAGTCGAGAACGCCACACCACGTTCGTTGCATGATACGGTAAGCGAGTACGGTGGTCGCGAACTACTACCACTGTTGCATGCTATAGGGCGTTGTTGGACAGGTGATGAGTACTTGGATACGGGAGTAATAGATAGTGTACATGCTTTGACGTCTCTGTTGTGTGTTTGTTCGTATCAATGGCCGGTACGGTACGGTAGGGAGATGATTGCATGGTAGTATCAGCGGTGACAAGCAGGGCTGTCATCGAGTTTATGTAGGTAGACGATGGAGTATAAAAGAGAGAGAGATTAGCAGAAGAGTAAGAATGCAACACATCAGAGTGTATTATTGTATTTGCTATCATACACAGCATCGTGTTTCTATTCTGGGTGTTTATTGCGAGCATTTACCAACCTATGCGCGCACCCGTGATACTGACACTGACAGTAATAACCACATGGATGAATTGATTGAAATTGTGACGGGATATTTCGGGGTGTGGGTGTCAGGCGGGAGGAGGGAGGGAGGGAGGAGTACAGCAGGAAAGGCGGAGTGTGTATACTACTACTGTTGCTATTGTCCATCATACACCATTCTTGCTTCCTTCCTTCTATTATTCCACCCCCATCACCATCATCACCGTGATCCTGCTGCTGGCCCGCCTTTTCTTTTCGCTCTGCTTTCTCCCGACTGCAAGGCAAGGTTAACACAGCAGAATGGCCCTGCTGCTGCTGCCTGACCGGGATACTGTCAGGAGTAGAGGGAGGAGGAGGAGAAGCAGAGAGAGAAGTAATAGCTTAGGTGAAGGGTGTAGCTACTCGTCGTCCATCACTGGTGAGTCGTAGTCCTTCCTTCCTTCTTCTCTTCTCTGGTTATGTATGCTAAATGCCCTCATCCCATCCCATTCCAGAAATAGGCAGCCCGTCCAGAGTGCAACAATCATCAACAGAAGAGGAAGAGGAGGATACTATCGATAAGCAATGCACTTGTAGTACATCATCAACAAGGTATACACGCAGTAGACGCACTCGTCTTGCTCCACTCGCAGCAGCATCACTCGCCGTCCTATCGACTACCGCTACTCCCCTGCATGCCTCTGCCTCACCCGTCGATGTCGAGGCAGTGGGAGGAGGAGGAAGGATGGATAATGACAACAGAAGCAGAAAGGGCAAAGGAAGGGCAACAGCATCAACATATGAAGACACTTCTTCTTCAAGTACATACTGGGATGATATTATAAACTCGCCTCTTGGTGCTCCCCGTCAATACAGCCTCGAATACTCCCGACTCGGAAAGAGGGATCTCGCTTTCGATGGCGACTCTCCCGCGTCCTCGTCTCAGCAAAGACATCAACGACGACGAGCAGCAGCGGGAGCAACTGTGGAAGGACAAAGACTATCAACGCGGCGCAGTAATTCAATACACAAACGAAGCAATACACCCGAGGGTGTCCCCTCCCACTATGAATACATAGACGGCGAATGGGTCCCTTCTCCCGACTGGTCGCTGAATGGTCAGAATGGGATGAGGCATGCTTCTTCGTCAACGACGACGACAACAAGTAACGACGAAGACGACGACGCGAACAACGATGAGGATAGCGACGGAGGACCAAGTACGCGAAAGAACCACGCTTCATCACCTACCCCTACCGCTGCTATCGCCTCAGGCAACGATGACAGCGAAGAAGTCGATCTGGGAGATGGCGAATCGACAACTTTAGGATGGGCAAAATCTACAAATGCAATACTTGGAGTTGACATTGATACTTCTCTATCTGGGGATGAGGCTACTGCCATTCCTATTGCGTCATCATCGTCTTCCTCGTCGCATGGTACTTTGGCTAGTAGCAATAATCTAGTCACCCGGTCTAATATGGCGACGTATACGACTGTCTCACTTCCTCCTTCTTCAAGCACGTCTGCCATAGCTACAGCTACAGCTACGAAAAGCGGTACAACAGGTAGTGTCACCGACACAAGTAGCAGCGGCAATGGCGATAATGGTCAAGCAGCAGCATATGATTTCTCAAGGGACGTTCCAAATGGATGGGTAAGCGACGGTCGAACAGCCGCCTACGCCGTACCCGTCATCATAGGAATGTCCGTTTTTTTGGCACTCGTTATATTCGGGTTGATATTGGTACTTTTGAGAATGAACAAATCTAGAAAGAAAAGGAGAAAAGCGAATTTGAATGGTGGATTGAAACTTTCTGAAGAAGGGAAAGTAGCAGCGGTACAGAATAGTAGTAGTAATAGTAGACCTAGTTCACCTGCTTTAAGTACTAGTAATAGTACTACGAGAAGATCGATGTCGGATAGCGGAAGACATGGAGGGGGAATGTCTACGTCTGTACAGAGGAGAACAACTTCAAGGGAAGATCAACAACTTGATGGTGATGGGGATGAAGATGAAAATGAAAATGAGAATAGAACGATTAGAAGGAGAATAGGTCGGAAATGGACACCTAATCTAAGTAATGGTTCACTACTTCGAAAGCGAAGGAAGAAGATTGCCCAACTGTTCAGAAGGGATGATAACAATAACGAGGCTATTCAGGAGATTATAATCGATGATAATGATGGTCAAGATGGGGAAGATACGAATAATGACGGTCAAGCGGAGAGAATGACATCGAGGTCATCTGAAGTCAGAGACACTGCCGCCACCAACAATACCAGTCTGAGAAGGAGGAGATCTGTCTCTAGTGGTCGTTCTAATAGTACACCAAGAAGTGGAGGAATTGGAGGACTTAGAGGAGAAGCACTACAAAGTACTGATGCACTATCACGAGTCGCTTCGCATCCATCATCTACAACAAGGACATCCGCTCCTCATCATGGTGATACGCCATATATACGTCCTCCGTCACTTTCTCTTCAAGTCGACACTGCCAATCCCGCCTCCGCCACTACAACCACTACTACTATTACAGCGGAGAACGATGCTCGAGGAGTCTCGACTTCGCCTTTACAACAAGAGGAGCAACGACATATTCGCAATGACAGTATAGACAACGGTGATCATCATGCCGTTCCTATACCTTCCATCGGACCACCAGCGTACATGCAGCCTTCAACACCAGCCTATTCCCGAGCAGCACCACTTCCCACTTCATCTACACGAGGAGGAGGAGGAGCTTCATCATCATCATCTTCATCTGCTCATCATCATCATTCATTATCGACGACATCTGGATCAGTCGCTGTCCCCGCTTCTGGATATTTATCCGCCGTCTCTACGCCAGGTTTATCATCTGCTGGAATGGACGAAAAGAGAGCTTTGTTAGGTGGAGCTGGCTTGATGACGAATGATGCTTCAGCAGGAGGTGACGCATTTGCGAACCAGAGACGATTTGAACAGCTTTATAATAGTAGAGAAGGAGAAGATGATAGGCTTGAACAAATGACCGGAGCACCTGCTTTCAGTCCCTCTTCTACGTCCGCTTCTACCACCGCAGCACTCGCATTCGCAAGTGCGTCGGCTTCGTCTCGACGCAATCCTGATCTTGATGACGAAGAAAGTGACGAAGCTATCGCAAGAAGAGCACAACAAGAAGCAATTGATGATCATCGTAGAGAACTACAAGAATCGTTAGCTGGTCACGTCGCTTTATCCGATAAAGAGGTATTGAGTAGATTGAGAATGGCAGCTTCTGCTCCTTCTACTGTCGTTACGGATGACGGTACCACTTCATCATTTGAACAATCCGCAAGTAGTCCTCCACTATCTGTTCCTCTTCCTTTGAATGGATATATGCAGGAAGCTTCTGCTCCTTCGTTGGATGAAACTGAAGAAGCAGAAGAGGAAGAATTGCAATCCTACCTCGGCAGAGAAGAAGTCATTACTGGCGCATCGTCATCTATTCCCCACACCGCTGCATCGAGCATGCTCCCTCAGCCACCGAAACCATTCACTCATGCACTTCATCAAATCCCTCAGGTAGACGAAAAGACCCGCCTTAGACAAGCAGAAGAAAGACAGATGGCAGCTTCTTTCTCGCCTATACTTGATGATCATCGTCATCATGGGCTAGTAGCAATGTCACCTTCGGCTCCTCCTGTCTTGAATACTTCATTGAATGCCTCAGCGCCTTCTGCTCCGGTATTTGATGAAGTTGATCAAGTGGAATACGTACCTTCTGCTCCTCCGATAGATATGGCTACCATACCTTCTGCTCCTGAATTCGTATTAGAAGATGAAGAAGAGGATGAAGACGTTGAACAAAGATCATCGAACAATCTCGAAGATAGACCTTACAATGAAGGCGTCGTCTAGGTCGTAGACTATCCACTTCCTCCATACACGTCGAAATGCCACTGGCGACGATAAAGTATATACATCAAAAAAGACACAGGCTTGTGTACTATACCTGCATCTATATATACATCAACACTTTGAAACTATACGCACATCAATCAGTAACTCTGTACCTCTAAGGGCCCACAAACGGACGTTCTTGAGAATCGAACTATCTCATATCTTGAGTGTTCACTACCTCAAAACTTCTATATAAAGTCTTCAAAGTTCTGTCCCGAATCCCTCCTGGCCGTATATATTTTGTACTTCTTCCTCCATATTACTTCCAGTAGTACAGCCTTCTCTTTATTCGTTCTTCCTGTCTCAAAAGCAGTATCTTATAGGTAGTCGTTTTTACTAGTTTTACTATTCACTGTATAGTGTCTGTTTTTCCGAGCATTATCAAGTAGTAGTCTATCAGTCCAACAACCAATATGTATCGCTTGAACACAAGCAAAAAGCTTATCTGTGAAATAAAAGAATACCATCATCATCAGCATGACCTCCATTGGCGCTTGATTGCTATTGCAGTAAAGGTGTATGGGAATAGCTGGCTAAGATCTCCGCCTTCAGATTGGGATGCAATTTTTGGCCACATTTCGACAATCGTGAAATATCCGACTTGACAGCTCCTTACCGTCTTCCCATTTCAGCTATACTCGACAATCTCCTCAAACATGGCATCTCCATTACGTATGAATCAAGCAACAGTGCGCTTGCTCAGTCGAGAAGCTGCCTCTTTATCCTCCTCAGGTGGGAAAGAAATCACAGCAGTTCGATGCAGAAACTACAGCACATCCGCATCATCATCGACATCGAAGCTCGTGGCTGCGAAGCCTTCAACAGCGACACCGCAGAGCAGTAATAACAGCAAGAACATACTTATTCCAGCTCATGATGGTCCCACATCGCCATATATGATTTCTTCAAGAGCTCTTTCATCGAGTACAAGGCTTTCAGCACCACAAGGCTCTCAAGCATCATCAACGACTTCGCAATCGCAATCATCATCATCTTCTTCGCCAGTAACTTCGAGTAATACAATCAAAGAACCCTCTCCAGCTACTCAAGGTCTACTGGGTGGCATTGCTAAATTGATGGGATACGATACCAGAACTAGCGCTGCTATCAGGACTACTTCTGACTATTACGATCGATGCTCGGAACGTGATGAGAAAGAAGGTACTTTCTGGTATGATGGTGAGCTGGAGCTATTCTCTCGTTTGACAATCTTTGTCGCGTGCTGAGACAAATGGTGCTGACTCTGATTCGCTTTTCTTTCCCTCTCTTCCACAATATGACTTTTCTAAGAATGCGGCCTTCCAGTCTCCTACCAGTCATGGATGCAAATCACCAATCTACACATCTGGCTTCTATCCGTTCGATTCCGTTCCTTACCTGCTCCATTAGGTAAAACCTACATTCAAGAAATAGTGAATCACTACTTCATCCACGCTGAATCCCTCATGAGAGGACGGTACAACATCAAGCAAAACCGCCTCATCAAAGGATACATGCGTGATATGCTCTATCAATATCACGGTGCAAATATGGGATACGACGAAGGACTCGTCAGTGGAAGTGATGCTATTCTTGCCGCTGCTGTGTGGAGAAACTTATTCGGCGCCGGATGGGGTAGAATGGGTGGTGTCAAAGGAAAATTGAACCAAGACGGCAAAGAAATCATCGACGAACAACAACAGCCAAACCCTAAGAGTGAGAAGGTGACAACTGCCGAAGAAGCATTGGCGGATCTAGATCCTGGTTCTGTGCCACCTCCATCACCTTCTCCTCAAGGCGACCAAACTACCACCGAAGCTAATAGTACACAAGAAGCTGCAGTCTTTTCACCTCAAAAAGTAGGTAATCAAGCAGGAGGTTATCATTCAGGTGGATCAGGTCTAGTAGAACCATTACCGCGTCATGAACCTGATGTCTTACAAGGAATAGAAGCGAAAGAAGCAAGATTCGCAATTGATCTCGAGAGACTTGTTAAATGGATCAGAAGTGAAGTTAAAAGAATGGAGAACATACCGGATCAAAACGTCATGAATGGTGTTGGTATTGATCGTGCTACGGGTATTAGCCAGCCTGGTAGCTTGACGTATTTCAGCAGAATCTAAAGTGGAAAAGGAGAGCTTTGTTGACTTGCGAAAGTTCATGGAAGACGTTGTTGTTGTTGTCGTCAGTGTACGCTTTCCACTACTGCAATGTAGCCATATGCGTTCGAAGGTACCCATCTCCAGTCTCCATAGACAAAATCCAAAGTATATGAATTGGGTGCTTTGCTTTGCTTGTGATCTAAACAAGCTTCCTCTCTATTGCTACAGTGTATAGCCCTGTCTTGCGACTCGTGTACAAATAAAGCATCATGAGACCGTTGAGTCGGTCTTCTTGTGCGACGGAGTTCATAGTGAATTATTGCTCTGCTGTTTTAACGAGCTCTTATGCTATAACTGTTTTCAACCAGTAGTCTCAGCAGCAGTGGCGGCTTCAGCCAATTTCATACTCTTGTCGAATTCCTTATCGCGGACTTCTTTTGATCTAGCTAGTTTTTCATTTGCTTTTTCTTTCCGTCTTGCTTCGCCGTACCATATGCTTCCTCCCAGTGCGGCTGTCGATGCGCAACGCCATATCAGTAGTAATAGCAGTAGTAGTAGTAGGGTTAGAGCCATTAGGATCAGCCTTTTTTTGGATGGTATAATGGGACTGTAAGCTAGGGATAAAGTAACGCACCAACTACTGTAAATGCCTGTGCTGCTACTCTGAACCGTAGCATTCTATTGAATTGAGCTCGATTTCCTTGACGCATGCTTCTTGTGGCCATGATCAGCGCAGCGGTGGTGAGTACGAGGCCTGCAGGAGGAATCAAAGTAAGGCAGAGTAAGCCTAATGCAGCCAATTAAGCTTCTGATAAGGGTGTGAACTAGCTCACCAACTGGCACCAGTGGCTCTTCTTTCGCCTTTCTGGTCGTCTTGCCCCATGTCGTTTCTTGGACTGGAGGACCTTCCTGATATCGTGTCGTGTTGCTCATGGTGTAGAAGTGGCTGTGATTTCCAGAGAAGCCAGTGTATGGAAGCAGTAGTACGGCTTCAGTAATGAGCTGCTAGAGGTTAAGTCTTCATAGTATTTACTCACTTTGAGATGTTATTAACTTCTGACCCACCACGATTAAACAGTCAGTTGTTTCAAGATCAAAAAGTTACGCCTCGCTTGAAACTGAAGATCTTGCATTCTTTCTTTCTGTGCTTCCTGCTCTCTTCATCACCTTCTCTTCATTAACAAGTCTCACAAGTAAGATACAGTCGTACATCAGTCATGGCTGCTTCTACTACTCTCCCTCAAACGACCAAAGAGGCTTCTCATCCGAAGGCATCCACTTCCATTCCTGTCACCGAGGAAGCAACATCAGGCTCAGCATCTTCAACCGGTCCAAAGAGTTACCGGGAGATGTTCGATGCCAGAGCAGCGCATACCAAGTGTGAGCTGATGTACTTACATGTTCACGTACGATGTGTGCTGATGAACTGCTTGGGGAAATGCAGTCACCGACCCATGCGAAGTCCCTCGACAGCAATCAATGAAATGCCTCGACAAGAACAACTACAACAGAGATGCATGCACTGAGTTCTTCAGGAATTACAGAGAGTGCAAGAAGACTTGGTTGGATCAGAGGCGCGAAGATAGAAGGAATGGATTAGACGCGTCTGGTTGATTTGCTATTTTTGCATTTCATTCATTCAGTCAGTTCATTCGTTATGCCCTTGTTCGATGTTCTGGCTTTTCATTCAGTAGGAAACAGCAGGGCAGAAGAAGAAGGGAGGGCTACTGGACAAAAGGGAAGCGAGCGAGCGGGGTAATACACAGTCCACGCAGGAGTGAGACTAGCAATTACAGGAAGGCTTCTCCAGTTTATCGAGAAAAGAAGAGTCTACTGTTCTGACAGGCAGGGCAAGGCAAGAGATGGAAGACAAGACAAAAGACACGAGCAAGAGCAATTCGGCATCCGTTCTATCCGAGAAGCTTATTGCAAGAAAAGCAGCATCGTACCTTAGCATGCGCTTGTGAACAAGGGACTTGACTGTAGAACCAACACCGGCTCTACCTCCCGGTCGTTCTCGTCGGTCAGGATGGAAAGCATTGCATGGCATACAAGGGGGAGGAAGACGACAAGAGTAGAAGCAAGCTATTGGCATTATTGGGTTTCTATCCGAACCTTCTAGCTCTCCGGCTCAAGCTGGACCTGCATTGCACTGGCCTACTTCACAAACGATCTCACGTGCTCCTGCCTGGAAACGATGTCATCGATCTTCCAAAAAGGCCAAGAAGATGCAAGAAGAAGACAGAAGATGCATGTTTCAGAGTCAGAGGAGTCGCATGCAACCTACTTCGGATGTCCACGTTGCTTTGGTTGGACCTATACTGCCATGCCATGCGAAGCACCGTCACGACCCACCGATGTCGTACTCACGTGCCGAAAGCGCGTGCGTGCTATATGTCAATGATACATCGCAATCAACATCGACATAACGCAAGAGACAGACAACGGTGCGCACGTTTGACTGGGTCTCAGTCAGTCGTCTATCTCGCAAGTCTAGCAAAAACTTGACCACCTGCAATACAACTGCCCTGCATACCTTTTACTAGTTGGCTACTTCGGCCATTGATAGATAGCCGGCTAATCTAATCCTGCTATGGACATGCTTACTCAATCTTATACATCTGCACAATGATGCACAGGGCCCTTTCTTCGAGTACCTATGGATTCCCTTGCTGTTTTGGACTGCCATTTACGGGCCGATTCTGCCTTCATGCACACCTTCTTTGGACTTGGCCGTGCGGATGAGCGACCTCGTGCTTGGAGACCTTGGGAACTGCCGTACTCGTCTCCAGACATCGATGGGAACTACGTTTCAGGTTCTAGAAATTCTACTGAGACCAAAGGTTGCTGGAGTTGAACTTTCGCATGGAAACTCCCTTCAAGGTGCCCCACATTCTATCTATCCCCTTGACAATCATGCTGTTTAATTCACAAAGTGTGGGGTGCAGAAATGCCGTTTCGGGCCGTGAGTGGCCCAAACTTACCTCTCTTTCTTGCTTGCGATGAGGGTCGGATGTCCTCCTTATCTTCGGCTATATAACGGCCCTAGAAGATCAAAGTGCGACGCATCAACCCGAACTGAGCAACGAGCAAGCAAGTACGACATGGGCTTTAGCTCTGCTCACTTCCATTCTGGTCTCTACCCTTTCATTCCTTCCCCAGCTTGCCTTTTCGCAAAACTCGGCAGGCACAGAATACCTTCAACAAAGCGCGTGGTACCTTGAACAGCAGCTGCGTGTAGTTGCTTGCCTCTTCCCCCCGTCAACATACTTTGACAGTCGAAGGCTCCGAGCCATTACAAGACGGTTACTCCTCTCTTCTGCTTCCTCCTCTTTCTTTCTACCTTTTTTCTGTTTCCCGCTTGGATACCTTTTTCCACCCATCCCATCCTCTTCCCTTGTTCGCCACCAACTATACGCGGGTATCCTCGACAAGCAACAAGGTAGCGAGCAAGTAGACCTACGCTTACCTCGAGCAAGGTAGATCAGTCGCACAATAACACATACACGCTGTGCAAGAGTGTCAGCCATTCCCCATCACCTGATCATCACCAGGTCATCTACTCCGCACTTCATCCAGTGCAGGTGTCACGTGCTCATCTCTCCCTCGACTTTAAAAAAATAACTACTCCAGTTTGTCGGGCAAAGGAACTGTCACTGCAATCTTAACTTTTCATCATCACTCCAATCTCAAAGTCAAAGTCAACAGCATGCCAGCAGACAGGACATCAGGATACACTCCTCCTCCAATCCACGCTGCTCCAATCAGAATACCGGGCACAAGTCCAGGCAAAGCGGCAAGTCTTATCAATCAAGTCAAACATGGCAGAGCACGCTCGACCAGTGGAAGTAGCAGCAGCCATGCGGGCACTTCAAGAGCTGTTGCTCCCTTCCCTACTCTCCTAGCTACGAATGAATCTGTACTCGAACAGAATCTGTACGATATAATGTGGAAGACTTTTGTTGCTTTTGAGCAGGACATGCGCGATTGCAGGTGGCTTTGTTCTTTTACATACAACCGCTCTCGGCCGAAAGGACTAACAGCAGGCCAATATCACAGTCAGCTAGCTCCACTACTCCCGGGCATCGAAGCAACAGTCAGCTCAGCAGTGGATCCTATCACACTTGCCAGTGATTGTCTCGCCGACACTGCAAGCTACATCGAAGGCGAGATACGCGACGCAATCGAAGAGGCTCTAGCAAATGGAGGAACAATGCTGTCATCATCACCCGCTTCAAGCATAAGCGATGGTGGTACTAGGACTATACTCTCCTGTCCTATCTCTTACTCTAAGCAGTTCTCACTTGCTTCAACGAGAATTTCGGGTTGCTGTTCGACTTTTAGAGCGGTAAGTTCGCTTTTCTACCTTTTCACTCAACCGATGTACCCGAAACCGTGGGGTTTGTCGGGCAGGGTCTGTCTGACAACTGGATGAACCCTCATTCTGATGCCCGAACTCTACCTCGTTTTGTTTTTTGCTGGCACAGACGCAAGCTTCATTACGCTATTATGGAGGTGCAAGAAAGACAGCCTACCAACTAGATCTCTTCGTACACAAGTTCGCTCTCCCAACTTCGACTGCACTACACAAAAGAGGTCAAGAATTCTCAGCTGCCAATAAATGGTTGAAGAGGATGTTGAATGGAGAAGGGAGAATGCTGGATACCCTTGAAATGGCAGCTTTACGCCGTGCTGCGACTGCGCTCAAGCATTGGGCAGAGGGGCTCCGCATTCATTCGGACATTGTGAGGAGAAAATTTCCACAATCTGTCCAAACATATCATAAGCCAAACATGCTGACTAAAAACTGGTTATTGTTAAATTGTAACCTTGTTACAGCTCCGAAGTGCAGCTCAGAATGTTCGTACCTTGCTACAAGAACGAGTCTCACTTCAAGCATACAGCTTCCCACCTCGACCCAGTCCTCTCGAATATGCAGCACACTTTCATCAAGGAGGATCATCAATGATTCCCATGGCTGCAGCCTCACCAATGTCTCTATGGACAACAATTAACAGCTTGAACACACCTTCCTCAGTCTATTCAGGTCTTCCGGAGCTAGGAAGCAGTTTCTCTCCCTCCACAGCACCTTCTTCTCTCCTTGCAACTCCTGAGAATTGCTACGCTCAGATCATTCAGAAAGGATTTGCCCCCTCTTCTGTATCATCTTCGTATTCACCTTCTCCTATGTCTCAACATAGCTTACCTCCCTCTATACCACAACAACAAAACATGCCCAACTCTCAGAGCTTGCCTCAATCCTCCTACCCGCAACAAAGCATGTCGCCTACTCTACCTCAACAATGTGGATTCGCATTCGCTACGCCTACTTTCGTACAGGATCAATCGATCTATCAAAGTCAGCTAGCTCAGCAACAACAACAGGGTATGCTACACCAACAGCAACAGCAGCAAATGCAGTTCGGTCAGCAGCAAAACCAGCAACAACTGGATTTGCAGCACGCTGCGTATGCGAATGGACTAGTCAGTCCACCAGTCGCAACTCCGGATCTGAGCATCCCATCAGAGCTCTTCTTTGACAACCTTTGCATGTAACTCTCTCTCCAAGATGTTCGGCGAGCTCTTGTCAGTCATACGACACCACTATCAAGCTACCAAAGGCTGGTCACTTTGGATCCACCAAAAGCCTTTTATACCCTATTACCCGGAAGATCGAAAGCTGCTGCCACTCGATTCCATCGACTGTATCCAGAACTCGCATACCTTATTTGATACAGGCTCAGCAGTCATCCCACTCCTCCGCTGCCTTATTATACTTCTCGGCTTCTGTGCATACTAGGTTTTGAGAATATCAGCTACAATTCTTTCTTTACTTTACAGTTCATACTCTTCCATATAGCTTGTTATCGTGCTTATTATACAGTCTGGCATTATCTTTTTCCATATATCTGTCTCATAGCGCCTTCACATAAGATTGGCTTTGCCAGTGCTTGGGTTGTTATTTTTCACTTAGATGCGAAACGCGCGTACTTCATTTGATGCGAAATATGTGGGCTACGCCCGTTATCGTTATATGCAAATAAAAAGTCTTTAGTAGACTGTGACTATTGTCAAAGCACTTGACATCGTCACTGGCTTGCTACTTATCCCGCGATGACTACTATCCTGAGCAGAGTGCCCTGCGTCAAATTAATCGATGTGATACCAAGTCTCCTTTGCAATATTACAAGCAACAATGTGAGTGAACGAGAAAGACGACTGCTATACTATACAAGAGATCATACGTATTGGCACCGTGCATGCCAACAGGTCCAAAAGAAAGCCAGCGAGAACGATAATGCCAGGTCAATACGATCCACCACCATGCGAGAAACGTTGAGCAGCCATAGTTCTCCTCGAAATGTCTTCCAATTTCGGACAGTTCGTAATTGTATGGCCGAGACCACCACAATTGGCACAACCCTTGACTGTTCCATCTGCATTTGCGTTTGGATCTTCGATTTCCAATAGGAAAGGTGGTATACGTTGTTTAGCTTCCATTAGAAGATATTTCAGATCGAGCAGCGTTTCTTGTGGTGTTTGCATGTTTACAAAGGTCGTCGCTATACCCGTCTTGCCTGAACGACCGGTACGACCGACTGTAAAGGAGAAGAGGGACAAATTATCAGTACTTTATTCGTATGATTTGGGAAGAACAATCGGAAGAGAAGAGGACAGCCACTTACTTTGATGCACGTAATCTTCAATGTCTTTCGGCATAGTAAAGTTGATAACATGTTGAATCTCCGCGAAATCCAGACCTTTACTAGCGACACCCGAAGCTACCATAACATCTTTCTTACCAGCTTTGAAAGATTTAATAGCATAATCTCTTTCTTCTTGAGTTTTAGATCCATGAATAGAAACAGCTTCTACACCTTTTAACAATAAATATTCTTGTATGTCATCGACTTCATTTTTATTATCAGAAAAAATAATAACTGGAGGAGGAGTTTTCTCCAATGTCTGTAATAGATAAACCATTTTGGCTTCTTGTTTGACGTATTCTACTTCTTGAATAATATCCATACTTGCTGCTCCTGCTCTTCCTATATTCAAAATTATCGGTCTAATCAAAGATTGTTGCGCAAAATCACGGATTTTCTGCGGCATTGTTGCTGAGAATAGTAGTGTTTGACGTTGATGCTTGAAGTAGGACATTATATTACGAACGTCGTCTTCGAAACCCAAATCTATCATTCTATCGGCTTCATCGAGGCAGAGGATCCTACGAAGGGGAAAAGACCGTATGTCAGATAAGTTTGCCAGACAGGAGAATCTACGAAACGGTTTCGGCAATACTTACTTGCAGCTATCCAGGTTGATAGTCTTCTTCTTGAGTAAGTCCTGCACTCGTCCAGGTGTAGCAACGACAACATGCACGCCTGAATTAAGCATATGATGTTGATCCGCCATGGACACACCTCCAATAGCGAGGAGGGCTCTAATCTGAGGATAACCGCCTTGTTCCAATTTTTCCGACATGGCCAAGAATCCTTCATGAGTTTGTCTAGCCAGTTCTCTCGAGGGGCATACAATCAACCCGACAGGTCCTTCGCCTTGTACGAACGGCAGCTTCTTTTCTTCCTCCAAAGCTCTCATGATGATAGGTAATGAGAAAGCAAGTGTTTTACCTGAACCAGTAAATGCGACTCCAATCATATCTCTTCCTGCAAAACCTACTGGAATACCTTGTAATTGAATCGGAGTAGGTGCTTTGATTTTCTTTTCTTTCAAGTATGAAAGTATAGGTTTAGGTAATTTCATATCTTTAAAAGTAGGAATAGGAGGAGGAATAGTATCTCCAGGTTGACATTCTGCCATTATATGATTTTTCTCGCGTATCTTGTCTTGTTCTGCTTCTGTACGTGATAAAATGTAATGTGGCGCTTTCCATGTCGTTGGTATGGGCTCGGTATATTGCACTCCTTTAGCTAGTTCGGCATCGGATGCAAGCTTTCGCTTTGCTGCTATTGATGCGAGAATCTTGGCTTCTTCTTCTGCTCGTTTCTCTGCTTCACTCTTCGCTGCGTCTGTCAGGGTTCATTGGGATAGCATTGATGGAGAGAGTTCCAGTCAGTGACTATTGAAGCTGGGGTATTATGCATGCTGAAGGGTACCTGCTTCGATGATATTGCGTGCTTGATATAGCAAGCAATCTCATCGAAGTAGCCCTCCAGTAAGTCATTACGACGTTAGTGATGTGCCCAACCCACCTTCCAAAGCCTTCTGCTTATGTACATCCTGAGCTTCAGCCAGCAATGTCCTCTCCAATCTCTTTCTAGCCTTCTCTCTCTCTTCCAGTTCTTCCTGACTGATCTCTGGTTCTTTAAACTGCTGTTGTTCTTCAGATCCACTCCTGCTACCACCTCTGTGCAACTTCTTGAGCTGTTCTTCGCGTCTCTTCTTTAGTGGTACATAGAGTTCACCGGTTGATCCGTCATCCTCTGCGTCTAGATCATAGGAATAGTCTATGCCTGAGGAGGGAGCTGGACGCTTGTTCACTACTGCCATGGTGCAAGTCAGAGGGTAGTGATGAGGGGTCCCGAAGTCGAGTCGGTCGCTGAACAAGAGGTGTATTGCTTCATCGTTGCAGAAGGCGATCAAGCATTGTCAAGGCGTGTCAGCGGAAAGACACGGTGTTATGTTGGGCAAGGCGGCAACTGAAAGGCAGAATTCATAGTTGAGAGGTATAATATTGCACAGTATATCTGCCAGCCTATGAAACATCGACATAGAGCTACAATTAGTCGCCACTACGGCACCTTCCAAACCCTTCCTCTGCCAAAAGCATAGTAAATGCAAGCCAGGACTAGGAGGCGAGGCAGGGAAGAGTGGAAGGCATTTGTGACATTTGAAAGCTGAGGATATACACTGATACAAAGTACTAAGTAATGAGGAGACAAATCAGCACGATGGTAGCAGGTATTCGAAGGGTGTAATAGAGAGATTGAAGAAATCGACGAGGATCAGTCTCGCAAGGTTTCTGAGGCCTCACGCCCTTCTCACGAAGGAAATGTGCAGCTTCATCAATGAGGAATGTACGTATACAAAGCCTCGCAGTGCCCAGTGCGCTTCATCTTGTCCGTGTGTGTGTGTGGAATGTATACATATGTGGTGGATTGATGGGTGTGTAAAGAGAAACTTACTTTGTAGACAATGAGGAGTGATGAAGAAAGGACTGGAGAGCAGTATGAAGTACCATTTCAGTGCATCAATCATCACTCCTTCTATCTTGATGTTACTTGCACCACATGGTCGAAAAGAAAGAGAGCCAGTCTGAATCTTTTGCAGCTTTTCAACAGGCCAACACAATCGAATCGAATCGACATGGCGATGGAGGGACCGAGCATGAGCCTCGTGTAACTGAATGGATGGATTGTTCAACGGTTGCTTGGTTGGGTTGACTGCGGGCAATGTCAATTGACTTCTCACATCTTCACTCAGTCATATCCCTCTAACACTCTCGTTCAATCATGTCCACTGCTAATCCATCATCATCATCATCATCACCACCATCAGCAGCAGCGAGCGCACCACCAACAGTCCTGATACTCGGCGGAATCCTCGAGGGCTTTGCAGCTGCATTGCTTACCCATCTATGGAGCAGCAAGGAGAAGCACAGGAAAGCAAGCTATATCCGCATAGTCGACAAGTTCCTCATCTTGCCTCAGTCGGATACCTATCTGAAGTGGATCCATCCGGACGCACGGAAGGTGCTCAAAGATGGATACGGTAGAGGAGTGGAGTATATGCAGGCGAACATTGTAGGCTTGTGTCCATTCCATTATACAATTCACCTGTCCATCATGCTGATTCTAAGCATTATATACAGGCCAATGCTGAAACTAGAACCAAAGTATTCACTGCTCCAGATGACAAAGCATTCGATATAGTATTCGACTTCACAGCTGGGAGCGTGACTAGTGGGACTACAGAGGAGATAATGGTGCAGGTACACTTAAATCCATTTACTATCGATACAAGATATGGCTATACTGAACTATCTGAATGCTGTTTGACGTCGTGTGATCTTTGTAGACTGCAGCTAAGCAGGCGAAACTACTCGGATTGGAAGCTCTGAAACATGGTGGTGTGGGAGCCTATGTCAGGATGGTAGATCGTAAGCTGCTCATTTCGGGTCTCATACGAGGCCATGGATATAAAACATTGTCATTGACATGCCATGATTTGACTGGTTTCGTTGATGCAGCCTTCGTCACTCAGCCAAGAAAGAAGGTAAGTCCCCTGGTCGTAATTCTTCATTCATTTTAATGCCTCAAGCAACGGACGCGTTTCTGACGAGAACTACCCTTCGCAGTGTCCCTTGAGAGAAGATGACATAAATGCAAAGCCAACCAGTTTATGGTCCAAATGGAATTGGGAAGGCAGTCGGGCGTTGGCGGATCTGAAAGAGTGAGCAGTAGTAGCCACCCTCCCTTGCCTACAGGGCTGTGAAGCAGCTTTGCCCTCGATTCATAATCATGCTGATTCGACTCTCCTACTCTTTGATACAACAGGCTCAACCTCGTCCTAGCTCGCATAGCTAATCCATGGGGACCAAGTAGTTTAATAGGCTTAACACGGCGTCTAACCGTAGCTTCGGTATACGCCTATCTAGGACCTTCGGAGACGCTGGAATTTCTCTGGGGTAAAGAATTAGTACTAGAGCATATACACATGGACGATGTTGCATCTTCATTCTATGCATTAGCTCAATGGATGCGCTGTTATGCAATTACAAGAGATAAAGCAGATGAAATTGCAGGTGAAGATTTACCGGGTTGTAGACCTGCTTGTATACCTAAAGATGAAGAAGCAGGATCAGGATCAGGATCAGGATCAACTGGAGGAAAAGAGGAAAGATTCAAATTTGATAATGTTGAAATCGAAGGCTTGGTGGAAAGGGAGAGAATTGTTAGAGCTCCCCTGTTTAATATTACGGATGGATCGGGTCAGACTCAGGAAGATATCGGGAAAGTAATTGAAAAGGTCTTTGGTATCAAGGTCGACTATGTGAGTATTGCAACCTTATGACCGTTCATATCGCAATGCTGTTTATTTACTCTTAATCCTGTTTGTACAGTACTCGGCTATCACGAATGCGCTTGCAAAGGTAGGTCGCTATGAGCTGGGTTACGCGCATAAGGATAGGAATTGCTGAGCTTTCCACCCTTGTACTGTAGATGAACATGCCAGAAGTTGTCGAAGCGGCAGACGAGAAGCATACGGAGGTAAGGCGACAACCTACTCCGCATCATCTAGACATACAGAGACTTGCTTACACCTCTGTTCTTGCCTTCCCCTCACAGCCCTGGCTTGAAATGCTCTCAGCATCCAAGCCACCCATATCAAACACACCCCTCTCACCAATTCTACCACCTCAAATACTACGAAAGAACAGATGTCATCTAGACGGAAGCAAATTGAAGAAAATTATACCGGAGTGGAAACCTGCCCATCCTAAAATTACAAGTGATGAGGTCAAGAATTGTATTGCTACTTGGAAGAAAGATGGTGTTTGGCCTAATGTTAAACCTAAGAAGAATTGAAACGATCTATATCTTAATGTCGGAAGGAATGGTCTTGTTTGACGTAGCGATATCGGTGGCGGAAGTAGGAAGAAAAGGCACGGAAGAAATACATTCTTCTCATACTCTGGCAGCAAAAGGGGCAGGAACCCTCGTTAGAACGAATCCGTTCGCTTCAAGAGTCTTTATCCTTCCGCTTGTTCAGCATTGACACCTGTTTCACTTCTGCTTCTCCAGCCTGTAGGTGCAAAATGGTAGTAGTCCATTAGTAGTAATCTGTCAAAATAGTATCAGTCCTTCCATGCACTTAGCAATTCTCCGTATTCATTCCACTTGTGCATGGTTCTATAATATACACGCTTCATAAGCCTTTCGGATACTTTGGAGTTCCTCCTTTGTCTTGCTTGGGTCACGCCACTCCGTGCTACACTTGCAGTTGCATGATCCAGTACACACCTCTACTTCCTTACAGCACAGCGGAAGCAAGGCCATGCTGCCATTGCGTGTATTCGTAGTGTCACTGCTACTCCCAGCAGGAACACTATGCATATCCTCGCATTCACCATTGGATCTCTTCGCATATCCAGCCTATGCAGTCAAGCTGAACCCAGCAAGTCCCATCAGCAACACCTCGGCTGAGGCGATACTGGCAGCTGCGGCAGGTGCATCATCATCAGCGAAGAATGCACTTCAAGATCCTAGGAATGAAGAAGAAGAGTTGAAGAATGACGACCTTCAGATACAAGATAGCAATAACAAGTTGGACGTGTTAGGCTTGCATGATGATGCGGTCAATGGAGGAGGAGCAGCAGCAGCAGGACACGAGCATGATCAACTATTGAAAGGACCTATAAAGCCCTATCTACTACGATCTTCTGGCAATGGCCAGGCATACCTATGCAGTGTACCTCAACATAGCAGTCCAGCATCGGCCTCTGCGTCTACCTCACATAGCAAGTACGGAGAGCTTGTCAAGAACAGCAGCAGTGCAGTCAAAGCAGCGCCAGCTACAGAAGGTGAAAAGGAAGAACGAAGAATAAAGAATGAACAGGAGAAGAAACAAGCTTTTGAACGTGGCTTGGCTCTATTGGAGCCTCTCAAGGGTACTTGTCTATACATTACTCAAGGATGGTTCACTTGTAAGCTCTCTCTCTTCGCTACTTGCTGCTGCTTTCATCATGCGAAGATCATCATCACTTTGACACGTGCCATTTCCATGTTAGATGCATTCTGCTACGGATCAGAAATAAGACAGTTCCACGCTGTCAAGAATACAAGTCCTTTAGGTCCACCGCTGATAGAAGATCTGACGCAAGAAGCATACACGCTCGGACTATGGTCGAATCGACTTACGCAGGATGAAGGTCTCGTAGATGTCAAGAAAGCACGGGCATTAGGTAGTCTGAGGGAGATACTTGCCAGCGAAGATAAATCCGAAGAGAATGCTTTGGAAGTCATGAATGGTGCCAAGTCCACTTTGAGAGGTGAAGAGGATTCTATCGGCGATGAGAGGCGCTACCTTGTGCAACGATGGACCGGTGGAACACTGTGCGACAAGACGGGAGTCGAGAGAAGTATAGAAGTACAGGTAAGTGCTCACTGCCTCTTACACAGAATGCTTTCTGCAGTAGCTTACTGACTTTGTCTTCTATCCTTCTAGTTCCATTGCAACTCACAATCTTCAGACAAGATCTTCCTAGTTCGCGAAACTGCAATATGCGAGTATGTGATAGTGATACACACACCTCGACTATGCGGAGAACCTATCTTTGTCGGTGGATCCTCATCAGCTGCCGATGATGCTGCTGAAAAGAAGAAGAAAGAATTGAACGTCATTGAATGTAGACCTGTGGTAAGAGATGAGCTTTATGCGCAGTATATTAGTGCTGGACAAGACCAAGAGCAAGGAAGCCCTGCGCGAAGCTTACCTCAGGGAGAAGGAGACCAGTTGGGACCTGCAGCAGCGGAAAAGCAGCCCAAACCAGCAGAGCAACCACCTGTCGCAGACCAGCCTCGCAAAGAGATAAGCCAACAGGCTCCAGCAGCTACACAGGCAGGTGATGCTTTTCAAGAGCAGCACGAAACTCAGCAAAATGAAGACAATACAAAGCCGAACGAGAAAGGACAGCCTCAAATCGAAGAATTCGTCTTGGGAAGCTACGTTCTTGCGTACGATCTCGAAACGGGCAAGATGACAGTCGATCCAGATCCAGCTGAAGTAGTTAGGAGCGAGCTAGATTCACAAGCCAAGTCAAATGAAGGTGATAAGCAAGAACTTGAAGTGGAGATGACTGGAAAAGAAGCTGAAGCGATGGAAGCTCTACTCACCGAGTTCCGAAAATCGCTTGAGGAGATGATGCAGAATGTAGGAGGGGCACTCAGGAACGCAAAAGAAGATGCTGCTACTGTTCAAGATACCATCAAGAAGGTGCAACAAGCCTACGAAGCTGCTGCTAATGGGCCATTGCCTGCTGGTGCTTCAAATCAAGGTGACGCAGCTGCAGCCCCAGCAGGCGATGGTGGCAAAGCAGGGCAGCAACTGGCACATGCAAGAAAAGTTGACCCGCTTTCGCGTCTAACTCGGACAGGAGCCCATAATCATCGTGAAATAGCAGAGAGGTACCTAAATGGTCAGCTTGGTCTATCCGCTGGCGGCAAGAAGCAGAAGAAGATGCATCGCGAACAAGAGGAGGCTACTGCCATTCATCTACATCGACAGCGAGAAGCAAGACAGCAGCAGCAAAAGATGGGGACTCCACAGTTCCGTAATCTGAAGCGAGCATTTGAACAGAAGTGGGACGATGACGAGAGCGATAATGCTAGTGGTCGAGAGGGGAAATCTGGGCAAGTCGATAAGGCGAAGAATGTGCCTCCAGCTCATGCTGCTAATAATGCGGGGTTCGGAGGACACGATGAATTGTAGCATACGAAAGAGAAGGCCGGAAGATGCAGCTTTAACGATGCTTTGAAATGGATATAGTGCTGTATCACATTCACTGATCTAGTCGCCGCATTCTTCTCTTCTTTCTCGGTCTCTTACAGGTCTCTCTAACTTTTTCTTCAAACAGAGAGGGCGGGCACGTGACCTCCTTTCGGTTATCAAAACGCAACATTCTTCAGGCTCGAAGAATGGATCCTCTCCTTCTCTCTCTCTCTCGCACATCTACATGATGGAATGTAGCACAAGCAAGGAGCTGGATGTCTCACTCGCCACCTGCTGCTCAAGTATGTGCTGCCTGTTCTGTCCTCTTATTCTCACTCGTCCGTCCTCTCGTTCTCTCTTCCCTCTTCTTTTCTCACTCTCATCCACTACTCAGCTACTTTCAAAGTACAAGTCTCACACATAGCCTACACTACAAAGGTACTAGTACCCATAGTCTTCACTCCACCTCCTCATACTCTACCCCATACCCCACATATACACATCATGTCTTCGTACACCGGCTACGTCTCCTTTCCTTGGGCCGCTCACATCCACGGTGAAGACTCAGACCCTGCTGCCTGCTGGCCATTGCCAAAGAGTGCTAAGCATAGACGAGGAGTAAATCACATCGTGTTTGTCCTTCACGATGAGCTGTTCTGACTCTCTCCTCCTCTTGTAGACTCCCTCTGTCAGTTCTTACGAGAGTCTCGATACTTATGTATCGAGCAAAGTCCCCTCGACTGGTCGAGGATCTCTATCTGTTCTCAAGGTTCATTCTCCAATGGTAGTAGAGATGGACGCAGCCACATGCCTACAGATCATTCTCGAAAGAGATGCCAAAGCTCACATCTCGTTCATCAAGGACACTCTCCCTGCCTTCGCTGCCTCGGTCAGAAAGGTTTTCGTCGCTGCAATTCCCTTCCGAAAAGAGCCTGAGCCAATGAGACCAGGTCTTAGCAACCTTCTCTATCTTTGGGATGCCGACAGAGAAGAAGATTAGACGTCTAGCTTCTACATGCTCTCCTCTTCATCCCATTCACTTCGATCATCTCCCTTTTGGATCCTTTCTCACCTGCTCAACGCAGCTTGTCATTACCCACCATCAATTCAGCTCAGTGAGCTACAAATCAGAGCTGGTCTCTTAGGACACACATCTACATCCACATTTATCGGAAGCAGTCACCTCGATCTTGCCAAATCTCGCACCCTCCTTTTCAATTGCTCATCTTATAGTCGTTCTGCATTAGCATTTAAACTCGTCTCTGGAACTCGTACATCAGCCTCTCACACATCAGCATTTCAGTAGCAGGGCTTGACAGTGGTAGCCAGGAAACATCGCCGGCGTCTGTATCATTAGAAGCATTTATAGTCTCATGGGCAATTCAATTTTTCCGCTTCATACTTGCCGTTCGCGTAATACTCGTCTGATAAAAAGTGCTCATCCTTGAGTCACGCCGGACAAGAAAGCGTCAGCGATCTGTCGGATATTCGTCATCTGCACAGGTGCGGTCTGGTACTCCAGCCACCTTTCTAGGTAGAAATTGATGCGATTATTGCGCAAAATGCTGTTATACATACCCCAAGTTCTGTACGAAGCATTTGATGCCGTCTATTAATCCTCGTACATTGACACCTTCGGCTTTCTGTGTTGTTCATATTCATCTTTGGCGGCCTTTGCGAACTCCTCATCGGTTGCAACTCTCCATGCTGTGGCTGCTAGCCCTTTCATGACTTTGAGGGTATTCTTGTGTGCCTCTTCAGTTCGAGCAGCTTTTGCGAAGCCACTTTAAGAAAGAGGCGGTCAGCGTCACTCTTCTGAAAACGAGAGAAGTGCACCTATTTGACTTACGGTGTATGATTGCCCTCTCCTGGTCCAGCTGGAATGGCGAACAGGGGATGCAGTCCAGGTAGAGCATATGTTACGTCTCCCTGAAAGAATACGATAGGAGATCAGATTCGATATATTTCTCCTTCAAGTGAAAGCCTGAAAAGCGAACTTACAAAGTCAGTTGAGCCAAATGCATCGTGGCTGACTGGCATGTGTGTCTTCTGCTCGGTTTCCATGTATCGCTTATACTCGCTTGCGAGGGTGCCATTGTTGCGCATGTCAAGATACTGCATGATCCATTTGACTTTGTAGGTGCATCCAGTCGCGTTGGCGGCCGCTTCGAAGCAGTGCTCAATGCGCTTTTTCAGCTTGACTACTTCAGCCTGGTCAGGGTGGCGGACTCCCCCTGAGAACAAGAAGTGTATTCTGTCAGCTTTTACGGGACCAGGACGGACTTGAAACGAGCCTACATTGCATGCGAGCGTGGGCTGGGATGACATTACAGACCCATTCTTCCGAACCCTGGATGATACCATGGATTCTTGCATTCGGGTGCACTTGCTGTCTCATGAGCGAGATAGCGTTGTATGCCATTACGGCGGCGTCTTGCGCATTGACACCTTCCCATGGTGCTAGGAAGCGTACAATGTACACCGTTAGTCTCCTGTCCCCTCTTCGTGTGCCGGGAAGTCAAGTCTCACCTCCGGCTGCGTGGGCACTTTCAAATAGGTTGCGAGGTCAGCACCCAGTCCATAACTGGCATTTGGCTGGAAACTCACTTGTGCCCGTAGAAATCCACAATGCATTCGCTAACAGCCAACATAGGTGCAAGACCTGTGAACGGTGTAGGATGAGCCATGAGACATACCTAAGACATCAGGATAGATTCAGTACGGCAGACTTCTCCGGAGAGCACTGCTAAGTCTGCTCACATCCATTTCCTTGTATCCGCCGTTCTTCAGCATGACAATCTTGCCGCCATCTCCCTCCTCAGCGGGTGTTCCGAGGAGGATAACCTTGCCAGGCACGTTATGCTCCTTCAAAGCCTTTGCAGTGGCTAGAGCGGCCCCCATACCAGCGACTACAGGATGAATGGTATATATCAGTTGCCGCTCGCCAATTATAGGAACTCATCACGTGGTGCTGAAATGACTGCTCACTAGCAATGAGATTATGTCCACAAGCGTGTCCGATACCTGGAAGAGCATCCTCCTGTGCATAGCAGGAAGGTCAGTATACTGAGCAAGGTACTGAAACGACTAGCATTCTCAGCTCACCTCGCTATTGAAGCCGATCACCTTGCCGCCTTGACCGTGTTCAAAGACAGCTTCAAAGCCAGTCTCAACGCCATATACGCCGCGCTTAACCTTCCAGCCTTGCTCTTCCATGTAGTCTGATAGCAGCTTCATGGTCTTGTGCTCCTGCCACCTGATCTCTGGATTCTCGTGCATCTGGACGGAGACCTTTCGTAGGCTTGCGGAGAGCTCGTCGACGGTAGACGATATAGTGGACAGCGCATCTGACTTGTGGTAGATGTCTGCATACGCTGGAGGCAGAGACGATGGGTCTGCAGGAGTGGGAGTCGTGTGTGGGAAGGCACAAGCGCACGAAGTGGCTTTATGGCTGTCGCCATTTTGGAGCTGGGACTGTGAGTTCATCTTCTCGGTTTCTTCGGCCTTTGAAACTGTTGCTGATGATGGACGCTTGCTGCTTTTGAGGAAAGCAAAGCAGCCAGGCATGATGGAGAAGCGTATCTGATTCGAAGATGCAGTTGACTACGGCTTGGCCCCACAGTGTGAATGTGAGCTGTAATTTGACAGGTAAAGATCAAGCTTTTTCTTGTCCTCCTGGATCTTGCCCTGCCCGAGTTCACCGAGTTCCTGTCAAGAAAGCCTGGATGCCGCTTTCCTCGATCTTTGCGCAGAGGAGAGTCACGAGCAACTTCTTTTAAGCTTCCAGCTTTCACAGTGTGCTGGGTAACCCACGCGACAGACAAGTGTCAAAGTACAAATTCGGTTGACCACCGTGCAACCTTATAACCATACCGTACCGGTACTAACAATCTTTTGGTCATCCGCTTGGACGAAACGAGCCACTACGACTGCGACGTACACAGTCTTGAAGAAAGACGGTGCTAGCAGAGCAGTCTGCACAAAACTGTTTGAAAGCAAGATTTCGCTGTAAGCGGGTCCCCAGGTTTGCTGCTCACCCTCGGAAATACAGTATCACGTTCGTGCTGGCACAGATAGTCAGAACAGTGGAGCCACAATTCTTTGACTCGTCTTGGAAGGCGATGCTACGCGCCTTGACTCCAAGCCTGTACCTGCAAAACAGCTGTACCGTGCCAGGTGAAGACAGGGCATCTACCGAATCCACACCACGGGGATCAAGAGCATCATGAAGAGTTCGCACTGAGCCGTGACCCAGAAGAAGCTTCGAGATGTGCCCTAACGATCTTCGGTATAGGCATGCAAACACACTCAATGTTAGCGCTACCAGTACTGCTCGAACATCTGCTGGTTGTAGTGCGCGCGGCAAGCGAGAGCTGTCGACTGAAAATGGCTATCTGTAGCCGCACAGATTGTACGGGCTGTTCAGGACCTTGGTAATCCGTCTAAACACACAGACTTCCTAATGATTCTATCATCGCACCTCCGTATTTTCTTACGAGGACGCTGCCCCTACGCTTCTGAGATCGACTTGATCTCGAAGCACTGCAAAAGCCTCTTGAGAGCTGGATACAGTATCCTTGGAGTGGCACCTGTCGTGGTAGCGTACAATCTTGATGACTTGTTGCTCTGAGAAGCATGACGGGGCAATCGCTGCTGACTAATACATGGACGTGTTGCACCTGCGGCAGGCAGCCCTTGTTTGCAGCCAGGTGTCGACACCTGGACTCGTTCAGCCTATGTCATTAGCGAGCGAGTGACAGACTTCTCATGGATGGGCCAGTTTATGATTTGTTTTTTTGGTGAAGTGCATCATGATGAGCCGAATGCTTTCGTCACCTTAAGCTTGCGGCTCCCAGAGTCTATCACCTTTCGCCGTGACTTCGAGATACACATGCTTCGATACTCTATGCTTGAGTCACATATCTATATATACATACCCGTATGGCGCTAGCAATCAGCATGATTGCAGGGTATGATAGAGGTACGCCTATCCTACATGCTTCGGACTCAACGGTCGGAGCAACGCAAGCAATTCCGCCGATGATCGCGCAACTCTCCGCACTTAGAGGAGGCGATAACTCTATCTAAAGAATTCAGCATGATTATTGATTAATCAGTTTCTAATCTGCAGCAACGACATCGACATCCTGCGACTATTCTCTTCTTTCCTCTTCTGCTCTTCTTGAGTACGTGTCAACTTCACCGTACTGAGACGAGGAGTTCTTCACGCCATGAATAGCGAACGCGTCCCTTCCTCGAGAACTCTCACACCTCCGCCCGAGACCTCCGGCCCGAACGATGTGGAGGCGAAAAAACAGGCATCGACGGTCGGCGTAGCTGAAAAAGAAGCTGGAACAAAGCCACCGCAAGGTTTCACTTTTCCTGATGGCGGTTGGAAGGCATGGTCTACAGTGGCTGGTGCCTGGCTCGTCCTCTTCGCATCCTTCGGCTACGTGAACGCGTTTGGTCAGTGCTTTCAACGCTTGCTCCGGTGATTCAGTATGTGAGCTAAACCGCTTTCGAATTCTTCTTATCTTAGGCGTGTATCAAGAATACTATCAACAGTACTATCTACCTAATAAGACAAGCTCTGATATATCGTGCGTTTGAAGCCAACTCCAGTTCCGTCTCCATTTTGCCATTGACTGATCCTGTTTTCTTGTGAACAATAGATGGATCGGATCCTTCCAGCTCTTCCTGATGTTCGGCCTATCGGCTGTTACTGGCAAGCTCCATGATGAAGGATATACCAAGCATCTACTCATCACAGGAAGCATCATCTATGTGGTCTGTGTGCAGATGGTCTCTCTTGCCAACCAATACTACAGCATCTTCCTGGCACAAGGATTGGGCATGGGTATAGGTATCGGTAAGTATAAAGCCTCGACCACTCAGCTTCCGCTTCAGCGGCTAAAGGTCTGCTCTCTTCTACAGCACTGGTATTTGTGCCGGCCATTGGCACTTTGTCACACTGGTTCCTCAAAAGGCGAGCACTTGCGACGGGAATCGTAGTCAGTGGATCCAGCATTGGTGGAATCTGCTTCCCTATCAGTGAGCGTGCCGGCGAGAAATAATTTAGAATCCAGTGTCTAACCTGCTCTCCCTTGCAGTGCTCAACAAGCTCTTCCGAAGCGTTGGTTTTGGATGGGGTGTCCGTGCTTCTGGCTTCGTCATCTTAGGCTGCCTGGTAGGCGGTAACCTCCTCATTCACACGAGACTGCCTGCTCGCAAGGATCGACCTGCCCACATGCAATTTGAGCCCGACATGAGTGAGTCTTGCACAGTCAGTGCTACTCTAGTTTCTGCTGACACTGGGAAATTTTGCAGAGGGCATTGTTACAGACGTCCCATACCTCATTTGCAACGCTGGCTTCTTCTGTGTTATGCTGGGCATCTTCTATCCTTTCTTTTGTAAGTCCTCCTATTGCACACTTGACATTGAATGAGTCTCTGACCAGGTCTGTGCCCTTCTTACAGACCTGCAAGTCTTTGCGGCTGTCCATGGTGTCGATGCAACCCTGGCTTTCTACTGCTTGTCTATACTGAACGCGGCAAGTGTTTTCGGACGAGTCCTACCTAACTTCCTCGCCGACTACTTCGGTCCAGCAAATATGCTTGTGAGTACTGCCATTGACTTGGATTCACCATATAGTGAACGCGATAGCTAAATTAATCCGCACAATACCAGATTCCGTGCATCTTCATTGCATCCTGCTTCCACTGGATTTTGCTCGCCTGCGGTAACACTGCTGGCATCATCTGCTTTGCTATTGTCTTTGGCTTCTTCTCCGGCGCATACAGTAAGCACTTCTCCATTCACGCTCTCAAAGCAGTCACATACTAACCTGATAATCCTTTCCTATAGTCTCATTGCTACCGGCCGTGCAAGTTGGCTTCGCACGCAACGTAGGCGAGATCGGTATTCGAATGGGTCTGCCTTTCGTCCTCATCAGCATCGCCGCCCTTGTCGGAAGTCCAATCACCGGTGCTCTGCTCGGCGACGGGCCAGACTTCCACTGGTGGAAGGCCTCCACTTTCTCAGGCATTACAGGTCTCGCTGGCTGTGCACTCATCACGACTGCTCGCTTCATGCAAGCTAAACGTAAAGGCACTCAAAAGGTTTGAGGTACTTGGAAAACTAGAAACGGCATAGCCATGAAAGTTATCATTCATCATAGAATCATCAGTTTAAGTAGTACGCTACACACATAGTAATAATGTCAGTTGAATGCGCGATGGGAGCCATTGCCGAAATACCGCTCTTTTTTCAGCCGTGTGTGATGCTCCGTCTCCTTGTCCAAAAACAAAGGCGGAAACGCAAGGATCTCATTGACTTAATGCACCTGATCAGATGCGACGCATACGTTCATGTCAAATTCTCGTTGCTGCCCGCGAATACTGTACATTGTCTCGGCTGGTCGTTCTAATAGCTACATTGTAATGCTCGTGTTGACATAAGTGGATTGTCCATTGACTTCGATGCAATGTATCATGAACCTGTACTGCCACCACCGATTTTAAGCTTGTTCGGAAGAATCGGATGGTGTATCTTCGGCAGGAGCAGCCTCTTCTTGTGCAGGAGGAGATGATGCAGGGGCCGGAGAAGCCGCAGCAGCTCCATTACCAGGTGTCGAACTTGTCGGCGTAGCATTTGCAGCTCCAGCACTAGCTGTCGACCCAGTACCAGCGATAGTCGTAGTAATTGAAGCTTTCGGTTTCTTAGGTTTCAGATTTGGACAGTGGTCAACCTCTCGATGTATTGTGAAATTTCCTGATTTGTTGCCTGAATCACCCATTAAGACGACGATGTATGTATTGCGTGATTTGATTTCGTTGTTGCAGGGTATGTCGAAGGTGACTCTTCCATCTGTGAGGTTGAATCCGTCTGCCAGAGGGTCGACTGAATTATTCGAAGCAAAGGCAACATTCAGTTAGTATAGAAGTGGTGTGCTTTCTCATATCGATTCTCATTACTTACGGAAAAGATGTTCGTTACCAGACGAGTCGTTCTTGAGCAGGTAGCCGAGCAAAAGTCTACCCTTGTATCCTTCAGCATACGGTGGTACATCCCTGTGAACATAGCAAGGAGTGTGAATGATCATTTAGTAATTCGAGCTCGTCATAGCGCATACAGCTAGACTAACTCAGAAGATTAGAGTGGCGAGACTCACCAAGTAACATTGACACCTTTCTGACCTGTATGCCAAACAGCCGTCTCATCAGGGTAAGTAATATGAGGATTGACTACAATTCTCTTATCTTGACGATTAAAAGGTTCTTCTGCATCGTTGTTGTTTCTGTTATTGTTGATGTTGGACCAGAAATCCCTCTCTTGCAGTGAAGAAGGATTTGTACGGAAAAAAGGCGATGATGCAGGGGCACTCGCTACCATCGAGGTCGCTGAGGCCGCTAATAATGCAGCGAACGTACTGAGTACGAACATGGTCTTGCTCCTACCTTGTCGATAGTCTTGTTTGACGGAGGGGTATAAACAAGATTGAATGGTCCAGGTAGATGGAATGAGTGAGTGCAGCTTTTGCTTTCTTCGATGGCCCGCGAGGAAAGTGTCTAGCTGATTTGCTCTTTCCGATTCTGATTCCTTCGATATATATACTCCCCTCTCCACACTTCACAATTGATCTCTCTCTCGGGGAAGCTAGGGCGCGATCGTGTACACCCTCTCTAGGACTACAAGAGTCAGAGAGAGCGTGCTCGCTTGCGCGTGATTCCAGTGGCTAGTAGCTTTTTCGATAGTCTGCGTCGCGTACTTCACACAAGTTCCAGACTTGCTGCAAGTATGACGCTAGATCAGATGTGACAGTTTTGTACCGTGATAAAACTCGATGCTCGCGGTCTTGCTCTTCTTAGTGGATGCAGTAGTAATGCGAGCTTTTGAGAGGTTTCTTGCCCTGTTGCACCTGATTTGAAGCTATCAAGACCTGACGCTATGCTCACTCTGAAATTGCTGCGTAGACTTCCTCCTTGCACCTCTGTATATGGTATCTACTGCGCACTTCGGGATGTCCTATGGCTTCCTGCTTCGGCTTTGACGGTGGCTTGATCATTGGGCGTTTCGAAGCTTGCCCGCCAGAATTGAAACGTGACGCAGGACGTATGTATGTAGGGAGGAAGACGGCTGCTTGCAGGGACATGTCATAGCTTAGTAAGAGGGAGTTCGCTACACCTAACCCATTGTCGTTGCCAGGCTGGCTGTGTTATTACTTGGTTACCTGCTTACGCGTAGGGGCGGATGGCTTCCGGCAGTCTATGACGCGGCATCACCAACACCTGCTATCATTGGCGTGTTAGAGAGAGAGCGCGCACTAGGTCGTCAATGACAGCACTTGTTTGTGTCTTCGCCATTGTCAGTGTCGTGTTGCTTATAGGGTGCCTTATGCTGCTAGTACGGCCTGTAGTGGCATTCTGGGCTGCCCGTAGTTCGCGCTTGCACGGTACAGGAAGACACCAGCCAGTCAGCAACCAATAACGAGCTTCACACCCATACTTGCAAGCAGTGCAAGGTAACGAGCTGGTGTACGCATAGCATGCCTTACTACGCATAACGAGTGTGTGGGTAGAAAGCCGAAGAGTGCACTACCTGTAAAATCGCCGATCGAGTGCCCTCTACAGTATTTGTTTGGATTGCATTTTAGCAGCGTGACTTTGGACAGCAGTTATCCCGAATTAGTGTGGATTGCGAGAGAAATATTCGCATTCTACGATACTTGGATGTATCTTGGATGTCTTGGGACATCTCTCTCTTTTACTCTCTTTCCATCACACTTCTTGTTTCCTGACATCTCACTTTACATCATCCATTATCAAAACATTCAAAGAAACCACGCGCATAGCATATACATCGCAAGTCTTCAAAGCATTCATAGAACAGCAGCTGTTGACCGGCTAGCTTGTATCTCATAGCATCAATCAAGCATGACCCATCAGTCTAATCCTGTATATAGACAGGATCACAACTCTCCGGCCGCTCCGGCTGTTGTCACTCGTCCTGCACGAGAGGCCTCCGCGCAGCAGCAGCAGCAACATCAACAAGCACAAGTACAAGACAACAGCAATGAAGACATCTATGCAGACTATGCACGCTCTCCTGCTCAGACTGTAGCGTCAGATCATCACCAGACAGTCAACAATCACTCCATCTATGGGGGTATAGACTCATCTTCCTATTCTCATCACTCGCACGCCGGTCAACGAGGTCCATCATCGCCACCTACAGCTTCATTACCTCCGCTACCGCCTCTGCCTGCTATTTCAACGGACAATATTACTTCCACTACTACTCAGAATCATCCTCGTATGTATCCCGATGCTACTGCTCCTCCTCCTGCTCAAGTTAGCAACATCGGCAACTATGGTAACCCTTCATACTTGCCCAGAGACGACTCTGTAGATGTCTCAGATTCAGCTCTAGGTCACGGTGATGCGGCCTCCGTTCATTCGAGATCACACTTGAACCCTTCAAACAATGGCAACCATAATAACAACAACAATGCTACAACAGGGTTCGCACAGACTGTACCAAGAGGCGCTCAACCTCTCATGGCTCGCTTCCGATCAGATCAAGTCCGTCCATCAGGAGTATATACCAACAAGCACGAAGTAGTCAATGAGAAAGTGAACGGTGATTCTTCGCAGCCTTCATCAGGTGGTAGTGCTGGTCAAAGTGAGAAGAAAGAACATCGTCAATTGCCAGAGGGTTACAACACGCCACCTGCTTTCTCACGTGCAGGATCAGCATGGGGTACATCACCCTTCAAAAGTTCTCATCAAAAGAATGGCGGTAACAACAATAATAATGGCTCATCGACACCTCCTTCAGCTGCGTCTTCGTCACCTTATGGACCCCTAGGTGGTCTGGCTTCTAAATCAGACCCTGCACTTCAATTCGCAGAGGGTGATTATGCCAATACTCGATTTGCTAGATTTTGGCTTATGATCCTAAGCAAGAATATCGTGATTCGATGGTTATGCTTTATCGTTCCTGTGTTGGCTCTCTTGTGGATTCCTGGTGAGCTCAGCAATGCTTTCCTTTGCTTTCGTCAGAATGACCAAAGAAGTCAGGAGCTGACGAAAGTTTACCTTGCTATGCACTCCCTAATTTGGTACTATAGGCATATGCGGATTGACTATCGACCCCACGCCAACAGTCTGGCAAGTGTCGCTCGTCAATTGGTCCATCTGGCTGACAATAGTCTGGTAAGCCAAATACTATTGCTCAAGGCGGTTCGAATGCTACCGAATACTGACCGATGTGAATTGCTTGTACCGTCTCTTGTCATACAGGTGCGGATGGTGGGTAGCCATGCTAGTAGCAATGATAGGTCCCCACGTCCTCAAGCACACAATAGGAGCAGTAGCACCCGAACTACGACATTTCATCGATTATTTCTTCGCGCTCAAGAAATCATTAGCTGCTTTTCTTTGGTCATTTGCGAATTGGATAGCTTTTCAACCTTTGATCAATTCACAAGGTCCTGCTGATAAAGGAACAGGAGCTGGTTTGACCCTTAGTCAAATTACAAAATTCTTGTTTGCTATTTTTATCTGCTCAATCATTTTGGTGGTGGAGAAATTCTTGATTCAGGTGGGTCATGCTTACCTTTGCAAGGTGCTGCCCAATCTTCCAGCCACTGACTTGTTCTTTTTGTTGATTCCATCTAGGTCATTGCATATAACTTCCATCGAACAAGCTACGCCGACCGGATCTCCGAGAACAAATTCGCAGTTCAAAGTCTAGTAACTCTCTACCTGAATTCACGCGATATAGGCCGACAAGATACGCTAGATGGTAATCCAATGCTGCGAAACAAAGTCGACCCTGCTAAATTCCTCAAGAAAGGCTTGAAAAATGCTAGGAGAGTAGTTACGGGAGCTTCGACTGCTTTGGGTACTGTCGCTAGTGAGATTGTGGGCGAAAGAGTCATGCAGAGCAATAGTCCGCAGTCAATGTGAGTTGCTAGCTGTTTGCTTTGGTAGTAATAACTACAGCTCTGACGATGTATGTCTCACAGGGTCACTGCGGCGCTGTCCTCGGCCAATAAGGTGTGTATAATCACATCCGTTCTTTCATACATGCATGAGATCTAATGACACTGCCTACAAACAGTCACGCCAATTAGCTAGAAGAATCTTCTTCAGCTTCACACCGTCTCATAGAAGCGTGATGCTCAAGTCGGACATTGCACCTTTCTTTCCTAAAGTTGACCACCTCGAGATCGTCTACTCTATCTTTGACAAGGACGAGAACGGAGATGTTTCACTAGAGGAGATCGAGATGGCTTGCTTGGAGGTCAGTTTCTGTGAACGCTTCTCTCGGTTGAAGTTAGCTGACTGTATTGAATCCTGTCTGCAGATTCACCGTGAAAGACAAAGCTTGGCGAGCTCGATGCGAGATCTTGACTCTGCAGTTGTGAGTCTTGCAGACGTACTGAATGCGAGTCACACTTCCGGTAGCTCACATGGTTCTATCCTTCCTAGGCGCGACTCGATCAAATATTCATGTCACTCTGGTACATCTTGTCCTGCTTGATCATCATCGGTATCGTCTCAATTTCATTCTCGGCGTTCGTCACGTCTGGAGCTACCTTTGTACTCGGTCTTTCTTGGCTTATTGGTACTACCGCTCAAGAAGTGTTGGCGGCGGTGATCTTCCTCCTCGCAAAGCATCCGTATGATGTTGGTGATCTGTAAGTGCATTGCCTAAGCGCTATCCCGCGTTTCCAATTGACCTTGAGATATGTCTACAGGATTGCCATTGACGGCATGGACGGTGGCTATGTGGTCAAAGAAATCAGTCTCCTCTCTACCGTCTTCAAGAAGACAGACGGCAATGTCACCCAGATGCCACATACCATTCTCAATACCAAGGCCATCCAGAACTATCGTCGAAGTGGGCCAACAAGTGAAACGGTCACATGGGATGTAGACTTTGCAACGACTTTCGAAGCTATCGAGTCGCTACGACAACATATGCTCGGCTTCGTCGAGACGGAACGAAGAGATTTCAGACCGGAGTGCGACATTACAGCCGACACTTTTGCAGACCAATCTAAGATTACGTTGAAGTCTAACATACCTTATAAGACAAATTGGGCCAATGCTGCCCTGAAGAGTCAGGTATGTCCGATTCTCGTGCGAATTCGCATGAAGAGACACTAAACTGACGCTATTTATGCTTGACTCTACACAGCGTCGTAACAAATGGATCTGTGCACTCAAATTGGCTATGGGACAGCTGGAGATCTACGGACGTAAGCGAGAGATCTACCTGCAACCACGACTTTGACTCATCTTAACTTTGTCTCACAGCTGGCGGCAATGGAAACCCTTCGCCCGCTCCAGCGGCTCCACAAGAGATCAAAATCGTCAATTCTGATGGCCTTCCATCAACGCTTCCATCAGTAGGCTCTCCAGACATGTCAGCTCGCCGTGCAGAAGATCCAAGCTCGCCCGTGCCATCCAGTCAACGAGAGGCACAAAGTCCGATATCTTTGGCAGAGCAAGTCAACCGTTTCAGCTTGACAAACCGGGAGAATGCTATCAGCGACCTGCAGACCGACATCTTCGACTTTCAAGGAGCCAGTAACCGAGAAGAGACACTGAATGGAAATGAAGCTGTCCATGCGGCTCAAGTTCAGCTGGAAGGCAGGAGTACCGCAATTGACATCCGCCCGTCTGCTGAAGGAGCAGCACTCAACCGCTTCCGCCAGCAAGATGTCGAACTTGGCCGTGTTCGAGCACCTCGCACGGAGTAGGACTTTTCACACAGTCTTTCGCTTGATGAGGCCGTGCCTTCCTGGCATGTGACTTCCGAAGCCGAGCACCACGTAGACTAGCTGTAGGACTCGGGCGTGTCAAATAGAGGGGCTGGTTCCCCACTTCACAAAGCATACGTGCTCAGTAACACACGTACCTTCGCACTTGTTTTGTAGATAGATGGCCGTCCCGCGGGTAATGGCACATATATCGATGACGGCGATTTCTCACCATGAATGCTGTGGGGTTGGCCTTGATCGGAGCCCCGCGGACCGCCCGTGACAGATAAGTCAACGGCACTACACAAACACGGCAGACGTATCGTTACGGAACTGGGTGGAAGAAAGTGCCGACGAGTGAAACATGCCGACTCCGCAGCTGCTGATTACGTCTTGTGCTGACAGCTCGTAGTGTCGCTCGGCATTTTACCACCTTCTGCTGCATCTTACATTGATGGTGGAGCACCTGCTCTTCGCTCAGCAGCAATCGCCGCTGGGCAACGCACTAAATCAACTGGCGGAATTCAGTTGGCCCCTCGTTCTGAGCATTTCTCTTACTGGACGTAAAGGCTACGCCTATGCCCACATTGGGTGACCTCGCGAAGCCCCCCGATCTCCCTCAGGAGCAACTTGAACGTGAAGCTTGTGGAATTGTTCAGAGCCAAAATTCTAGCACCTCGAGAACCGTTCGTGTAGCACTCTCTGGATTTGGAGTACGTATATCCTCTGCCACGTTTGCGATAGGTGAAGTTGAGCGTGGCCTAAGCGTTGTTTTGTCCCAGTAGCCATTTCGCAACATCGCTGTCAATCCTTCATGGCAATGTCTCATTCCGCTTCAAGGTTTATGTCTGGACTCTCCTGGAGGGCGCAATATATCCTTGAAGTGTACGGAGATTCCAGTGACGTACAGACAAGTCGAGCAATACTGTCATGAACATCACGGGAATATTGTAAGTGCAGATCTCTTGGACATCATTAATGTACCGCTAATCGCCTTGACGCCACCACTTCCGGTGTTGCTGACATGGCAGGCTGGCTTCGGAGATGAAAGATACCACTATGACATCCACCTTCATGTAGGAGTCAGCGCTTCACGCTCGCATATCTCTCTAGAGAGGCGAGCACGTCGGTACGGATACAGCGTGGCCGATGTCATGCACGAAGAACCCCCTTCAGCTTGCAATACCATATCCGGCGCAAGCCTTGCTGGTTTCATAGGGGAGGAATGGGGCCTTCCAGAAGTACACGAAGAGTTTTGCAGTATACTCGATGTTGATAGGGTGGTACAAGAATTATCGAAAATGTGGCCTGGTCAGGTTCAGGTCTCCGAAGATGCGGGATTGTACTTGTGCGAGTATCTCTATTACTGCTCGCTGGCGACTGGACAGAGAGTCTCGGCAGCTTCACAGCAACCTGCGAAGCCTGTCATGTTTATGCACATCCCCTTGTGAGTTCAAATCGATACGTCTTCTCTGCGAACGCGCTAAGACTTCTGCCCGCAGAGCGAGAGATGATAAGCAAATGGCAGAATTTACAAGAATAGTGCAAGATCTAGTGTGCTGTATAGTGGATACGATGGCATAGCTGTGCACGGACCAACGCTAGACGTTCCTTCGCAAAACTCGGCATTATAGTAAAGTAATACATGTAGCATAACATTCATAAATGAGTGTCGATACACGCATGATTACAGTTTAGACTGTCTACTGCTGTCGGAAGCTTCACTCCGAATCCTAAGCACAGCTTTGCCCCATGTCTTTCGGTTAGCGAGGTCTTTGAGTCCGTCAGGAAGTGAAGGCAGCCCCCTTTAAATTTGGGTAAAGGTCAGTACGCTTCTTCAAGATAGCGCCTGGGTTCCTTTGCACTCACTCGTACACTTTCTCGAAGACTACGGGTCTTAGCTGACCTTCACGTATCAGCTGAAGGAGTGCTGCCCATACTTCGGGTATGTGCTCAGGCTGATTGCGTGTGTAAGCACCCCAGTGAACGCCGACAATGCTGATATTCTTGAGGAGAACCAGGTTCATTGGGATCTGAGAGTGCATAGATGTCAGTCTCAGAAGTGATTGGCAGAAGCTGTGCACATGTATGCTTACCTTTTCGATGCTTCCAGCAGCGAAGCCGACGACTACTGCTCGTCCGTTCCATGCGATGCATTTGAGACTTGGCAGGATCATACCGACTGGATCATAGATGACGTCTACTCCTTTACCCTTTGTAAGCTCTTTCACTTTAGTAGGCCAATTCTTGTCGGTGTAGTCGATAGCATAATCGGCTCCGCCTTTCTCCTTGCATATTTTGAGCTTCTCGGCGCTGCCTGCTGTAGCTATCACTGTAGCTCCTAGTGCTTTGGCAATCTGAATGGCGCAAAGTCCTACTCCACCAGCGCCAGCATGAATGAGGCAAGTCTGAAATATGAAATAGTTAAGTACTGAGAGCTTGACCCCGCACGGAAACTCAGATTGAAAGGACATACTTCGCCTTTCTTAAGGTTGGCCCTAGTGACTAGACCAGCATACGAGGTTGGATAGGTAACGAAGAGACTGCTTGCTGCTTCGAAAGACATGCCTTCTGGCACTATCACCAAATTGCGCCAGTCTGCCGATATTCTGTATGCACAGCAGGTATGTAAGCTTGGTCGCGCATCAAGATTGGATACTTCCGAGCAGGTATACGCCTGCGGAAGCAATTTTTGATAAAGGCATACCTCTCTGCATATGCGCCCTGAGAAGCACCAAAGACGCGAGTCTTGCCTGGAACGAAGTTGCATCCTTTGGGAATAGGTGACGAGGGAGATATGACGCCCGCGAACTTGTATGTAGAGAAGTTAGCGAAGCTCGTTGAGACCGGAGAAGAAGGTACCCGCTCACTTCGGCACCGGCATTCCAAGGGAAAGGTGGTTGATTTTGATATTTGCCTTGAAGCTGCAGGATATCTAAAGTAACCGGAAATTGCAAACATGAGCTTGGTACTCAGCAAATGCAACATTTGAAGTCAACTCACCAAAAAAGTTGAGTGCAGCAGAGTATACATCGACAACCACATCGTTCGGGCCAGTCTTCGGTTCTGGCGCCTTATCGGTTAGGCGGTCTGCAAAGAAGCACTTTGGGTCAACTCTGCGTATTCGCATGAGGAGCCCCACAAAGGACCTCAAAGGTCAATGAAGGACGCACCAGGCAGCTCATCGAGCGACTTGATGTACGATTCGATATAGTAGCTCTTCATCTTGATATTCACTTGCAGACGGTGTCGGATAGAGGGCAAGAAGTGACCGGTGTTCTTGGAGCCGGTCAGAGCTTGGGCGAGAAGCCGCCAGTCTTGCCGATTGACATTTTATGGGCGAGTGTAGAAGACTCTCAGGCTAAAGCATGCATTGCAGCCAGTAAGAAGGTAGAACTTACTTACATTTCGCTTCTGTTCAGACAGCCTCACTGCGCCTGCTTGTCCATGATTTCCTGAGTCTTTCTCTGCTACACGACTCGGATGCTGGCACAGTGCGCTCCTTCGAACCCAATCGACTTGTTCCAAGATAACATCACAGTCAGAGGTGCATGCTAGTAGCGCGTTACCTCGCATCAAGGAGCATCAAGTGGAGAGCACCATCATCATCGCTTCGGTCCTCGCTCTACCCTCGTACCGGATCAGCAGCAGTCAAACCTCTCAACCAGCACCCGCGTGCCTTTTTCTTCACTTCGCGCATAATCATGAGTCAAGAGCAAGGAAGTGGTAGTGGAGCTGCAGCAGCAGCACCTCCAGCTGCTGGAGAACAGCAGCATGTGCCTCGTCCCGTCCATTCAACCCAACATGCACCCACACCTTCAGAAGCAGTCTCTGCGAACGGAGCAGCCGCACCTGCAGCCAACTCTGCAAAGAAACAGGCAAAAGCAGACAAGAAGTCATCAAAGAAGGGTGATGACATTGCTACAAACATGGCAGCGCTGGAGGTCAGTGGAAGGACTCAATGAGTCAATCATTCATCACTAATGCGCAACGCATCCTACTGCTTGTACAGATCAATCCCAAGCCAGATTTCATCGATCACCGACTCAAAATGTTCGATGCTATCAAAGCCAGGAAAGACGCAGAATACGCTCGTGAGGACTGCTTTCTTAGCATGTTCGAGTACATGTGATTGATACTGAGCCTCAAAACCTCTTCCTTCAGAGCGAGAGCGCAAGCCAATCCAGATCACCCTTCCAGATGGCTCCGTCAAGGAAGGTACTTCATACGAAACGAGCCCAATGGCCATTGCACTTAGCATCTCTAAAGGTCTAGCTGAGCGAATTATCATCGCACAAGTAGATGGAGAGCTGTGGGATCTAGACCGTCCTCTAGAAGGTTCTTGCAAGCTGGAGTTGCTTGACTTCGAGCATGAGAAAGGTAGGTGGTAGACGCAAGCCGGGCACTGCATTACTGCGATATCTTGCAATACTGACCACATTGTGGTATACACCAGGCAAGGAAGTCTTCTGGCATTCATCTGCGCACGTGTTGGGCGAGGCCTGCGAGCGTCACTATGGCTGCTTGCTCGAGCACGGACCTCCCACTTCGGACGGTTTCTTCTACGACATGTGTCTGCCCGAGAACAAGTGGGTCTCCGTGTTCACGAGCTCAGTTTTAGACAGCTGACAGTCGCGTTCTGTCTATTTAGGTCTGTATTGCCAGGTGATTTCAAAGCGCTGGATGCCGTTGCTAAGATGGCTGTCAAGGAGAAGCAGAAGTTCGAGCGCTTGGAGATGACAAAGGAAGAACTGTTGGAGATGTTCAAGGCAAGTAGATGAAAGGATGCTGAAGTCGTGTATCTGATCTAACTCACTCCTTCCACTCGCAGTACAATAAGTACAAGCAAATCTTCATCTCACAAAAAGTTCCAGATGGAACATCCACCACGGTATATCGATGTGGACCCCTTATCGATCTCTGCCGAGGACCACACATCCCACATACGGGTAGGATCAAGGCATTCGAAGTCTTGAAGAACTCTTCATGCTACTTCTTGGGCGACAAGGAGAACGATACCCTTCAAAGAGTGTATGGTGTCGCTTTCCCCGATGCCAAGCAACTTACGGAGTACAAGCGTTTCTTAGAAGAAGCCGAGAAGCGCAATCACAGAAAGATTGGTCGAGAACAGGAGCTTTTCTTCTTCCATGAACTCAGTCCAGGCAGTTGTTTCTGGTTGCCTCACGGTGCGCGCATCTACAACACTCTGATGGACTTCTTGAAGGTGAATACACAGATTAGAGTGCTTCGGAGGAAGGCAGTAGTGCTGATATCGGTGATGTTGTCTCTCAGGCTGAATACCGCAAACGTGGATATGGCGAGGTCATGTCACCGAATATGTACAATTCCGAACTGTGGAAGACCTCCGGACATTGGCAACAGTAAGGATGGTCTGAAGCGCACGCTCACACCTCAATTTGCTGACTTCGACACCTAGTTATTCGGAAAACATGTTCCAGATTGACATTGAAAAGGAGATCTTCGCTCTCAAGGTAAGCGATATTGTTGCGAGAGGAAAAAGCTGGACAGAGACTTACTGCTCGTTGCCAACTTCAATTGTGTATCTACAGCCCATGAACTGTCCAGGACATTGTCTCATCTTCGGCTCGAGAGAGCGCTCTTATCGTGAACTGCCCATCAGAATGGCCGACTTCGGTGTCCTCCACCGAAATGAAGCCAGCGGAGCCTTGACGGGTCTCACTCGTGTCCGGCGATTCCAACAGGACGACGCGCACGTTTTCTGCACGATGGAACAGGTCAGTGGTGCAAATAAGCCCATCGATACAGGATCTTTCGCTAATGCAACCCGACAATCCAGATCGAGGAAGAAGTCGCACGCATCTTTGACTTCTTGCAATATATATACACCCTGTTCGGCTTCACTTTCAAGCTTGAACTATCCACGAGGCCGGAAAAGCGTTTGGGCAGTGACGAAGTTTGGGACCGTGCCGAAGCAGTGAGTCTGGTTCAGCCAATGACTACGGATTATGATATTGTATTGATGTTAGCTGACAATGCACCTTGCATAGATGTTGACGGCAGCTCTGAACAAATTTGTTCCCGGACAATGGGAGGAAAACCCAGGCGATGGCGCGTTCTACGGACCAAGTGAGAACACTCGTCACATTAATATGACGCCGATTGTACTGATCACAAGATGACTTGCCTTAGAAATCGACATTACCATCTCTGATGCTCTCAAGCGACCCTTCCAGTGTGCTACAATCCAACTCGACTTCAATTTGCCAGTCCAATTCAAGCTGTCTTACCGGACGGGGGAAGTAGGATCTGCAGACAAACCAGAAGGAAGCGATCCTAACAGTAAAGAACTCGATGTTGATCGCGCTAGACCTGTCATGATCCACAGAGCTATCTTAGGATCTTTGGAGCGTTTCATTGCTATCATCACCGAACATTTCGGTGGCAAGTGGTGAGTCGAGCAAATTCGATACCTAAGCGAATGTAGCTGACACATCGTATGGCAGGCCTTTCTGGGTGTCACCGAGACAGGCTATTGTCGTGCCGATCGCTGCAGCACACAAAGGCTACGCGCAAGAAGTCATGCAACAACTTTGGGATGCAGGCATTTATGCCGAGGCTGACCTGTCAGATGTTACATTGAACAAGAAGATTGTGAGCTGCTCTTCGCACAATTCACAACTCGCCTGCCATGTACTGACACTGTTCTTTCTCAGCGAAATGCGGAACTGGCACAGCATAATTTCATACTCAGTAAGTTGATTTGGTGATAGAAAAGGGATATTCTGAGTCGCGCTAACGCCTTCTGCAGCTGTTGGAACGCAAGAAATGGAGCAACGCGCAGTCAATGTCCGCAATCGAGATGATGCTGGAACCAAGGCTCGCGGCGAGGTCATCGCTCTGGACGAAGTCGTTGCAAAGATGGTTGCTCTGAAGAATGAACGACGTCTAGAGAACAAGTTGTAGGATTACTAGATCATGGGACTAGCACGCCACATACAATGGGCTGCTAGAATTGTCAGCGGCGATGCATAAAAAGTTTCGCAATGGTCAACCTGGTGCACCGCCGCCCTGTTGCTACTTCTCCAAAACCTGACAAACGCCAAACCAGGTGTGATTCTGACTTTTGACATAACACTGTAGATACCGGATCCTGTTAAGATGGCATCTACACGGTTTGGGGGCCCTCTGGCAACGGCTATCGAGATGCAAAGCCTCCTGAAGCCGCGTGTGACGATTCTGGGACAGCTTCCGCAGACGCTCAAGATGCCGTGAGTAGCCTGGCGCCTCTTGATGTGCTACGAAACTGCTTACTTCGGGATTAAAACAGAGTCTTTGACACCCCACAAGAAGTACCTCAATCCCGCTGACCGTGGTTTCAGAATCTAATCAGACCATTTGCAGGCTTTCATCATAGCAAGTCGACGCACGCCTCAAGGTCAACGTCTCCTGGGCAAGTTGCGACTGTATCAAGACAAGTGCCTTCAAGGCTGACGGGCTGTACAGGTAACGCTAGACGTGGAGGACGAATTTTGGCTCTCGTATCTCTCGTTCTTTGCATTGCGGGAATCGCGGCTGAAATTGCCTGCATCCTCGCGTATGCGTTGAAAGGTGGAATGTGTTTCCCCAGCCTCTGACTGACCTATATCATCTCTTTTACCAGCGCCGTATCTGGCGCACAGCAAGCCGCCAAGCTGAATTGGCCTCTAGCGGACACGCCCACTGTTTGGAAGGGCTGCGGATACCTCCCTAACAGGTGAAAGCACATGCACGCTAGGCCAAGTATATGCTGACGCAGGCGTTCAGTGACGCACCGGCAACATCATATGGAGCTGGTGTTGCAGTCTTGTACCATGCCGTGAACGGTAAGGAAGGGAGTCACGCCTGTATTTTAGATCGCAGGAATCCTGAGAGTCTGTCAACGATGATTTCAGTGGCGGTTTTCGCTGGCCTTGTCAGCTTTCTCATCCGCTACGCGAAGGGACCCAAAGCCAAGTATAGCATCAGTGCAGCAGGCTTGTTCCAATTCTGGTTGGGACTAGGCCTGGCCTCGCGATGGTAAGCGACATGTAATCTCCTACCCCGGACGATCTTGAACTGAACCATTTCACTATACAGGCTGGGAACGCTGCAAGGCAAGTAATCCACACATTGAACTCTCTGCTGAGCATCCGCATGCACCGATCCTGATGTCTCCTGCATGCTTGCAGTTGTGGGTGAGCGCATAACATGGGGTTGTGCTACGCTAAATGCCGACGTTCCTTTCCTTTCCCGCTAAGTGGGAGTGCTTTTGATGCTTTCTGGTGGGCATTTTAGCTTTGACAATGTGCACAATATTGACACAGGGCGATCGTCATCACAGGCATTGCAAACTTCGCTTTTGGCTTCCACTACTTCAAGCGCGCTGCAAGGAAGGCATTCGTTCCTTTGCATATCCTACGGGCTCTGGCAGACAAAGAACAGCGCGAGCTGGAAGAAAGACACAAGTTGGAGACTGCTAAGACCGAGGCGGAACAAGATCCGTACGTCTGGCGTGGTACAGTAGACCAAGCCATGAAGCAGTTGCAAGCCTGTAAGTGGGAAATTGCGCCTATCTGTGGCAGTGTCTGTGCGAGAGAAAGTATCTGACATCTTCCACATAGATCGTCCGGCAGAAGGGTAATGCTCCGATGTGGTTACTTACGTAGTCTTCGCATGTCAACAAGCCATCGCCGCTGCTCGATCGGTCTGCTTGAGCCATTCTGCGAAATCTGCGGACAGTCCAGCAATCAAGCTTGTCGTTGCCTATCCGGCATATCCAACTGCAGGAGATGTGTTGCTGACGGTACTAACGTGTCTACTGTCCTACGGAACAGCTTTAGAATAGTCCGTCCAGCAGTTGAGCGAGCTCGCGCATGCGCACCGCCTGGAATGTTTTCGCACCCACCAACACGCAACTGTCCTCGTTGACTTTGTCTTTACCACATCAACCCCTAGTCTATACCACAACAGTACATAATGAGTACGAATCATACGGATGTAGCGCCATGGAACTTCACGGATGCAAAGCAAAGTCGCGAATTCATTCTGAAATATGGAGAAAAGCCAGCAACAAGAGACTTACCGTGGGTACAGTAAGCATTAGAGATGTACCCACGCTCACCGCCATTTCCCTTGAAGCCAAAATTCTGAGATCTCTAAAGAGGTGAGCGAGACCGGTCTCGCAATGACCTGCAAAGCAAAGCTAAGGAAGTGTCCCACTCAGTCTTTCGTAATGTCCGACACCCGCACTCCTGCTGGTCAACGTTACGGAATAGGTGAGCGAATGAGCGAGCGAATGAGCGAGCGAATGAGCGATAACGCACATCATGCCGATAGCTCATCCCCTTTGCAGGCGATGCTCGCAGAGGGGCTAGACTGCTTGGCACGTGTTCGGCTCTGCTCGCCTGCGCTGGTATTGCTGGAGAAGTAGCATCTATCCTTGCGTGCGTGGGGAAATACGTCTCCTCTCGATGACACTCTATTTGATCACTTGGTCATGTGTGACAGTGCCTCCTCCGCTGTGGAGCAGGCTAGAAGGCTAGACTGGCCTATTGCCAAATTTAACCCACCTTCCTGGACCAAGTGCGAGTTCCTGCCGAATAGGTATGCTGCGCGTCCGAATCTCCTCCGCATTGAAGGCACTGACAAGTCTGTAGTGATGCGCCGGCTACAAAATACGGAGCAGGTATGCCCATGCATACATTGACGCCGTCGAGTACGTCCTGATGGCAGCACATTTTCACAGGCGTGGTCATCTTTCTGCATTCAGCCAACAGTACGTTGCATTTACTTTCTACTCCTCAGAGAGACTTGACCCTGCGCTTTATTCCATGTCTAGTTGTTATCTTCGCAGGCCTCCTCGCCTTTATGGTGCGTTTCGTAAGAGAGCCTCGTGCAGACTACGGCATTGGTACTGCCGGTTTAATCATGGTGCGATCCGAGGATAAGTACCGCCCTAGAGACAAATCGATAACCGACCTTTGTGCACGCTCTCTTCGACAGATCACGCTCGGCCTCCGACTGGCATCCAAATGGTCCGTCTTCATTCTAATCTGTTGCGATGTGTCTGCAATTTACTGACCTACGCCTGAATATGAACATCAGGCTCGGTAGTATACAATGTAAGCTGGATAACGAATTGCTCTCATTAAGCGTACAAAGGCTGACAAGTCTTGCACAGTGATAGGTATAGACATGTCACTCCGGCCCGCTCTCTGAAAGTATACGAAGCTAATGGCTGTGTCCGGTCAAAGGTGGTATCCTTCTCGCGGTTTTCGGTGAGTGCTTACGGCACTGCGAACTACCATTCTATGGATTGTGCAAGATTCGTCCATAGTAGGGTATGTCTAAATGAATGTATTCTATACCTCCTGTAGGTTTCGGCAACCTTCTGTTCGGATGGCATTATGTCAAGCTGGCTTTCAAAGCAGCCTTCGCCGCCAAGCCAGTGGATGCCGAAGCAGAAGACGACAACGAGGATGCAGATGAATTGCAGCAAGCTGAGAATGAAGCCAAAAAGAACTGGGAGAAAGCAATCGAAAGGAAGAGAAAACAGAAGAAGGCCAGGCGCTACCGCTTGACGCCGCAGGTAGCCATGCTGCAGCTGCAAGCTTGTGAGTGCCGAGCCGCTGAACTGGTGATCAGGATGAGGCTGACACCTCTACTACTTTATTTGTACGCGCTCCCTCTGTGTCTACGCCGATCTTGGCTATTGGCGCCCATTGATGCTATCAGATATGCCCGATGCTGAAGTTGTCATCAGGTATGCAGACGCTGAGAAAGCGGGAAAGTAGTGATGCGCAATAGCGGCCACCGAGACGCCCCGATACTTCCTCTTTGGTATCAAAATTTATGTAGAGTATCGCGCCGCCATTCAAAACGCTTTTGTATGCCATGTAGCGACACTCATTGACAGGTACGCATCGATGGAAGCATGTGATATGTTTTGCAAAGTTCGTCTACGGCTACATGTCGCCTTCTCTGTGATCTAAGGTTAAATGGGTAGGAATATACCACCTTGCATCGCTTTTCTTAAGCCAAATGCTTTTGAAGGAATTTGATACCGCCCTCGGTGGCATCTTCCTTCTGCTTTCTCTCCTTGTCGTTGGTGAGATCACCTCGAACGGTGACTGGGAAGGCAAGGCACGCACAGTGTCAACAGCCGCGGCCAGTTCGCAAAGCGGAATCGACCTACATCCGTGAGCAGCTCCGGGGAAGACCTTGACTTCACAGTTTGACTTGCCAGAAAAGATCTCCTCAGACTGCTTGACCTGGTCAATTCCCATCATAGCATCCGAGTCTCCGATCTGAATCAAGGTGGGCTTCGTAACAGCCTTAACCTCGTCGGGAACAGACAAGAACGAAGGGTGGTTTGCAACGGCAGCGTCCAATGTCGGGTAATCGTTGTCTGAGACAAGAAGCATAGAGTATCTTCCACCCCAGCAGAATCCGACTGTTCCGACCTTCTTGACTTCAGGGTCCGACTGTATTTCCTTGACGAAGTTCTCGAGGAGAGGTCGAGTGACAGCTGAAGATAGATTATACGATTAGGCATGAAGAACTATGAATGCCGCGATATAGTGCAACTTACCCTCTCGGTGCTTTGCGACCCAGGGACCGAGATTAGCTGCTACCTTTGCCTTGTCGATGACGGATGGTTCAGGGTCTTCAGGGAGAGGAACGATAGCTTTGAGCAGCTATATCAACACAAAACTTCAGATTATGGAGAAATACTGTCACAAGCGTTGTAGCAGAAACGTACATTGTGGTCGACATAGTCACCTGATTGAAACAGCGAAAGATGAAATCAGCTCTCTGCGCGAGCTGGAGGCAGGTTGAGGGGTTCCCAGCTTACCTTCTAGAAGGTCAGGGACGACAACATGGAATCCTTGAGCTGCATATTCGTCCGCTACAAGTCTGGTGTTGACCAGCTCATAGCCGAAGATGTCGGTGATGAAGATGACAGTCTTGGCTTTTGAGTTGTCAGAGCTGGGAGAGACGTAGGCTATATGAATGAATAAGATAGTGATGTAGTCCATGGACGGACAGTAAGTGGGAGAGATGCCCGTCAGTCAGAGTACGATGCAGTTGCACGCTGCCGAGGGGCGCACACGTGCGCAAACACATCGGCTGGTATACTCACTTTTGAGCCCGGCAATGGTCTCTTCCTTGCCCTTGGGAGTCCCCTCATGTACGTGTCCTATAGTATCGAGAAATCACAGAAGGGACAATAGATCGCAGAAGCAGTTTCGAGTGTCAGCTCATTGTAGTGCCGGAGTGGAGCTTCCATCGACAGGATTGCGCTCAGAGCGCAGGAAGCGAGACATACCGGAGACGCAGCATGATGATAGTTGTTGTTGAGCCATTGTGATGATGTTTAGCTGTTGACTGTGTACGTGTCGTCGCGAAGTGCAGTTCTCGTAGGTTGTTCTGTTCGATCAACGTCAAGCGGAGACAAGGAACGATGTGGAATAGGTGAGCAATGAAGCCTATGGCAGAGATACGCAGATGAGAAAGCGGGATCTTACTGCTGAAGGCCTTCTGTCAGTTAACCAATGCAATAAATAGGCGCGGATAGATATGCTTGCTGTAGGAGACAAGCGTAAGGTGGGCAATACGTGTCTTTGCGCGGAAGAGAGCGCAAATGCCGGCGATGTGGCGAACCGCAATGTGATGTCAGTGACATTGGACATAAAGTCTGCACATCAACTACCATGCAATGGGGTGGGCCACCATGCCCACATTATCTCTACTCCACCATTGAGTGTCCGTTTGCAATCCAGACACTCCACCTGCGTGATCGCGCTGCTCGAGCAAAGGCGAGTAAGCTCGCGGCTCTCATATGGAGGCCAGCTTTTCTTCACTTTATGTACATGCACGAAAAGAGCAGAGAAAGGAATCACCGCTATCCCAACGATACTCCTGTCGACAGGAGTAATGCACTCGGCGTATGGTTCAGGCACCAAGCTGATGGCCAAACCGACTCCAAACAAGAATCTCGGCCACATTCATTCGTTAACGGAGGCGAGGCTGGCAAGTATTCGCTAGAGTATGTGGAGCTCCAGTATAACTACTCGAATGGAATCTGGAGTCGTGTATCTCTCTAGTGACTGCGCCTACCGCGCTAGAGCAAACTCCGTTGTCAAACGCTGAACTTGCTTGCCTGTCCAGCAGCTCAGATAGCCTGTGCCCAGTGTTCCCAGCCAGAAAGCAGACGGTCGAACATGCTCATCCAGCTCTCACCTTACTTGAGAACCTGAAAAAGGATAGCTAGATGCATGAAAGGACGGTACAACTTATCCAGTCTTCGGCGGGACTCCAGGACGTCCACGGAGGCAAGACGATGTCGAAAAGCAAGTATACAATGGGAAAGAGCGATTGAGAAAGTTCAATTTGGTTACGAGGGATGCCTACATTCCCCTTCTGTTATGAACTGTACTGACTTACTTGAAAGAAACCATTGTTCTCCCTTGCATCCATCTCTTTTCCCCAGACTGATGCTCTTTTTTTCCCAATCTCCTGGTTCATCAACGCTCCATCGCCATCTTTCCTTCGGTTTCTTTCCCTCTCTTCCATCTATCAGAAGTTTGAATAAGTACATTACTAGTCTACTTCTACTATCAGTGCACGCTGGATTATAAACTCCTCAATTAACTCCATCCATCTCCCATCAAACCCGTCACTACCCATCACATCCATCTACTCATCACGTGATCTGTCGCAACCTCATCCACTTCCATACGCTCTGTCCACCTCAACCTCGCACACAGACGCACGCGCACGAGCCCTGTTTCGACAAAGCGCGTCGACTCTCTCTCCCTCCTGTCTCGAAGTCCTCACTCGCTCTTCCGTTGCAAGTTTCTTCGACTGCTCCTCGGATACTCTCCTACTCGGGACTCATCCTTGGGTTCACGTGCATCTATTGCAGATACGATAGGGCATAGCATACACGGCAAGGCTGTCCCACATCAGGATACAGGTAGTATCACGTCTCATCCAAGAGTCGCCTGCGCGTACTTTCAGCTCGTGCAAAGGTCTGCCAGATTCATCCCACTTCAAAGCCACATCAAAGATTAAAAGGAAGCGAAGACAGTAGAGAAAGCAAAGCAAAAGACCACAGTCAGTTCACACACATTCATTAGCCATAGACATCATGGATCAACGCAATCATATCGGCAAAGGTCTGATGGTCTCCATCTCCGAAGAGCCTCGTTCTCTGTCTCCCTCTCCTCATCCTTCAGGTAGCAACGGCATCGACGGCAACAACAACATGATGATGATGCAGCATCAGCACCAGCATCCGCATTCAAGTGGTGGAAGCAATAACGGAGGCAGCTTCTCCATGAACATGGGTGGAAGCAGCATGCCTCATCCTGGCATGTCAGCTGGCAGTGGTATCATAGGCATGGACAATGGCTCAGAATCCCCTTATGTTCAAGAACAAGATGAGGACTCAGGCGAAGGAGAAGTCTCGCAGTTCGGGAGATCCAAGAAACCTAAACGAAAGGCTGCACCGAGGACATCGAGAGCATGCTGTGAGCTGTGTTTTTATATTTGCGAGACTTGCTATCTGCTAGAGCCTGACGTCTTTCCGAACCCTACCCTTTATGTGTATCTCGCAGTGGCTTGCAGAAGACAAAAGATGAGATGTGAAGGTGCTGAAAATCCTCCATGCAGGCGATGCATCAGTAATGGTCAGTCTTTTCACATTCTTTGCTTTGATATCAGCCATGCTCACGCTCTTCATACTTGCATTGCTTTTATCAGAGGTCGACTGTGTAAGTTTAGACGCGATGCGGTGACACCGTCCAAAGTAGTCCAAAGCTATGGACTTTCCAAGGGACAATGGTCATATCGAAGTAGTTCAGATGCTGACAAGTTTATCTCGATGCTCGATACAGATGTTCGAAAGACGATCAGATTACCTACTCAAGTATGTTGACTGTGACATCCAGGACTCCCTCAGTCCGCTGTCAATCTCGGCAGCGCGCCTCCGCTCCGTAGCCTTGACCCGGCCATATTAACATCGAAGCTCTAGATGCTGATGATTCGTTCACTCCCTACTTCAACGATTCTACTCTCCTCGCCCTTTTGCACAACAGCCCTGAAGATCGCGCATGGCAGAACGGAGTGGAGAAGCGTTTGGAGCATTTATCCCGTACCATCGACATGATCTTAGCTCATCTAGGAGGGCAGTCTGTGCCCGGACCACCCAACACCGCTGGCCCAGCATTCCCAGAGATGCCAGCTACTGCTGCACCGTACTACGAGTCATACGAGAGACACGGAATGCCTCCCAACACTGCTCCTCCTGGAACCGCAGGTGGACCAGGTGATACGGGTGGTAATCCACACATGGGTCCTGGTGGTATGGGCAACGGTCCAGGCAGGGTCAACTACGTCGTCCCGTCTCCAGCTGAGACGGCTGCTATCGCCGCTCAAGCTAGAATGAAGCGACAGAGAGGAAATACCTTGCCGTGAGTGAACCTTGCCTAATTGCGTAGATAGCGCCACCATTCGTTGAAACATTCTGACGTTCAGTGAATCCTTTGAATCTCTTGACCCGCTTGGCTTTCTCGAATGAATAACGCCCTTCGAATTATCTCGATACACTCGCAACAAATACAGTAATTTACCTTCGGCTGGATTCGGACCTGAGACTGCTGGCTTCCAACTCTTCTCGCCCCGCACAGCAGCGCTCGAGACTGCAGGACTACCCAACCCGTACTCTTATGGCGCCCCCACTCCAGGTCCTCCTCCCTCTGCCCACCTCCATCACCACTCTCAGCACGGTCAACACCCTCATCATCAACAGCACCCTTCGGAGCTCGCCGGTGGTCCCCCTCATCACCACGGCGGTCACCCACATCATCATCATGCAGGTCAATATGCCCACACTCCCTCGCACACATACAGCTTCGATACATACCAGGATCAAGGTGGACAAGGTGAATTAGGTGCTTCAAACGGCGGCGGACCTCAAGGACCAGCTAGTAATGGTTCCTTCAGTATTGAACACGATCCTCGAGATGACACCAATCAGCATCTCCAGCAAGGTGGCCAGAATGGCATTGGATCAGAAGTCGTCCCGAGATCGTTGGGCTCGCCTGATGTTCGCTTCGCTCATTCTCAAAGCATGACTAGAGATGATTCCCATGGCGATCTGGGCGCGGCACCGCTGCATGGCGCCGAAAGTACCGCTTGATGCGCCCTAGATTCTCACTTGAAGTTAAGACCGGGAACTTGTGCCACTTGCTGTTCAAGGTGGTCCATGAACGAGCGAAGTTTCTTCGATTCACAAACGCTCTGGACGCTTACTATACTCAAATGGACTCTGCAAGCCTCCAAGTACCTTTATCGGACATGCGCTTGACGTACAGTTCGTTTAGCCTTCCTTCTTCATTATCTCAGCTCTTCTGCACTTGTCTTCTCGCAGGTTTGACCTACTCTTGTCTCTCTTGTACTCGTCCGAATTGTTGCTTGTCATATAGTACTCCCGCGTTGATGCTCGTTATACCCTCCGGCTTTTAGCAATATAAACACATTCACTTAGCTTGCCAGAAAATTAGCATGAAGAAGACACATTTGGCGCGATTGATCATGATAATTGCCTTGTTCCACGTAGGCTACTAGTTACTATACAGACTCCTTCGAGTGACAGACAAATTAACACTTTCCCGCTCACTGTGCAACCTTGCCTACTACATTGTATCTCTTGCTGAAGTATGTATACCAGTCGTTGAGCACTCCTAACTCTTCTTCTGTCAATGTCGAGTAGTCCGACACTGCATCTTCAGGCTTTAGCGAAGACTTGCCAAGACCTCTCGAGGCATCTTTTCCAGCAAAGACCTGGATGATGATATGAGAGGAGTCAGCTCAGATGCAGCGAAAGTGTTCGCAGAAGCGCGCTCAAGCAACCTACGTTATAGCCGGCACCGGGTCCATACATTTCCTTCTTTGCGCTGACATCGAAGACAGTTCCTGTCATGATACAGCAGAATCAGCATCCAAATGACATCGAGAGCGTCTCCATGACATTGACACACCCTTAATAGCTACGTAGATAGGCTTGCTAGGATCTTGTCCGTCGCACTTTGCGAGTTCCTCTTTCGTGATCGGGTCGTCCTTGGGCGGAGCGAGCTTGACTTCTTCCTTGGGTGCAAAGCCAGACATGTTGGATGGTGTTCCTTTGAGTGCAGGTCCGCTTGATGATGCTCCTTTCTCGCTTTGACTATTTACAGCAGCCGTCTCCTCGGCAGAAGAGCTTGAGAGAGCCCAGAAGGAAAGGCCGAAGATGAAAGTGAGGTGAAATAGGATCGCAAACTTATGCTGTTCGGCTGAGAAGGCACGCTATGAGATGAAGCCTTGCTAGCTACGATGCTCAGTCACTCACCAAAATCAAGAAGCGTCTGTAAATCCAAGGTCATCAGATGAATACTGTATTATGGTGCGAGCAAGTGAGGCGAGTTGCAAGCCGGCAGCTCTGCATGACGAGCAGTTGCCACCGCATTCGAAGTCCGTTCACAACATGCATTTGCATGGAACAGCTCATGATCAATAACGTCAACAAGATACTACGAACTACCCATACTCCCCGGTCACAAGCCTACACGTGTCCTCTATACGCAAACTTTGGTGAAATGCCCCGCTTCGTGTCACGTTTCTCTCTCTTCTCCTCCAAGTTGTAGCTTTTGCTGATAACGACAGTCTTCAGACCCTTTACATCCTGGACATCCATGTCTGTAAAGACCCATCGTATTAGCGGTGGATTGAATTTCAGATGGGACGGAGACTTCTACTCACCCCAGCACAGTCGACCAGCATATTCAATCCACCCTCCACCTAGCCATTGTCCAAGCTGGCCGTGTGCGGGCCCGAAAAGCTTTCTCGACCACTGAACCTGCATACTGATCTCCTCTCTGGCTTTCTCCACGCTTGGAAGGCGAGGCAGTAAACCTAGGAGGTAGTCTGCCACCCAATGTGACTGGGCCATAAAAACGACATGATTCGCTTTCGACGTGGGAATACCTGCAGTCGGTGCGTTAGCGATGGATCGTAGAATGCACAGCCCTGATAACTCACCTGGAAAGGCAACGTCTCGCTGGTATAGGTGAGACACCGGCACCAGTAGTCTATAAAGTCTGTACGGTGCCGTTGCCTGAACAATTCTACCAACGGAACGTGCACTATAACTTGCTTGCTGCCACAATTTGGGAACGTCTCGCATGCTGAAGATCTCTTTCTCGACCTTCTCTGCCGCCCACTTGTCTGTAGCGACGAACTCGTCTTCTCGCAAAGGCGGTTTATCCTCTGAATAGCCCAAAGGCAGACCCAGTTCGTCGATCTGTTCACGAGTGAAGAAGGGGTAATCTCCTGTCTTCCACCCTGTAGCAAAGATGACACAGTCTACCAGAAGCTCGTGCTGACCTTTTCCGTCGACGAGATCCACCTTTAGAGTGTAGTACGAGAGTGCTTCATCTGAGTCATCCGTGCGACACATGCCTATCAAGCCACCACGAATGATATTGACCTTTCTCTCTTGAATCAAACTCGCGAAATTGATGGGTCCAGGATAGATACTTGATTCTGACCATTTGAGCGGTACTACCGGCTGCATAATATCGCTCAATGGCTTTGACCACTGGTTGAAACGGCTGTACATGCCTTCGGAGAAGCGGAACAAACGATCGCAGTAGCGAGAGCCTATCTTCGTGAAATGCAGGAACCAGCGATAGAACGAGGAGACAAAGCCACCTGTGCTGTATGTACCGGACACAGGATCGCGGAAGTATGGCACATTTGCCAACTTGAGCTACGTACCCGAGAGGATTTAGCATGTCAAGTCTAACATGCTTTCCACAGGGACTTACCCGTGTTCCGACATTGGCTACAAAGCTGAGATACTTGCCGTTTGCTATGCCTCCGTATGGCGCAGCAGTACTGTCCAAGGAAAAGTGTCTTAGCCTTTGTATGAATGCTATGCAGGGAGAGGCAGCGCACTAAGGTGGATTCCGCAAGATGAGCGATACTTGTTGACCAGCCTGCAGAAGTGATGCTTAGTTTCCGTCGGTTAGAGCACTGCCACAGACTACTGACAGATGCGAGGCGTTCTGCAGCATCCAGTGCTGACTTGGAACCACCAATGATAGCTATCCGTCTTGGCCTAGCATACAATGCCTCTTGAACACTGTTGTCTGACAAATGAGATGTATGGATGGCTAGCAATCCATGTAGATCCGCGACCGGTGTCCGACGCGCTTGCATGTATGTTTCGGCGAAAGATGGGATGGATGGTTTGCTAAATGTTCCAGTTGCGACAATGAGCTTGTCGTAGTCTTCGGTGATGCTTTCTAACGGGCGAGCAGTAGGGGCGGACGTGACTCGCCAGCGTTGAGGGCGTGGCTGCTGGCATGTTTCCACATTGGTGCTATAGCGTATTTCCCCACCAAGCTGAATAACTTGCTGCGCTAGTCTGGTCATTACGCGAATCATTCCTACATGAGCAAAGCAGGACATCAGTATCCAATGCCGGAGATTGATGACGTATTAATCAGGCTTACCTTCACCACTTGCTCTCAGAGCGCCGAGCCCACCGGATGCTTCAGTGTCCTCCTCGAACATATGTTCGCAATCTGCCAGTCCCGCATCGTCAAAGAGCATCTGGTCCCTGCAATGTTCAGATCACGTGTTATCAGATTGCTGAGGGTAGGCTAATGAAGAGTGTCGAGAACGCCTAGGCATTGTATTACCACATAGACGGCAAGAGAGGAATCTAGCAGTGGTGTCAGCGATGCCCCTGACACCACTGCTAGATGCCTCTCTCGCCGTCCATGTGATAAGGCGAAGCTGCTAGCGTCTACAGTGACCTGTATATCGTTGAGCCTTAAAGTTGACGACTCACCATGTATTGTTCGTCACCAGGCCAGGATAGACACTGTGCCAATGTCAGTAGGCTGAAATGTCGTTTGTCATCAGCTCGCGCTCACTTTGCTCGTGACCTGATAGCGATAGCGAAAAGACCGATCACCGTTCTCAGTGAGATTACTGCATCTCAGCATAACAGTATGGGATTTCGAGCTCACCATGTTCCTCCAGGACAGTCTAGTTGCTCAAATATCACTACTTTGATGCTCTGGTCCAGCCTTTTGGCCGTTCTCATCAAATGGTAGGCAGAACCCAAGCCCGATATGCCAGCGCCAACGACTGCGACACGAAGGATATCTGGTGATGCATCCTGCTCGTCGACTGCCATGTTTGTCGATGGACCAGCTATTCTTGTGTTCTTCTGGATCTCCGGTGCAGCAAGTTTGGCTGCTGTGAACTCGCCTTGTCAGACGACCACAAACTTGCAGCTTGCTAGCCCTCTAAAGCTTTCTTCTCTCCGCCAGAATTGTGGCTTATCTCTAGACTCGTCACAGTGCACGGAGCGTCAAGAGCGAAGCGTGAGGATGCGATAGTTGATATGGTTGATGAACACCTTCATATCTGAAATTACCACATCTTGATAAATTTCCCTTGGAATCACTACAAGGCAAAGTCACGCGCCTGCCGCAGTGGCTCCTCGGATTCTTGCGGCCGACGATTCTTCCGGCTATCAGGAGCGTCGAATGCTTTATCGGCAGCCTAGAAGGTCACGACATGTTTCAATTTACATCAGCATCGTATACCTACTCCTGCTTCTTGAACGACTCCATCAAGTACAAGCAGCCAAACATACACAAACAAGCTGACATTTACGCAGAACACGGGCAATTGCTCAGGCTATGCCGAAGCTGACCCTTCTGCAGCTGTCACTGGGTGTTGGCGGGCAACCCCTCGCTTTTGCGCCACACATATGGAAAACAATACTGGATTTACGCTTGCTGAAGGTAGACTATGAGGTCGAATACGTGGTCTCTGCGCAACTTGAAAAAGAACTGCCTGAGCGTTTTGGTCTGGAGAAAGTCACTATACCTGTATGTTCGGCTTTAAATCTACGTCCTATCCATGGTACCTAATTGCACTCTATTCCGACAGACTATCATTGTGAAAGAAGACGATGGCAAAGAACATATCATTGTTGACTCATTCGACATTGCAAGTTACCTGGAAAAGACCTTTGCCACGTCGGAAATTTCACTGTTCTCTCCAGCTGGCAACGCGTCCGTTGAAAATGTCCAGATGGGCAAATCCTACGCGCGTTTCGTCGAACATTGGGTGAATATCGATTTTGCAAACGTTATCAGACCTGCCCTCCTGGCTCCTGTAGGTAGCACCCTCTTTGCGGATTCCGGGTCGTGAGATACAAACTCAGTCACCTTTTTATGCAGAGCTTTGCATTGTTCCCAACGGAAGGTCCAGCTCATGACCCCGCAAGTCGCGCTCGTTTCGAGTCCAAGGTGGGAGCTTCTCGCATGCAAGTATTGGCGAAGTTAGCCAAAGATCCGAGCTGGTGTGAAGACGTGTATACAAGAGCGCGGCGAGAGTGGGTCTGACTTCAGAAGTAATTGCGCAAAAAGCACTGACGGATCCTGATGTCTTGTTCATATTTCTCAGATTATCAGTAGTTGAAGACATGCTACGGGACAGACAACGTTTAGGCGGTCACGGACCTTTCCTGGCAGGTGCGAAGCCTACTCATGCGGATTTCGCCCTCTTCGCGTATGTGAAGCTTGAAACAGTTTAACCTTGTGGACCTTACTGACCTCCTTGACTATTTAGCTTCTATGCGTACTCCTTAACGAACTCGGATCTGGTGAAAAACGTATGGCGGCATGCCAGCTTACCTTACATCAATTGCTGGCAGGACGCTTTACTTAGAACTGGACTGGTATCAGAAAGGGAGCTTCTAGCTTATCCGGCGTGATAATCGTCCCTACTGCTGTATTGCAGTTCCGTGAAATACACATTGGATTGCAGACTCAACACCTTGGTAGCAAGCTGTATAGCCGTACAATTCGCACAATTGGTATCATAAGTCTGGCTTCAAGCCGCTCGAGATTTCGGTGTTGTAACTGGTAAATGGAAGTAAATTGACAGATACGATAGTAAAGACCAGATTGCCAATAGAACTGATATCCTGCGGCCCGCGACTTATGCATATCAAGTCGCATCAGCATAGGAGTTGACGACTTTACGCAAATTGAAACACGTCTGACCACCATTTGATATGCGATTATGCAAATCGAAAAGCGTCAGAGACGTGCCTTGCCGGGAAGTTGGGATTATCATTCCGCAAGCGGGCGGCCGAGAGCTTCGAAAATAGGGGTAGGGCTAATCGGTTCGAGGTGCAGGTCACGCAGGCCGCTCTTCATGCGATGCGAAGCTGGCCTTTCTTTCCTGTTCGCGTAAGTCAACACAGCTTGCGGATTATACCATGATTACTGTCAATGGTACAAATGGGCACACGCACCCTCAACAGGAAGAGCCACTCTGGCCCTCTGCAAATGCTCGCGGCTACACCATTCCCGATCAGCCGTGTGGAACGCTTCACCACAGGAAGATCATATGTGTAGGAGCTGGTATATCAGGCATCTGCTTGGCACACGAAGTCTCTACACAAGGTCAGAACCTGGATCTCACCATCTACGATGTCGCTCCAGGGTAAGTTCGCCTGCTTATCGCGCGTTGAATCCACTGATCATGTGATTTTATCTGTGATTAGGTATGGCGGAACATGGTTCTGGTAAGACGCAACTCGCCCTTGCTCACCAGACCAAACTAACACGGCAATTTCCTGCTTCCAGGAATACCTACCCAGGGTGCAGGTTGGTGTCCTGATCTTCAGCTGCCGTTTGGTGGCAATGCTTCTTAGATTTATGCTGATCCGACATGGCGCAGATGCGATGTGCCAGCACACAACTACCAGCTTCCTTGGGCAGCCAACCCAGACTGGACAGAGTTTTACGCTACTGCACCTGAAATCCAGGTATGTTGGCCGTTCGCGCCCGGAATCTGAATGCTTGCGAGAACGCTGCTGATCTTGCATTCTCTGTAGCAATACTACGCCAAAATCGTTGAAGACTACGATCTAGCGAAATACATGCACTTGGAGCACGAAGTCATCAAGGCAGAATGGCAAGCTGACAGGTCGAAATGGGTCGTGACCATTCGCGGGCCTGATGGACGGGAGTTCACCGACGAAGGCGATATCTTCATTAACGCTTCCGGAATCTTGAACAACTACAAGTGGCCCAATATACCTACTCTGAAGAAGTACAAAGGAGCTTTGGTGCATACTGCACGGTGGCCACAGGATCTGGAATGGAAAGGCAAGAAAATTGCCGTTCTAGGCAGCGGCAGTAGCGGCATCCAGATCCTAGCAACGATGCAACCTGAAGCAGGTCACATATATTCCTGGATAAGATCTAAGACTTGGATCACCGCAGCCTTCGGTAAGACCAGTCTGTTCTTTGGTTTGTCAGAACCTCTTGCTGATATATGAGTTCTGCAGCTCAACAATTTGCTGGCCCGAACGGGACCAACTTTCAATGTAGGTACTGAATGATATACAGCGATGGCCTATTACGTGCGTCTGACTTGTTTCGTAATGTGCGTCTTTGTAGACACTGAGGAACAGAAGAAGCGATTCCGAGAGGATCCTCAGCATGGTCTAAAATACCGAAAGATGATGGAGTCGGAGCTCAACCAGCGTTTCAAGTTTATAGTGCAAGGCACACCGGAGCAAAAGGCCTCACTCGAGGTAAGGGGGACTCCGTTATTCCTTGTATGCATGGCATACGCTAATTTATCTGTCTTGTGAATAGTTCGCCAACAAAGATATGCGACAACGGCTCAAGTACAATCAGAGGCTTATCGATGCAATCATTCCGACAACGTTCAACGTTGGCTGTCGACGCCCTACTCCGGGTATGGGCTATCTAGAAGCTCTGCTTGAGCCAAATGTTACGACATACACAGAGATGTTTAAGGAAATCACGGAAGATGGCTTCATCCAGCCTGACGGAACAGAGGAGAAAGTCGACATATTTGTCTGTGCGACGTAAGTCTCGGTGTATATCTCCGAGATGTCTAAGGTCAAGGGAGCTGACGCTCTTCATTGTGACCTCAGAGGCTTCGATACGACCTTCAGGCCCAAATTCCCTATTATCGGTGCCAACGGAATCAACCTACAAGACAAGTGGAAAGACTACCCAGTGGATGCTTATATGGCGGTTACTGTAGCCGACATGCCGAATGTAAGATTTGCAATTCTACCTAGACGACAGACGAGCTGACATAGCCCTATAAATCAGTATTTCATCTACTATGGACCATATGGACCTAATGTAATAAGCTCTGCCCATTTCGATGTCTGTTCCAGCATTGTAGTGTTNNAACACTACAATGCTGGAACAGACATCGAAATGTTGATCTTTGACGCTCTTGCTGACCTCCAATCATGTTGCCGTCTACTTCCAGGGTCACGGTTCCGGAGCCCCGATGATCGATGTCATTAGTCGCAGTTTCATGAAGATCATCCAAAAGATCCAACGTGAGAATATTGCAACAATGCAGATCAAGAAGAAAGCAACGGAAGACTTCGTAGAGCATGCTAAGCTTTATCTGAAGAGGACAGCATGGGCTCAAACTTGTTCTTCTTGGTTTAAGCCGCCTGGTCAAGAAGCTGCTGATCCTATCATGCACCCTGGAAATAGAATGTAAGTATACTACATTTGCATAGTTATTACTCCTACTGACAAGTCTATCTGTGCCGAAAGTCTGTTCATCGAACAAATGGAGAATCCGCGCTGGGAAGATTACGATTATACGTACGGCTACGCAGATAATCGGTTCGGATACTGGGGCAATGGATTCACGACACGAGAGGAGGACGGCAGAGACACGACTTGGTACTATGGCTTAATCGACGGATCCGACACGCAGCCAGACTACTCGGATATCAGACCGATGTACAGCCAGATGATGGCGTAACTTTTTTCACGGCCAGAAATAAGTATCATCAGTGGACTGGGTAGCGGTATAGACGATGAGTAGATAGGCGATTCACGACGATGATATAGGTGAATCGATAAATGTTGTTGCAGAGCATTCGTGTACAGGGCTTCATATTGATTCTGTATGTAATGCTACAAGTTTGCGGCTCCGAAACAGTATCTTCCGGATCGTGATTGATGGTACATGCTACCGTCTCTCCCACAATTGCATCTTGTACGAATCTATCCTCGATAATTCAGCTTGAACATCACTAGCTAAAGCCTTTCTGGCTTTCTTGACTTTCATGAGTCCTCCCGACGGGACATCGTCCAAATCTGTGAGTAATCTGAGTAAGTTCTCTTCGTATGCTTGTAGAGGTCTATTGTTGGCAGTGTATGATAGTACTGGTTGATTCGTCGTCTTTGACTTTGTGATGTCGAAATCGAGACTGTGCCATGAAAATAAGGGACATGTCAGAATGATGGCTAACCAAATTTCGATTCACAAGACAGGGGATGACTCACGTTGCCGGAGGTCTGAATTGACTTTGCTTCTCTGTGAATGCTGATCTTATCTTTTCCAGAGCACGTAGTCGTTGTCTGATTGTAATCGCGCTTGAAGCGTGTTTCTGCACGATAGTTACTGCTTCATCGTATGTGAGCTTAGGCTTGCTCCCTTCTGTCTGCTCAATATGTATGCGTTGAGGAGTAGAGGATTCATGTGTAACATTATCGTTCTCCATTTGGTCTGTTTCTCGCTCCTCCTCTTCCTCCTCTGCCTCTGATTCGGACTCTGATTCTGATCCCATGTCCTGCATATCGACCTCTGACTCTGACTGTTTGGCGTCAGTGTACGATCTAATTGGGATATATGATTGAGAAGTAGAAGGCTTTGAAGTCTCTTCTTCTTCTTCTTCTTCTTGCTCTTCCTCATCATCAGTTTGCTGCCAATCTTGACGAGCAGGTCTATATCCTTGCAAGAATAGATCGCGCAATTGCCTTTCATATTCCTGTCTAGCAGCAGCAATTCGTCTAGCTTTTAGTATAGCAGCTTCTCTTTTGAGTTGCTCCTCATATGCTGCCCTTCTTCTTTGTTGTAGGTGGTGCTGTCTTTCACGCTCATAAGCTGCTTCTCGGCGTGCTTGTTCATTGAGCAACGCAGTTGTGATGGGATCATTGTAGGCTTGTCGTCTTCGATAGGCGTGATGAGGTGGCCTTGTGAAGAAGTCGAAGGGGTCTGCTGGTTGTATAGGTGAGCAGAACATGTTGGCAGGATTGGCTGCTAATCCAGGTAGGATAGGTAGGTCTGCGTCTATGCCTGTTGCTATCGATAGTAGAGGTGACTGCTCGAGAGCAGCTGAAGAAGGATCTTTGAATAATAGATGATGAGAAAGAGAAGAGAGAAGGAAGTCACTCACTCAGCTTGCGCGTCCTTCTTCTGCAAATCATGCCCGTATGCCCCGATGCTTCTGCAAATTGCCAGCATTCTCAAGGGCTCACTCGATTCTTCTCGAGCATTCTTCCAAGTTCCTTCACCTTCGATGGACGCATTGAGGGGAGACGAGGCCATACTTGAGAGTGGTGTAACAATGTTATCAAGAGTCGAAGTATACAACGACATGCTCGTGTATCCTGCTGCTGTTTTTGATGTCGTGCACATTGCAGTGGTTTACTCAGGCTCTCGGACAGTCTGCCCAACAGGTCAGCCGCCTGTTAGTCGCTTGGAATCACCTGGCACTTTCAACCATTCGTATGATATATTATCCCATATGCTTGCCTGGATCATCATTTGCTGTATGTTGACTATCATGCCGTGCAATTGCAAGATCTGCAACATTCTAACGCAGGCGGGCTTTGCAAAGCTCAGTTCGCGGGCAAGCTTGAAAGGGTCACGTGATTCCTTGTTTAGAGAGAACTGAGCCACGACAAAACCAACGCATTTGCAACATCTACCTTCTCGTCGTTACCACAACCCCTTGAACTGGGATTTCACTGCTCTCCTCCGCACCATCTCAGTCACGATGGACATCAATTCTTGGAGGGTGCAGGTGCCCACGCCTCCGAGGGCGTACAGCCTCGAGAGTTCAGACGAAGAGCGAGATCAAGCAGCAGCTTCGGATTCCGATGAAGAGCTGCCCTCGCTGCACGACAGGTTCAAGAAGATGCTGAACAGGAAGCCTACTGCTACCGTTGCTGATCCTGATGATGCTCCTTCAACATCCTCTGCTGGTGCTGCTGTCGCTCCTGTTGCTCCTGCTGCTCCCAAGCTTGTGCCTCCTAAAGCAGCACCACTGAATTCCATGTTCATCAACTCGAAACAGAGAGAACACCAGCTCCCTAAGCCCAATCATCAACACAGCAGTAAGACTACATACAGGCAACCTAGAGAAGTCATAGAGATTGAAGACAGCCCTCCTGCCCCTGCTTCCAAACAACGTTCCTCCTCCACATCTACATCAAACAAGCGATTCCTGTCGCCTACTCCGCGACAGCCACTCACTGAAATAACATCAAGCTCATCAGGTGAATCTATAGTGCAACTCGCTTCTAATCCACCCAAATCCAATGGCACGTACCCACAGGCGCAAGCTTCAACATCAACTGGATCATCACACAACAACTTCAACAAATGGTCTAAACCACCGAGCTACGAACCATTCCGCGATTCATACAGACCGGCTATGTCAACGCCCAAAAAGGCATCAAATGACATGTATTCCTCAACTCATCTCAATGCCAAAGCTAGGATCATGGCAGCATTCAATCAAGCTAATCCAGCTGCGACTGGTCTAGCTACTCCCCTTGGAAAGCCGCGCGATCCAACGCTTTATGCAAGTCATTCGAATTATAAGCCAGTTCAAAGTAAGCTCTTTCGACATAGTATATACCCTTCACGGCTGACATATTCGGTTCGTGCCGTAGATAGTTCAGTCGACCCAGATCTGAGCGGTGACTTGAACCCTTCGGTACTTAGGCAGATAAATCAAGCAGTCGAATCAAACCGTCCCAAATTCGAAGAAGCTCTCAGAGATAGCTCAGAAGGAGCACTCCAATCTTTGTGTGCTGAAATCTACACCGATATGACTGCAGTAGAAAAGGGAGAAGAAAAAGTTGATGGCCTGGTGAGTTGTGAATACGATGGCTTGTATCGTGATATTCGCGCATGAAGAATCAAAGACGATGTGACTGACTCCAACTTCGTCTCTAGATATGCAAGCTACTCAAACATCAAGTCGAAGGTGTCGCTTGGCTGAAATCACGTGAAAAGGGCAAGAAGAGAGGCGGCATCCTCGCAGACGACATGGGTTTAGGCAAGGTGTGTAGTTTCCTGTAAGCTATTCGTGATTCGTTGACTGACCTAGGCAATGCGGTATTTGTAGACTGTCCAGAGTATAGCCCTTATACTGGCAAACAGGCCAGTCGATGGATCAGCCACTTCATCCGAGACTACTTCAACCTCAACCGAGACAAGCAATAAGGATGCTTCTTCAGGCAAAGTGCCAAAGACTACACTTATCGTGGCTCCGGTCGCTTTACTGGATCAATGGGAGAAAGAGATCAAGTCCAAAACGGATTGCGTGCCTAGATTGAGGGTATTGCAGCATCACGGTCCGAATCGTACTAAAGGTAAAGCGAACTCGAGTTGAAGGACTATCCATGAGTTGGGTTGAGTTGCTGATTGGCTCGGTTTCTGACTTTGAATAGACGCTCGCAAGATTATGAAATATGATATTGGTATGTCGGTCACTCAATGCTCACATGAAACACGACTGATAGTTTAGATCAATATGTACAATCTGCGATTACAGTTCTTACCAATTATGAGGTAAGCTCTTGCATTTCATACACGTTGTGCATAGTGCGTACTGTGTTGAAACTGACTGTGCTCGCGGTATTACCCTACATCTTTCCAGACATTGCGAAATGACCTGCCAGCATCATCAAAGAAAAAGAAGAAATCAACAAAAGGCAAGTCCACGCTCAAACAGACCAAACTACAGTTTGGATCGCCTAACAGCGATGATAATGATAATGCGTATCAAGGTGCTGGAAATGATGACGATGACGATAATTACAATCAAGACGATGCTAGACCCGGTCCATTGCTTGAGGCTAGGTTTCATCGGGCCATATTGGACGAAGTATGTTCTGCATGAAAGTTTGCATTTCAGCCGGGGGCCGATATCTGATATCGTAATGATGTCTCGCAGGCACATCTTATCAAGAACAGAAGTACTAATGCAGCAGTAGCATGCTTTGAGCTTAACGCCAAGTACAGGTGGTGGTATGTTGCAAATATTCACTAGGATGATGCATACAAGGCTGATGATTTTCGAACCTCAATGGTGCACAGCTTGACTGGTACACCAATCCAGAATGGTGTTGCAGATATCTTCTCTTTATTCAAATTCATCGGGTCTTCCGTCCAGCCGTTAAACAACTATGCCGAGTGAGTATCTCGCTATTACTGCGTAACAATCTGTAGCTAAACGAAAGTGCACGTAATTCAGTTTCAAGCAGCGCCTCGAAGATCCGGTAAGACGTCCATCGACAGAAGTCGCAGCGATATGCAGGAAGATCTCGTGATAAAGCTGACATGTGTTGTCTTGTGGGTAGCTTGCACGTGGCAACACTGAACTATCTATGAAGAGGTTGCATTACGTGCTAGCTAGTGTCATGCTGCGAAGACGAAAAACCATGTTGATAGATGGTAAACCACTCATTGAACTGCCACCGCGCACTGTTGAAGTGATCAAGACCGACTTCTTGGATCCGTAAGTGCGAATTGACCTTCAACCTGTCTAAACCGCCCGGCCTTACTGACGTTCATTGCCACCTGTTAATATTCGTTCAGCGAGGAAAGGGAATATTATCTCGCTATGGAGACTAGGGTTCAGCTGGAGTTCAACAAGTTCCTCAAGGCAGGCTCCATCAATAGCGTAAACAAATAATTGCCGGCCCTAGCAAAACAACACTGACTGACAGGTGTTTAATTTGCTTTCCACAGGAGTTCATGGCAGTGTTGACGCTATTGTTGAGGCTGCGACAAATCTGCAATCACCCCGACCTAGGTGAGTCTATATGCACACCTTTCACGGGATGCGAGAACAGACTGCTGAAATCTCGTATGCGCCATCGCAGTCAATAAAGGCAACGACCGAGAAGATCGAGAGACTAAAGCCATTACGGGACCTGCGACAGCAAAGGGCAAAGGCAGACTTTCTGATGACGAACTGGACGATCTCATAGGAGCCATGAAGAGTGTCGGTCTTCAAGCTAAGACATGCACGCTATGCCAGCAATCTTACCATCCTCCTGAAAAAGATAGCAAGTTCTGCAAAGCCTGTCATAAGGTCATCAACTCGTATGCGGACATTGCTGCGTCCACAAAGATTATTAAGATGCTCGAATTGATCAAACAGATGCGAAAGGAAGATCCGGATCGAAAAGCTCTGATCTTCTCGCAATTTACCAGCTTCTTTGATATTTTGCGACCTTTCCTTACAAGGGCAAATGTCAAATTTGTCGTTTGTGAGTCTTCTACTCTTTATTTCTCCATTAATCTTACGGAAGGAAAGAAGGCTGACGAGTGCGCTCGCCCTGTATAAAGATCAAGGCAGTATGGACAAGTAAGAAGTTACCCTCCAAAAACTGGTGTATTGTATTCGCCATTCTGACTCTGTCTGTACCACTAGAAAACAACGTGAGGAGTCCCTCAATACTATCAAAGAAGATCCTACTGTCCACGTTATCTTGGTCTCGCTCAAAGCCGGTGCTCAAGGTCTCAACCTGACTTGCTGTTCTACCGTCTTTATTGCCGATCTATGGTGGAACCCAGCCATCGAAGTAGGTTCCCTTTATTGTGGGCACAAGCAAATACAGATATTGCAGCGTAGTGCTAATGATGCTTCCAAATAATCAGAACCAAGCTATTGACAGAGCTCATCGCATGGGCCAGGAGAAGGAAGTAAAAGTTTACAAGTTTGTCATTACTGATACAGTCGAAGAGAGGATCTTGACGCTACAGTGAGTCGTTGTCTGGGGTTTAAGTTCTGTAGTTTATGGGCTAGATACTGACGGGATCTTGCGCTTTACAGGGAGGAAAAGAAGGCTGTTGCAGATGCAGCCTTGGACGGAGGCGATGCGAAACAGCTTAACAAGCTGTCGACTAAGGGTACGCGCTTCGCGTCACGGGAGAGAAGTAACCAGCCTAAGCTAATCCCTGATATGCTCTTCTTTAGATCTAATGTATTTGTTCAATGTGGACAATCATCCGCAAGCCAGGGCACCTCCAGCAGGTGCCCCGTCCCTGCCTTTAGCAAGACCGTCCTAAACCCTCAAATTCTCGATATCCTTTACGTCAGACACATGTTCTTCGTCAATGAACCCCTTCTTAGCCCTTTTTCTTCTCAGCATATCGTCGTTGTCTATAGACGTGCAGCGTGTCCAGTAGACCGCTCGCATGCATTTACCCTCGCTCATTATATCCACGCATTCGTGTCAAGCATAGATTTTAGAATTCACACCATGAGGGGGAGGCACACAAGCATATGCGTACTGCATATTGTGCACCTAGCCGCTGCGACTTTCCAATGCCTGGATATTCCCCACGCCCGAGCTCTTGCGCTCGGTGGCAAATCTTACAGTACCTAGCCGTACGGTATTGAATGCAGATGAGGGATGAGCGGATCTCCGGCATCCACCCGTGTACAAGATAACTGCTAGACTGCGCCGCCTTGCGGATATCTCGCGCAGAAATTTGTGTTTGCCTCGCTGCGTGCCTATGAAAGGTGGTGCTGCGCACCACGTCGATGTGTTGTGCTTTTCTCTTTCCTCTTGACCAGCACCATCAACAAGTGATACATCTTGAGAGTCATGAGACTGCTAAGTAGCACTGTAGCTCTGGCAGCAGGTCAGTCCTCCTCACCTCTCTCTCTCTCTTGCTCGCTCTGTTTGGACCTGACACGGTTCCAACATCCGCAGCCAGCCTGCTGGGCAGAGTTACCGCCAGTCCAAACTTTGAAATCAGCAAGACAAGTGTAGACATCGATAGACATAGAGAGAAGCTTGACAATGGAGAGATTGTAGTCCGTGTGCAGCGGTGAGTCTCCTGTTTTCTGTGTAATACCGCAGCTGGGTAGCCTCGCCCAGCCAGATGGGTGGCTGCGCTGCGCAGTCATCACCTTTGGAGTGCCATCTCAGCTGTCCGCTGGAGCGCTTTGACGAGGACCTAGCCACTATCGTGTGAACATATACTGACAATAGCATCGTGTTCCTTCATACAGCACACAAGACCTCTTCTCGGACCCGACTGCTGACTCAGCCGCCGAGCTTCTACTCGAGCGCGACACCCATCTATTCCTCAAGATTCAGCTGGATGCTGACAATGCAAAGATCAATGTCAACGAGGCTGCTTTGGACATTGCTGGAGATGACAAGGCCGCTCCAATCACTGTAGCCGGCATCAAAGCGGAGGTGAGCTTAAATGTTCTTGCTTTCGAAGGCGGCATCTCGTTTGCGCGTCATCGCGGCAGGCCTTTTCTTGGGACAAATGGCTCACCGGTACGCTTGTTGCTATGTAGACCTTCCGAATTCCCGACAACCCCGACAACATTGTTCTCGGCATGAGCGTCGAAGAAGTCCAAGGCCTCGTTGACCAGATGTCCACTGGCATCGTTGGTGTAGAAGTCAAGGTTGAATCCGAGCCGGTCACTCCGTCAGTTCCTATTGCCCATTTCGACAAGGACAGTGGAGTACCTTCACTCGCAGCCATGACCATCCGCAAGGTTGGACTCTGGATCCGCATCACAGAAGTTGAGGGCAAGACCGTTCCTCACACTACCGCCATCTATACTCCAATTCTACAGCTTATCGTAACTGGAAGAGAGAACAAAGTAGAGAAGATTGAAACACTCTCCATCGATGGCAAAGCACCTGTTGAGCAGGCTCTAGGCATGCCTGGACCTGCTGTCGCGCAAGCTCTTCCTCCCGTTGAAGGAGGTCCACGACGAAACAGACCTTTCGAGGATGAATCACACAAGGAACCCCAGCACCATCATCACGGACATCACGATGGCGACCACCACCACAAGAATGGCAGCCACGGTCATCATGGCCATCATCACCCTCATCACGGCGAAGATAGACCAACTGGTATCTTTGGCTGGCTCGCACGCACTTTGGACCTCTCACGATGGGCTCGACCTTCCTCGCGATTCAGCAGAGTAGGCGGCGCAGGCTGCCGTGGTGCCAAAGGAATGATGAGATCTGGTGAGAAGATGAATGGAGAGACTGCACCTGGCAAAGTTATCGGACACCGTCCTATGCTTGATAATCCATTCTCTGGCACTGCCGACGATGATGAGGGATACGCGTCTTCATCCGATGAACAGAGCCGCAAGGGAATCAAGCATCACATGAGACCTCATCATGATACCGCACGACCTGCTGAAGGAGAAGAGCACAAGGACGTTCCAGCTGGTTTCCCTTGGAGACATCCTCACCACGCACACGGTACTGGAAGATATCACAACGGCAGCAAGAAGCATGGTAAATGCGGAAATTTCTTCAGAAGAATGGCCATTGGACTCGTCTATGGATTTGCAATGTTTGGCGCTATCCTCATGCATCCTATCACTCTACTTTCAATCTCTGCTCTATCTGCTTTCGCGATTACCTTCCATGTCGTCAGACGAATGGTTATCAAGAAGAGACAAGGAGCAGTCAGACTCGGTGAAGAAGATGTTTTGTTTAATGGTGATGTTGATGAGAGCAAGGAGCCTTTGATGGGTGAGAAGGAGAAGGAAGTCACTGGTCTGCAAGAGGTTGTCGTTCAGAGTGAAGATCTCCCTCGATACGAAGAACGCCTTTAAGGGTGCTAGCTTCATCATCGATGTCAGCTTACATCTCAAGCCGGCGAAGCGCTTGTCAACCATCGCCTTTCTTCAAAGAATGGCCTGCCTTGTACCCTTATCTATCCAGCTTCATCACCCCGAATCTTGGCTTGTTTTCCCCTTCCTACCAATTTTCGCTATGATCAGAATGCGTGAACCCCATGTAGCCCTGAAATCAAATCATTCGTTCGTTCAATTCTGTGTGATGAGCTGTGCGCTTGCCTAATTCGGTAGATTCTTTGACTCGTCATTATCAAGCTTCGGTTCGCATGTGCCGATATCTGCCCGATGCGACCGAGAGATCTCGATCAATCGTCATTCGCAAAGCTTTCTGTCTGTGTAGCGGTTTCAGTGCAAGTGACAGATACACGTCGACTGGTCAGCGAACATAGCTCTGACTGCAGCAGCTCATCAAGCTTTAGACCTTCAACCCGACTCCGATGCCTTATTAGGGTAACCTTGTTAGACTTGACAGGAGCTGTCAGCGAACTGTCAGAATGGATGGCTGGCTTTTGGATTCCATAAGATGGCCACTTCGCAGGCTATCATGGCGACTGCTAGGTAAGCATCAGAAGACTGTTGTTTCATGCCTGGCTTGTTATCATGCTACCGTGATTACTGACTTTCCCGTGACCTGGTTGATAGTCGCCTACGCAGCGGCGATCGGAGGCCCTCTTCTAGCTGCATTCATATACAAGCTTTATCGACACCGCAAGAGATGGAGGAAGCTTGGCCTTCCAGGACCACCTCATGATTTTATAGGAGGCCATTTAATGCTGTTCGCAGAGCACGCTTCCAAGTTCAAAGGAAGACACATCGATTACGTCGCTCAATCCATATCCACATCTTACGGGGACGGACTAGTCTTTCTGGATTTATGGCCTTTCGCGCTTCCAGTCTGTATTATCTCGAACCCTCAAGTTGCAGATCAGATTGTTAGAGTAGATAACTTACCGAAATGCCTGGGTGCTATGAAGGTTCATTTCCCAATATTCGGAAAAGAAAGCTTTGCATTAGCAGCTGGAGATGAGAAGGGTGAACAACAATGGAGTACTGTCAGAAGGGCAATAGCTCCTGGATTCAAGAAGGTACTGTCTCGAAAAAAGCTATAAATCTACCGGAGTTGTCAGCTAACTTACAACACCACTTATCACTTCACAGGGCCACCTGGAGCGCTCATGGACCGAAGATATCATAGATGTCAGTCAAGAATTTGTGGATAGACTGAAAGCTAGAGCAAAGGATGGAGAAGTAGCCAATATGGCAGAATACCTTGTCGAAGCAACTCTGGATCTCATCCTGCGCGTTACGATAGGAAGTTACGACAAGCAACTTTCGAATGAGCTGCTTGTTGTACTAAATGGTCAGCTTGAACATGCTTCGAAAACTGGAGTCATCAATGCTCTCTTCTCGGCCTTGACACCCTTCAGCAGGATAGGCGAACGAAAACGAGCCAAGTGAGTGGTTGGGGCATACCAGCCGGACGTACATATCTCTGGGACGGTAGCGTTGACACTGCCTTCCTCCAGGCAAATGTTCGATTTGCTGGCGCCCAATGTCCAGAAGCACATAGATGACAGCAAACATATCGACCTGTTGAACAAGGAAAAGATTGATGTACTAGATTGGGCACTATCCAACCATCCAGAATTTGGAGTCGCGACTTTGATTGATCAAGTCAAGACCTTCGTATTAGCAGGGCATGATACAGCAAGCAGTACTCTAGCATGGATATACTACCATCTCTCGCAGCAACCGGAAGTACTGCAGCAACTGGGGGAGGAACACGATAAAGTCTTCGGTGGGAAAGAAAGCATAGGTCGAGAAGCTGCTCAAATAGCGAAAGATCCGGCCATCTTGAACGAACTCAAGTATACTCTTGCAGTCATGAGGGAAGCATTGAGGTTATACCCTCCCGCTGCTGCTGTCCGACAGGCGGATAGCGATTTATACGTAGTCGAGCATATGGGCACCAAGTACTCCGTAGCGGGATGCATGCTGTGGGTAAATCACTGGTGCCTGCACAGATCAAAAGGTGCGTAGCATGTCAGATAATCGTGCGAGGGTGCTGGACTTACCCTGTCAATACAGATGTGTGGGGCAAAGATGCCGAAGTCTTCAGGCCAGAGCGTTGGCTCGCTAATGACGGCAGCGTGATATCGCCCCCGCTAGCATGGCAGCCATTTTCGAAAGATGAGTCGTCTCGTCCTTGCGTGAACGTAGAAGTAGTCCGTCAAAGCTGACAGAATTTCTGTTGCTTTGTTTACGCCCGCGAAACTGCATCGGAATGGAGTTCGGCTTGATGGAGCAGAAGATCATTCTTGCGATGACAGTAAGTTCCACCACAATGGAGTTTTATTGCGTTAGTCGAGGCTTAAGCTAATTCGACTCTCGTCTAGGTTCGCTTGTTCGACTTCGCGTACGCAGGTTCGAAGCCGCCATTCCAGACTTTCCGGCTAACTGTAGGTTCTGCTTCCTGGTCCGCCTCTGCCCTATTCATTCACTGATGGTGGTTAATGCTACAGGCTCAACCAAACAATGGCATACCTATGCATATCAGTTCAGCAGTGTCAAAAGAAGCAATAGATACCATAGAAAGCTATTAGAAAGCTGCTTATACCTGAAGTACGACCCTTTGTACTATACCAAACGTAATCAAGCCAAGCCACCGCTAAGAGAAGAATGACTTGCCAGAGTATTGCAACAGCGAAATTGAGAGGTGATACGATGGTTACAGACCGTCTTTGCATAACGACATGAGTGCTGGTGTTACAGACTTGGCTTTTTTCCTTGCAAGTTCCAATCCAGTCTACTTTGCGGTCGAGTCGCCTGTCAATGCTTTCTCGACTGCTGAAACGATGTCGTAGTCTGAATCCTCGCCAGAGCTCGAGACTGAAACTGCTTCATATTCCTCCTCTTCGTCGTCTCCCATCACTGCAGTGAGGTGAAAGCTGATCAGTCGACCATTGCGGTGATGATGGAACTCTATACTGTATCTCACCTTCGCCATATACTTCAGGATGTTCAGCGAAGCACTCTTGCATGCCTCTGAATTTTTCGATACAGTCCTGTCCCTTGGGTTCTTCTTTCGAGTAGACAAAACAGGCGAAAGCTTCTCTGAATTGCTCGCCGCATACTCCGTGGGCCATTCCACCCAAGCACGGGCAATCCCAGTTGATTTCGCCCGTCACAGGATCGAAAGCCGCCTGTCTTGGATCCTCATCTTCTTCACCTTCTGACGATGAGGCCGATGAGATAGAGCCTGGATCTGATACTGACGAAGAGATAGACTCGGCGTCGTCTTCTACAATAGAAGGAGCAGGTGATTCTGCTCCCGTAGCTGAAACGCTTGGTGGCGTTGATTTATGTGAGCTGCCTGAGCTTTTGCTATCTGAAACCGTATGCTTGGCTTCCTCCAGCTTCTTCTTGACTATTGAAGGTGCTGCTTTGATATCTGCTTTTGCGGATGCTGTTGCCCGGAAAGACACGACAGTTATCCGACATCAGCCAATTACTCATCGTCTGAAAGTCGGCTCGAGACGGTCAAGCTCCCCAGCAAGTAGACAAAGCCGACATTGCCGATGCTACTCACACAAGGTCTTATGAGCAGCATGCTCTACATTCTCGCCTCTTCCGAATGCGTATCCAAGTGCCAGAGTAGCTCCGAGCACTACTGATCCTACAAGCAGTGAATTTTGGCCTCCTGCGACTCTATGCGGAGGCTTCTTGGTTGGAATGGAGTTGGAGGCATTGCGGACGCTACCAAGTCTTGACGTGGACGAGGTAGATGACGGTATAGAGCGTGCTATGCGAGCTGCTCGCTTGCTGACGGGTCGGGCGAACATGGCTTCTCCAATTTCGGAACGAGCAGGTGATCGGTCTGAAGCGAAGGAGAAGCCGGCGAACGTTACGCTCTTTGATTTCTATCACATCTTTGGCAAAATATACCCTCACTTTATGGATGTTGATTACTACGTCTATACTACAGATATGAAACTGCTACATCAATGATCATAGTGGGACTGGCTCGAGCCTTGCGCACATGTCAGCTTGTCGAGACATGCATTCTTTAGCCAAGAAGTGAAACCTCTACGTGCATACATGCCTTTGCGGAACACAGCAATTATCAGGACATCTGATCTCTAATCGAATTCTCTGTCTAGTTGGTGACCTCGTTCTTGTGGATCTCTACGCCCGGAGGACTGTTAAGCATATCCTTGATGGCCCCGTATAGGACGACTGCGTGACATAAAAACAGGTTACATCAGATCACAGTGTCGAAATCGCTTCACTGGACGGGTAACGGAAGGAACTCACATTGTCCACTGACGAGACCAGCTGTCATCACTATCCTAGGGCCCAAGCCGACGAACAATCCGGAAAAGCCAGCTTCTTTAGCTAGTCTAATCAGCTTTGAGGTTGCGCTACCTGGACCACCTTCTCCCTTGTTGATCTGTGACAGGAGGGTATCTCCCGGCTGCGAGATGACTGCTGCTGCGACACCCTGTAAGTAGGAAATTGTAATGTCAAGACCCGTCGGTAGCAGATGAGAATTTTGTGAAACACTCACGGCAACAATACCACATCCTAGATTCACTACGGTGGACATTCCTGCTCCAAATGACTCTACCTTCTCCTTTCCGACTGTCTTGTTGAACGTCTCGTGTGCCCATTCGTTGACTGTAAACTGACCGACTGCATACGGTACCTGTTTGGCAAGAATAGGTACGAATCTGCATGAGAGTGCAGAACCTTGATTAGCTGAACAGCTCCAAATCACTTAAAAGAGACGGATGGAAAGACTACTCACCCAGCATAAAATTCTCTAATACCACCCTCTCTAGCCATTCTAGCAAAAGCAGGCAAGAATCCGGTAGCATAACCTTTTTGACTGACTAATCTGATGCGAGTAGCTTCGCAAGGTGTAAGCAGGATATCGGCGAAGAATTCCGCTACGGATGATGCTCCTAGGTAGATTGCTGTTCTGTTCTTGACTGCATTATCGTATCCTCCAACTGCATCTACGAATTTGGCCTTAAAGAATTCATATCCTGCGAATTTGGCTCCTCCTTGGACTAGATAGCCCACTGCGGTGGGACCTGTTGAAATGCGTTGATAACGGAGATATTTAGCTCCTATGCTCGATGGATTTTTCAACGTGACTTAGGCCGAGGGAGCTCACCAAAGCCTGTCAGAAGTACACTGGGACCCTCTCTGTCGGTAGAAGTATGTTCAGTGTTCTGTATACATCCGCAGATGCACAACATAGTACCTACTTTGCCACTATACTTCTTCCAGCCATGAGCATATTCTGGCCCTTCAAGGAGGAGTCGACTTGAATACGTGTCTGCAATGAAGGTCAGCAACATGAACACTTAGTCTATCAAGCCATAGCGACATACCTTGACAACATCAATTGGCGTCATACCGCCTGACAGGTTACATGTGATCAGCACAAGTGGCTCTTTGGTGTGTACACAGGTCTATTCTACACGCACCGTGAGTGAGGGTACAGCATAGTGCACCAGCAGTGAAGAACTTGGCATAGCTAGATAGTGACAGGTTTCAGCCCAGTCTTTGAGGCTTTCATGTCTATTGTTATGGCGCCTGTGCCACTCACTCAAGAGCGCTGAAGTCAGGCCTGCCAGACGAGGTAAGTGGTTTCGCAGCCATGGCTCTTGAGGTCGCAGCGTTCCTAGGTCGACGAATCTGATGGTCTATTAGGGATAAGAATACAGAAAAGCCTGCCTACTTCAAGACTGCTGCAAAACATGCTCAACCTCAAACACATTATGACGGCTTCTCGTTTCTCGATCGCCTTTTCGTAGAGGCGCTTTGAAGACCAGCATTACAAGCAATGCACTCTGTAATGAAAAGCATAAGCTATAAATACGTTAGAGGTACCAATAACCTTCTTGAGACGGCTAAAGCACTACCGTAAACAGTGCTGACAACACGGCACCTCGGCAGAGAAGCTTGAAGATCCTTCACATCGGCCAAAGTCGAAGGACCACGATAAGCGGGAAGATCACATTCACGACGTATGAACAAGCTCAAGCGATGGACGAGCAATACGAGCACCAAGACAGCTGCAACTGCTTCATCAGTAGGTAGCGATGAAGATGGTAACGCTGCTGCTGGTATTCCGGAAGAAGGTCATGCAAGCTCTTCGCATGCTGCTCTCCAACAAGTGGAACCGAGTCCATCGGCAGGATCGCCAGATAAGCTGCGCCTGTCACTGCTTCAACCGAACAAGACTATCAATCCAGGGAGCACGATACAAGGTCATATAGACTTACCGACTCTGAAAGACTGCAAGAGCTTACATGTCGTACTTACCGGTAAATGCAGCTGCACGATAATGGGCAAAATGAGGTTTCAAGCTGCTCTTGGCGTTAATAGCCTAGGATATGGATACGCTGGTGGTGCTGCTCCTTTGACATTCAGAGAATCGCATCAATTTTTGGATGTAAATCAGACCGTCTGGGATTCGGAAGATCCAATGTCAGGTGGATCATCGTCGTCGATGGCGGAGAAGCCATCCTTGACTTCCAGAGAGTCCAGCTCCTCGATAAATAATCACAAGCGAACACGATTTGAGTTTTCAATGGACGTGCCGAAGATGAAACAATGTACTTGTCCAGCTGTCACGTATGCTATACCACCTTCTGTCGACCTGAGACATTTCGACCCAAGCGTAGGAGCTATGGATGCATCGACGATAGAAGTGAAATACTCGATATCGGCAGTCTTGGATAGGAAAGGTCTGCTGAAGCGGAAACAGAAGTAAGTCACAAGTTATCCCTGCAGAGCTGTTTGGGTATAGTACGCAAGCGGCAGATGTGCTGACTGCTAGTTGTATCCGCCCTTATAGAGCCAAGATACCCTTGCAAGTACTGGACGATACTCCGCCGAATTATACAAGTCAAGAAGAGATGCAGGGCGCTCAGCGAGGGCCTTTCAAGTATGCCTCTGCAGATAACAGTGGCGATGTGCCAGAGTTGGAATGTCTTGTAAGTTGTTTACTCCATAAGGATCTGTAATTCTAAGCTGACCGGACATGCGCATTATTTTTCAGCTGTCTTTCGTTCCTCCGACAAATCGAGGGGGCGTCATAGCATATACCGTCATCTACCGTATAGCAGACACATCAGCGCCACCCTTTCCAATATCAGACGACAGCTTCATAGATGGTATGCCAATGTCACCACCTCCGCATGAAGACAGTAGTGGAGGAGCGGATCTTCCACCTCTTTATCAAGCTTCTTCCGCACCTCTTTTGTCGACTGTCAACCCCCGCGTCGAAGTTGTTCTAAACAGAGCAAGCCGCACGAGACCTATTGAACGTCTACATGAAGGACAAGAGTTTCAATGGGCACCGATGGCTATCGCGCAAGGAAAGAGTGAATCTCCTGCCCCTAGTGCTGGAACCGACGGCGGGGAAGAAGCTGCTAGACAAGCTAGACTTGGACACGGTGAAGTGAAAGGGACACTGCAGATCCCAAAAGATGAAGTTACCATGTTCACGTGCGGCGCGGAAATTGGTCATTTCGTACAGGCTAGGATATACTCGCAGGCTTTGAAGAGGCCTATTACTGTGCGGTGTAGAGTATATTTGCCTAGCGGACAGTAAGGCGAGCAGCTTACGGGAGGAAAACTCTACACAGGGCAAGGATTTTGAGGGTGTTCATGCTGATTGTGTTGTTTAGTTATTTGGCAAGCTTTCCTTGAGTATCCCGGTTATCCAGCAAATGTAGCATGACTAGCACAGTGATCATGTAGGTTTGATAGGGTGGAACAGCTCTGCTTCATAGATAAATGAGTAGTTAACTAGCTATAGCATAATACAATCGTCACATTCATGAACATGGAGTGCAAAGAGAGTCAGCTTCTATGTCTGGTGGCAAGGAAATCGTTCCTTGCCGAAGCTGCACGGAAGTTACTGCTCGGCATCATACTCACTCAATACCTAGGAAGAAATACGGCAAACAAGATGCAACGAGCGTGTACATGTGCTTTCAAGCGTGCTCTGTCGGCAACTGCCGATGTCACAGCACAACGAGCTGCTTCAAGAACAAGCAACAGCACATCGATCACGTCGAGGTGTCGAAGATCATTCTCTGTCATTTCTGCATGCCAGTACCCACGTCAAGCCACTCCTTTCAGTTCATTCAAGGTCTCTGATGGTAATGCTGTTTCCGATGCTGCTGTCTCCGAAGAAGCCGCTTCTTCGACCTCATCAGCTGGAGTGAATAGCCAGGCTTCAAGTAGCGGTGGTAAATCTGCACCGTCGGCATGGTATCTATCTGAAGCTCCTCCAACACCTTCCACGTCCACTTCATCATCATCTACTTCTAACACATCAAGAGCACCAAAAGAGATCCCAACACCACCATCGACATTGCCTCACTATCTCCGACCACTCTGGGATCATCTATACGAATCACCATTTCTAGATCAACACACTATAAACTTCATAGACTCTAATGCGGTACAAGAGAATGTATCTGAACAGAATATGGACGCTAGTGTTTCTTCTTGGGTTGATTGGGTCGTCGTTGCTAGTTTGCGAAGGGGTAGAGAGAGAGGGATAAGAGGTGCAAGTGAGGGTGCAAAGATTGCTGTGAGTTTAATTGGTCTATCCATCCATACACGGGATAGCTTTCCTCCTGTTACGTTCCTTGACTTTTGCTGAGCATAAGCGCTTTCAATTCTACAGATGAAAGAATGCCTGAAAGTATTCGACGAGCAAGTAGCAGCAGCAGAACAAGCTTCAAATGCAGCATCAGGTCTTCCCGCCTCAATTCATTCAAAGCGTAAAAACAAGATTCCCAAAGTATTAGTAGAAGGATTAGAAATTAGAGATCCTCAATGGTGTCTTATCGATGGAGGTAAAGCTGTCACTCATATCATGACTTCAAACGCTAGAAGAACGTGGCAGGTTGAAGGTGTTGCTAGTGGATTTGCGGAAGTTAGAAGAGATGCGCAAAGGATCGGTGAAGAATTTGAAGAAGAACAAGATGAGGATTTCGAGGAAGCGGAGGAAGGCGTTGATGAGGATCGCGATACAGTGCGTGGGTTCTGAGATTGAGAAGGAAATTGAGGCTTTCGAAAGGGATATGTCGAACTCAGAGAAAAAAGCAGAAGAATTTCAGCCGAGAATGTAGCACAAGTAATTCCGGTATAGTGTTAAGGAATACTGCAAATTCGGTACTTTGCAAGATCCGGGCATCGCTAACAAGCAGAAGCAGGGACGAAAGGCTTCGAGATCCTCCATCGTTGCTGATGTAATAGGTTTTGTTTGCTTTGCATTTCCATGTCGCTCTACAGCTTCTAAGGCATTTTTTGCTACAGAACAAAACAATGACTTCGTTTCCTCTTCCTTGGCCTCTTGGAGGGCTCACGTTCATCTCTCTTGTATCGTTGTATCTTCGGCTTTTCGAAAGCACAAGATCCGCACACATCACATGTCTGCACCTTTTGCGATATTTCATCTTTTCGAAACCCGCTCTTTCTTTTCTCAAATGCTGTCTAACCGATAACTCTGCTCAACTTCTGAAGTGAGTTCAAAAGAACATCACCCTGTTTGATAGCCTGTTCATAGCGTGCATTCTTGATATCAGGTCTGTTTGTTTCGACTACTCCATTTACTTTATCAATTGAACAATTCAATCTTCCAGCTGAGATGAATTTAGCCAAGTCACTAGTTTGCAGAAAGAGACAAGGAAAACGGGGGGAAAGAGAGACAGACAAACGTATAGTCAGCATTGCGAAACTTGCAGTAGGTAGGTTTGCCGATAGCATAATGAAAGAAAGGAAGAGAAGGTGAACAAGGGGATAGCGGAAGATGTAGCGAGCACAAGGCAGAAAGAGAGAACAGGAAGAGAGTAAAACTGGAGGAGAAGGAGAAACCAGAGGAAGTGGAAAGGAAAGGAAAGGAAAGGGAGAGAAGGCGCGCTCGCTAACAAAGAGAAGAAGAAAGAAGAAGAAGATGACAACTCACTTTTCAATATAAGTTTCACCAACGCCAAAAGCCGCCGCCAAATTACCTAGTGTCATACTTCTATAACTTTCCAATAATTGAGTATAAGCTTTAATTCTCATTTCTCTAACATAATATCTTGCATGTTGATTGAGTAATAAACTTGGTATGAGATGATTATATTCTATTTCGGCTAGTGATTTGAAAAATTTAGAATATTCGGATTCATAGAGTGATGTTGTGTAATCTTTTAGATAGGTTGTTGATGATGATGACGAAGAAGAAGAACTTGTTGATGTCGTTGTCGGTGATGTTGAAGATGAAGATGAAGATGATGAGCTTGAGAAAGAAGATAAAGTAGCTATAACCTCCGGCGAGTCAATGATCTTACTCTTCAATTCCTTCCTATTGAGTATCAATACTCCGGTGATGATACAAAGAGTAATAAAATCATTATAAGGGATTAATTCAATAGCAGTAAAAGTAGGCATGGTATCCAAAAATAATCCACAAGCAGATTTAAAATCTCTAATTTGTAAATAATAAATAGCTTGATAGACTTTTAATCTATTTCTTCTATCCCAATCACCTCCTTGATCTATTAAAATTCGAGCTGATTCAATATTTGATGATGCTAGCTTGAGATCGTTATGGAAGAATGCGACGCGGATTAAAGAGAGTCGTAAGTCGATCTTGGATCCGAGACCTGCTTGTTTGGATAAGGCGTATTCGTACGCTTCAACTGCTTTGTCCTATATATACATACAGATGTCCAGGGAAAGGTAAAGGAGGATGGATGCAATAGTCAGCCTCTGTTGCTTTCGACGCGTCACTGGACAACGGGATGGCCTATTGCTTTGTCGAGAACAGCTCATATACTGAAGCATGCGAATCCAACAGGAAGCCAAAAAGTAGTTCCTCAGGGTTTCATATGCTCCAGTCCATGAGTGCCTTCACGAGGAGGAAAAAGTGGTATTGCATGTGAAGATTCCGCACCTTTTCACCAATCTTAGCTAAATAACTAGCTTTAGCTCTAAGCGCATCACTCAATTCCGTTTCACCTAGGTTAGTTTCTGCATCTTCGATCTTATCTTGTAACTTCTTCAATTCATCTTCGTTTTTGACCTTTAATTCATTGTATAGCTTTGAATTGCTGTCGTCTAGTTGTGATGATAGGAATGAATCTTGAGCTAGCCATGGAGCCATTTCTGTCAGGGCACAGTCAGAGAGCAAGCGGGAAGAGGAAGAAGCAAACCATTAGAGGCTGATCTATACAAACCAAAGAGGTAATGGTATGCTTACCATCCCGTTGAATCCCCTCCAACAATGCTTGTTTCGCATGATCATGAAGGTGGCTCAATTTAGATTGCGATAGAACGAAGCGGTGTTGTGCGACTGGAAATATAGACAAGCAAGGACAGTAGGAGCATAGAGAATATCAGTATGAAACACAGTGCTGCTATCTAAATGTAAATGCGCCAATAACCCACGCTGCAAGTCAGGAATAGGCTGGACAATCTCCTCGTCTGTGAGCTGGCTCTGGAAGTCTGCAGGCTTTGTAGGAGGAGCAGTAGGAGCAGCACTTGAAGTGGATGGTTTACTTGATGATGAGTCTGCCATGGTTGTAGTATGTAGTAGAGTGACCTGTGTGTTTCCTGTATGTATTGGTGTGTATTGAAACGCGATCAACGAGAGCAGTGAGAGCGTGAGCAAGTGCAAGGCCTCGTCATCAGCTTGAAGCAACGGTAATATCATAATGGACAAGGGACAAGGCACGCTATTAACACAGTATGGGCATAGATTAGTATTAACATCATCATTACAAATGGAATACTAATGCATTAACAAGTCATTACTACTCTCATTAACAATGCAAACGGTAGATGTGATCCGCCAAGCAATTGCAGCACGCCACAATGCTAATCCTCCATCCATCCATCGCCGTTCGTCTTTCTCTCTCTTCATTCTTCCGGGAAGCTTCATTCATTAACATCTCACTCTCATTCCAACTTACTCATTCCATATATACACTCACCTAGACTATACGATATAGACGAGTATCATGTCATCCGGCCCTCCGTACACTGGCGAACCTCTTCCTGATGGGTGTGTCTTCTTCTTCTCTGTCTGTCTCTCTCTTCCAGCCACTCCTTCGCATATCGTATCGCCGGCTATTGAAGATACATCATTCTAATCATTCGATACTGATACTGAACATGATACTATTCCCTGACTACTCAGATGGATAGCTCAATGGAGTGATCAGGTGTGTCTCATTGTCCTCTTGTAGTCCCGTGCTTTCCTCAGCTATTTCAAATGCTCACACGTCATGCACACGCATTGCAGTACAACACACACTTCTTCGTCAATCCACATGGTGCAAATGGTCTTCCAGAATCACATTGGGTACATCCCAACGAGCAAGAGCGTCAAAAAGCACCGCAGAATGAGAAAGGTCAATCATATGCTCCACCTTCCGGTCCTCCGCCTCCTATGAATGGATCACCATCAACGCCTGGATTAGGGTCATCTTCCTCATATAATCAACAACAACAGCAACAGTCAAGTAGTTATAACGACGAAAGAAATAGTGGGAAGAAAGGTGGTTTCTTGGGTAAATTACTAGGTGGTGGAAATAAGCATTCATCTTCGCATCAACAGCAGCAATATAGACCTCAGCAACAGCAAATGTATGGTGGTGGTGGATATGGCCAGCGTGAGTATATCTTCTGTCTATACCGGATATATTCCAAGCTCTCCTGGAATGCTGAAGATCTTTATTTTTTGTGTATATCTGTCATTTTGCAGAAGGCTACCCCCAGCAAATGGGTGGTTATCCCCAGCAACAGGGCATGTACGGACAGCAATATCCCCAGCAGGGCATGTACCCACAACAGCAGTATGGAAGAAGACCTGGTGGTGGTATGGGTGCTGGTGGTGGTGCCGCACTAGGTCTAGGTGGTGGTCTACTGGGAGGGTGAGTGGCAATTCATATACTTTCATATGTGGAAGCACTTTGCTTGCAAGGAGAATATGGAGAGTATCGAGGCTGACGTCTTGCATTTCCATTGTGATGTACATAGTATGATGCTAGGTAGTATGATGCAGCCTGATATGGTTGAAAACAACTACTATGGAGGTAAGTCTCTCACCGATTTTCCAGATGAAAGTTGCAGAATGTTCCTTCACCAGATAGCTGACGTTGATGAAATGACGATGAACAGATGAAGGAGGCGATATGGGCGGCGGAGATATGGGTGGAGATATGGGCGGAGAGTAAACGCCTCCATCTCTTTTCATCCTTAAGTTGGTGCTTCGAGGCCCCCCCCCCCCCTTCTCGTCCGGCGGGAATTTCAAGATTTGGCCAAATAAGTCACCTTCAAGACATCAGCTTGTTACAAAGATTCCTCAAAGGCAAATAGTACCACATCTCAAGTCAATCTGTTTATAAATCAAGTTGCCGTCCGAATAAGTGTCTCCATATATGATGCCCCCAAGTCTGAATTCTACAATCAAATAGTCCCCCTCCTTATTGTGTATGTGTTCCCAAGTAGAACTACTTCCTATCCCTGACCTTGCTAAGAATTGAATGCTTGTGCTTTTCAGTGTAACTAGCTCCCTTCGCCATCTTTTTTCTTGTTGTCAATCTATGCCTTGGTTTCTTCTAGTACCGGTACTCTCAAAGATATAGTAAGAAGCAATACACGAAAATCACACACACATACTCGATTGTGATGTCGTTGAATCTTGTTATGAAGTAGTGGGAAGGCTGCGTTTTCTGTCCGACCATAGCTAGCAGAAAGATAACGCTTGCAACGACCAACCGTTTGCTATCCTTTGCTCGGAAGAAAGATGACAGAGGGCAGAGCATGTAAGGTCGCGTCGACGCATGA
>JACWFZ010000028.1:108010-191802 GCA_019775285.1 Cystobasidium slooffiae | reverse complement strand
AAGCCTTCGAACCTCCGGTAACGACGCTTTCAGATGTAGTGAAAGTTATAAACGACTTAGGTAGAGGTAGCTTTGAAGACGTGCGTGAGGTACTAGAGGCAGCACTCAGCCGTGTAGCATAGTCGTAACAAATGTAGTGGAAAGGTAGCAGCAAATCGAGCGTGTAATGAATGCAGACAAGACAAAGTACGATCTAAATGTGAAGTCATTGCCTCGCTAGCACTCTCATCGTATGAACCTGTCGACTTCAACGACCTGCCAGCTGTAAAACCCTTTTTCTCACCAATTTTCACTTTCCACACCTCTCAACACTTTCCCAAAACACTCACAAACACTTTTCACTTCAACCCTTTTTCAACCCTTAAAACTTTTTTCCCGCCTAACTGCTTTCTTTCACCACTTTTTTAACTTTTTTCAACTCAAAACTACTTTTTCTACTTCAATTTGGATTTTTGTTTGGTCACAACTTTTATTGCCAAACAGAGCCTTTCTGGCCTGTGCAGCTATCCCTGCAAGCACCGCAGTCTCACAATCGAAATGGTATTCTTCGCTAAGCTCCAACCCTTCTGGCTGTCGAGATATTTTCGCTTTTGTCCGCCACACCTCTTCAAAAGAACATGCCCAAACACAGCTCAATTCGGCGTCTGGGCCCCACGCGCGCAACACTGCACTTGCCCTGCTACTTTATGTCACGATACAGCAATCTACATTGCTGGCTGGCGGTGTACGGCCTCTCTTTCTGGTTCCACGTCTCGTCATTCGATGCGAAATGTCAACAGTTGTGGCATACGTAGCGAGCCGCAGATGCCAATAGCGGAAATGCTGAGTGAACCGGTGAAGTGCTTCAGGCCTAATCCTCCCCATCATCCAGACTAGACAGCACCCGAAGTAGTCAGGAACAGTGCTCCACTGTGACTTAGAGTTGCCGTACACAGGAGCAAGCAGAGAAAGCAACGGTCGGGCAAGCCTGCAACGCCAAGGCAGGTTGATTCATTACGCCAATGTGAATTAAATTCACAGCATCCTGGGCCTAGTCGACATATAAGTAGAACGGCATCGCCTTTGTCTGTGCTACACAACGCTGCTCTACGTTCTTACATTGGCGAACAATCTGGCAAGGTCAGAAGATGCCTGAGTCTGGCCGTTAGTCACATTGCCGGCGTTGGGTTTACCAGTGTTGAAAAGACTAAGTAGGCTGCCAGCATGCTGTTGAGGACTCGGGTGCGCAAGGACGGTCGGCGCGACTTGAGGCACATTGGCAGGACTTGGGAGCCCTGGCTTGTTCGATGGGGGAGCGTTCAATATGTTAAGCATATGTCGCGAGGAAGAACGATGTTGGAGGTGCGGGGGTGCCGGTTGGGATGGCAGCCCGTTGTGTTGTCCATTGGGATGCAAGTAGCCTTGGTTAGCTGACGAGGTCGACAGCCTATGCGAGGTTGATGGCTGCACTTGGGTTTTGACCATAGATAAAAGATCGAGAACAGGCGTAGCCTGCCGTGAAGCGCCATTGTCATCGTCATCTTCCATAGTCGAGGTACCATCTGTGCCCTCATCTGCGGAGGGTGGAGTTGGAGTGCCAAGCTGGGATGCAAGTTGGCTTAGCAGGTCGTTCCTAGCTTCCTCCCGTTCAGCTTCGGTGTAGGTAGGAGCTCTTGGCGGTACAATTCTGGCAGGATACATGTCGAAGGAGGAAGGTGATAGAGCCGAGTTGCGGTAGTCGGTGAAGGAAGGAGAGCCCAGGTTTGAATGTGTGCGATGATATGTAGAGGGTGCCTTCGCTGTGTCGGGACCACTCGTGGATGTTTCAGCAAGAGATGCCGCTTGTGCACCTGCGCCCTCGTAGCCGCGACGCATAACGAGACGATGAAGTGTGTCTGCTGAGCGGCCGGGACTTTGAGGGAGGGGAGACAGCACATCAAGGTTCTGCAAATATCGTGCATGCGCTTGAGGGTTGGTTGTAGTCGTCGAAGGTGGTTCTTGTGGGTATGAGGGAAGGTGATCACGCATGTCGAAGTTTTGCCTGGATGCCTGGGGCGGCAGAGAAGATGCTTGAGTCTTTGAAGGTTGTGACGTTGTCGATGGTTCGAAGGATGAAGACGGTCCCGGTACAGGTGACTGATTGCCAAAGAAGAACTCCTGCAGAGCCTGTGTTTTGGCGGCAATATGTTCATCTGGAGTCTCGTGTCTTGCAATAGTAGCGCTTCCCTCCGAAAAAAGCTCCGTAGGTTCGATGTGAGATGGCGCCTGCGACCTTGACTGCTGCTTTCGATGTGTCTTGATCCACTCCTTCAACGGACTGTACTGCATGTCAGTTCATCTGCAAAGCTACTGCGAGAGGATGCCAGCCCACTTTACAAAAGGTGTAACCATGTAGCATTTCAATTCCTTCTTGGTATTCTTGCTCTTCCGTGACCATGTCGGCAGGCTTGTGAAGGGAGCCCAAGCGATTTTCTGATCAATCACGTGAATGTCAGTGACACCCTGACGACGTAACTTCGCGCCGCTGCAAGTCGACTTACGCTGATCTCCTTCCGGGTCTTGGTCTCGAAGAGCGTATCTTCAGAGACATTCGGGACGAGGTATAGCCGGATCCTTTGCTCCTTCATGATGCATTCGAGATAATCATCATCAGGGTAGTCTCCTGGAGGTAAAGGAGGTGGACACGTTGCAGAGTTGCTTTCATGCGGAGTCACTGAAGGATTGAAGTGTGGCGAGATGTCGTAGCCTGTCTCCTCCCATACCTGATGTATACAGATAGTCAGCGGCATACTTGCACAGCGGCTGCAACACGTGATGACTCACTTCTCTGACCGCACAATCTCTCTCCTCTTCGCCTTGATTGATCTTGCCACGAGGAAAGCTCCAAGAAGCTCCGGATTTCCACCCTTTGACAACCAAGCACTTGTCCCACGTCGATGATATCAAGATTGCCCCACATACTGGCACTCGCTCTTTATACCGGAGAAACTGGTCGTACGCGGTTGCAGCATCAAAGTGGCTAGAGCGTGCGCAAGACAGAGATCAGCACGAGCTCCACAAAAAGTGAGAGTATAAAGAAGTACCTTAAGAGAGGATTGCTCTTAAAGATGATCTCCGAGAACTTCCTGAGTGAAAATGAGGGTAGGTGACTGGCTTGTGGTCGGACAAAGTCCTCGTAATACCAATGCGCTTGTTCGATCTGAAAGCATATCCGCTCAATGCTTTCGAGTTCTTCAGCTGGTAGGTTGACTATGAAACGGCTACAGGTGCGCACGTGTGGTGTGTCATCTCAGCAGCTGCTCTTTCAAAGTAGAGTGCTTGTCCCATTCATGCAGGATGCCCTGGCCTCCCAACTCACCTGGACAAGTCGTCCAGTACCTGCTCGAAAGATAGCGAGCCAAAGTATGAAGAGCTAGTGCTCGCTTCCATGTATGATGCGTAAGGTGGTATTAGATATCCGTGTTATCATTGCCTTTTGGTCTCGACGAATGTGTGTGCAACAAAGCAGGTCTGTCTGCCTGGGAGTCTCGTTCAGCAGGCGCGTGTCGCAGGCCGGCATTCGATCATGCGCCGCCGGCTGGCCGCTGTGCGTTTCAAAGGTGGATATTCTAGCATTTGTAGCCATAGAGCAAGACAAAATGGAGACGTCCTGTCATGGCCTAACTTTATTACAGCAACAGCGCTACGACATCCCCTAAATATCATTCCTTCGAAGCAGGCTCTTCGTCTAACTTGGCTTTTTTGCCGTTTGTCCGCCCTGCTTTGGCTTGAGGTCCCCAATTAGCGGTAGGATTCTGTTGATATCGGACCACCTTGACATTGCCTAGCATGGCTGTATCAGCTTTCACACTGTGTGTGAAATCGATGTCCGTCCTACAAAGGCAGATATTGTTAAATCGCTGTCAGATGCTGTGCAAGAACACTTTGACGAGTACGCACTTGGAAGGTCGCGCGAGCAACACTCTTGCTGGACTATTCTCTTTGATGTTCTCCATTTTTACAGGGTTGTCTTGAATCCATTTGCGCATGATATCAAGCACGACTTGCATGGGAGCGTTGGTTTTGACGCTTCCGGCACAAGCGTGGGACCGAGACACCTCAAAGCCAGCATTGACCAGCGCCGACGCAACCTTCAGAAGTGACGGAGAGTTCGCATGAAACGCCGATGCAACTCGTGCAGGTGTAAAGTAGAAAGGACTCGGCAATTCCTACGGGGCGGAAGGGCCGGTCGGTCAGCTTGGGCACAACAGGCGACTTTAAACCTGCACTTACATGTTGAGCTAAAGTAAGCATGCCTCGTATACGATCAGACGTTCCGAGAGCGACATTTGATAGATTCTCTAAAATTTTGGTAATAAACTCAGGTTTGTGTAGTGGTCCGGTCCACATAGGACCGGCGACCTTTACAAGCGCGGAATCGTCAGCCCGGCCGCACGACTTTCATCTATGTTCGGCATCACTCACGCTAAAGTGACCGTGGCAGTGTTCGCATCGCTCTGGACACGTTGGTCCTGTGGATATTCCATAACGAACGTTCACATTGGTACCATTCTCTTTCGTAGTCATCTTGCCCATTGGCTGGATGTGATATGCCTGACACTGCTGGCAAACATACACGAGCGATGTTTGACTGTAAACATAGAAGAGGCGTCAGTCTAACTTGATAGCGGCATTGATCTTCTGAGCGGAACCGCACCTGGGAAGCTTCTTAACTTGCGAAGGGCCAGTCCGCACGCGAATGAAGACGCGAATGTAATAATCGATAGAGAGGGAGAGGACTGGCTCAATGAACCTGCCATACCTGGCCGCCGAACTGGCCAGAGTATGCAGGAGCAGACGAAGGGCCTATTGTGGAAAAGTCAGCGGCCCTCCGTGCGAAGCCGATGTAGGATGGTGCGTCTTACTCCTTCGTGTGTATACTCGGCTTTGATGGGGCTGCCCCCATAATTCGTGTAGCTGGATATGGAGATTAGCTTTAAGCTATGATACGAGCGTAAGTTACCACACACCACTTTTCGGGATAGTTACTGCCAGCCAGCACAGCCAAGTCTGTACAGGTCACACACAAAAGACCTAGAAGCTCAAACGTCAGGACATTGTATCAGGAACGCTTCTGCAGACACTCGCTTACCTCCATCGGATATCGCTTGCACGGCTCCATCGATAAAGGGTGCCGCGGTACCATATGGATCCAGATCAATTACATCAAACCGCTGATGAGGAAGCCGGTGTGCATATAGTGCAGAGCTGAACCCCGGTTGGTCATAATTATCAGTATAGGCGGTAGGAGCGGGCCAAGCCAAGAGTCGCTCTTACCAGCAGTCTCCCTGGGACACCCGCACCTTGCCAAGACGTGTTGTGTCGCCTAGGGCAGCCGTGTTCTGCGCTTCACCATCCAGTGTGTGCTGAGACGTGCTTGCTTCAGAGCCCGCAGCTGCGGAAGCACCAAGGTCATTCCAGTCGACGTTTTGTTGTATGTTGGCAGCGGCCTGAGGTAGGAGATCATTTGCAAGTACCCATCTGGAAAGTGGGTGGGTAAGCGGATGCATAGCATAGAAGCTGCAGCGACCTGGCTTACTTTAGCAGCGGAATCTCTTTAGCATAGCGTATCGAGCGAAGGCCAGTGGCGGACAAACCTTCAAAGAGAGTGAAGGTGTGCTGCTTGACAGGCTGTGCGGCAGGAATATTGTCATTTTCTTTGGGACTCGTTGTCGCCTGTGAGTGTACCGACATCATCAGATCCAGTTTGCCAAAGAGGGGCGACAGAATTACACACCCCTTCAATTGCGCTTGAAGGCTCTTCAGTCCCTTCTGCTCCCTCGGCATCTTCGTGCTTACGCTTCTTTCCCTTGTTCAGACGCCCAGCTTGTTTCTTGCGCTCCCATGCCAGCTGCTTTTCTTCGTTGACTAGCTCGCTCCACGTGCGTATAGTAAGACTTGAAAGATCGCGGTTGAATTCTTGAATAGGATTGATGAAGACATCTCTACCGTCTGCGAGAAGGACTTCTGCACTGGCTTCGCGGTGCACTGTATACCCTACAGGAACTTGCTTGCTACTGCTCGCAACATTGCTTGTAGAAGTATCCACCTGGTCGCGTATGCTGTTATTATTGATTTGTGTCATGTTTGAGATTGTCATGCGGCCAAGATCAGGCGAAAAGTAGCGACGAGCTTGGGTGACTGTAAAGAGTGTTCGTCTAAGCATGCACGGACATGGTGTATGTATGTTCCGGAAGAAACCAGTTGCTTAACTGCAGGTGTGTTGGAACGCCCGGTACTTTGTTGTGTGTGCTCCTTCGTCACTCGAAAAAAGTTACGATCTCTTCTCTGCCTGCAGTGCCGCTCCTCTCCGACGAACCGCGGTTTGCCTTCCTCCTCACCAGAAACACCTTTTCGGCTTCTGTTCCTGCAAAAACACTAGCAACCAACCATGCTCGGTCTCTCTGCTCGCTCAGTCGCAGCTTCTGTATGTGCATTCTCCAAAGCTCTGTTCAGGTCTCTCATTCACTCACTGACCTTTCAACAACCTTGTCCCCAATCGTTTTCCGCTCCTGCCCGCCCGGCCTTCTTGCATTGCATGTACAATCTACTACAACATCAACAGGCTCGCGTTGCTGGACTCAGACGCTCTACTGCTGTCCGCTTCCAGTCCACAAAGGTAGGTTTCCTGTTTCTGTGCGTCTTCGTCGCCGGCGTCGCTCATCTCTTCTATCTCCTCTTTGTCTCTCGCCCTCAACTTGGAAATTTACCCACGGCTCTTGATGTTACCGGAAATTTACATTCTCTCCCAATTGCGACTATACATTGGAATCGTATAGGGTGTCATTGAGACACTCGCCGAGGTCATCCCCGAGCGACAGGAAATCGCAAAGAAGCTCCGTGCCGAGCATGGCGATAAGAGCCTCGGTGACATCAAGGTTGAGAATGTCTTTGGTGGTATGAGAGGCTTGAAGGTTATGCTGTGGGAGCCTTCCGTACTCGATGCCAACGAGGGTATTCGATTCTGGGGCAAGACCATCCCAGAGTGCCAGGAAGTCCTACCCAAGGCTCCCGGTGGTTCTCAAATGCTACCCGAATCTATGCTCTTCTTCCTTTGTGAGTTCAGACGAGTCGCATACCATCTGTAAAGCAGGACATGAACTGCCTATACTCACTCCCTTCCATTGCCTACGCAGTGACCAGCAAGGTTCCATCGCAAGCTCAAGCTGACCAGTTCGTCAAGGAGCTCGCCGAGCGAAGTGAAATCAGCTCTGACATCGAGAAGATCATCGACTCTTTCCGTGCGTATGCCCATACACGATATTCACAGCGTCACAGTAAACACTACTAACACTCTTTTGCGTCTTCAGCCAAGACCCTTCACCCAATGACACAGTTCTCCATGGCTGTCGCAGCTCTCAACCATGACTCCAAATTCGCCAAGGCCTACGCCGCTGGCATGAAGAAGTCCGAGTACTGGAAGTCCACCGCCGAGGATGTCCTCGACCTTTCCGCCAAGGTCTGGCCCATTGCTGCCCGTATTTACCGCAACGTCTACATGGACGGCGGCAAGAACGCCCCAGCCATCGACAAGTCCAAGGATTTGGCCTGGAACTTCGCTAACCAGATTGGACATGGAGACAATACCGGCTTCATTGAGGTCATCCGTCTCTACAATGCCATCCACAGTAAGTTGCTCGAGTCAGTTCCTTGTCCTGGCACGATTATTAAAGCCTAATCCTTCATCAGCCGATCACGAGGGTGGAAACGTCTCTGCCCACACCATTCATCTTGTCGGCTCAGCCCTATCCGATCCTTTCCTCGCCTACTCCGCTGGTCTAGCCGGTCTTGCTGGTCCCCTCCACGGTCTGGCTAACCAGGAAGTCCTCCGATTCATCCTCGACATGCAAAAGCAGGTTGGCAACGACCCAAGCCCAGAACAAGTCAAGGACTACATTTGGAGTGTCTTGAAGAGCGGACGTGTCATTCCTGGATACGGACACGCTGTCCTCCGAAAGCCTGATCCTCGATTCATGGCCCTACAGCAATTCGCTGCCAACGATGCTGAAGTCAGCCAGAGCCCTGTCTTCAAGCTCGTCAACGCCGTGCGTCTCATGTACTGCGCTTCTTGCTGGCTACGGTCACTAAGTTCTTTGTTCCTATACAGATGTTCGAAGTTGCCCCAGGTGTCTTGACTGAGCACGGAAAGACCAAGGTGAGATTTGCTGTCTATCGATGTGTGTCGACGGTTTGCTGATCTTGATTATCCATCTCACAGAACCCCTTCCCCAACGTATGCTGTTGCTTGTTGGACTAGTTGACAACTACATGACTAACAAACATTGCTATCAATTAGGTTGATGCCGGTTCCGGAATGCTACTCTACCACTACGGCCTAACTCAATTCGAGTTCTACACCGTCATCTTCGGTATTTCACGAGCCATGGCTAGCGCTCAGCTCGTCTGGGACCGAGCCTACGGTAAATGAAGCCCGGTCTTGGCCTGCCGTTCGCCACCCGTCACTAACCAGCACCTCTTGTTCCGCCAGGTCTACCCATCGAGCGACCCAAGTCCATGTCCATTGACGGCTTGAAGAAGTTCCTCGGAGCATAAAGCCACAACAGCGCGTGACGCAGGAGCATATGCAACCAAGCTTGGCAGTGCACGCTATGTGCAGTTTTAGATATGGACTGAGTGACTAAAGAATGTCCTTCATAAATTTGACATGATACTCTCGTGTAGTCGCTATAATCCAAGCTTCAAGTATGCAATCGAATAGATCCGTTACCCCATCCTTTCAGCAGTGCTGTACCCATTGACTTGCGTGCGAGGAGTGAACGCTATGGTCCACCAGCGTGCATGACTGTATGGCTGTCAGATACATCTACTGATCATATGCTAGCATTGTATCCACATCTTCCAGCATGTTTGTGAAGATTGTCGAAGGTTCTCGTGCCTTCTAGAAACAGCCCATGCCCCGCTCGGAAGGGCGATCGGTCATTTGGAGAGACGCTCTTGCTCAACAGACGGCCGACCTTCTCGACTGACGCATCCCATTCTCTTTCCATTCCACTGCTGTGCACATACAGATAAATCCTTCAACTCGGCTGCTTACGAGAACAAGTATCCCACGCGACAAACGTCGAAACTACCTTCAGAATGGGCAGAGACTACTAGTAGGTCGCTTCACTCAGGCTATCCGCCACATTGTTGCAACAGCTTCAAGAAGGCGGTCTATCTGTTCCTCTGATGGTTCAAATGCTGATTCCACATGCTCCGTTTGCAGTTCAATACTTGGTGTTCCCAAGAGTGCAAGTGAAGATGAACTGAAGAAAGCATACAAGAAACTAGCGCTCAAGGTAAGTTGGGCGTAGTCATAGCTGTATGGACGTCTCATGTACAAATGCTGAACATCTTCCTCTTTTTTCCGTCCCTCACCTCAACTTGACAGCATCATCCAGGTGCGTACAGGTCCAGACAAACTTACATCCCATCGTGTATAGGCTGACCTTTTGCTTTATTTGCCGTAGACCGCAACCCCGACAATCAAGAAGCCGCTTCCAAGAAGTTCAAGGAAGTGAGCGAAGCTTTCGAAGTCCTTTCCGATAAAGATAAACGTCAAATCTACGATGTCTATGGTGAAGAAGGTCTCAAAGCTGGACCACCACCTCCAGGCGCAGGTGCCGGCGGTCCTGGCGGCTTCTCCGGCTTTGGTAGTCCAGGTGGTGGCGGTATGCCCCAGGGCTTCAGCTCATTCAGCGGCGGTTTCAATCCCAGCGATCCGAACGACATATTTGCACAGCTCTTCGGCAGTGGTGGCCTAGGAGGTATGGGTGGTGCGTTCGGAGGAATGGGCGGCGGCGGCGGTGGCAGCAGAAGAAGCAGACCTGGATTCACATCATTCACAAGCGGAGGTGGTATGCCTGGCGGCATGGGTATGGAGATGGACGAAGACGACGACTTTGGTGGCTTCACGTCGGGGGCCCAGCGGCGGCCGAAGAAAAGCAGTCAGGCACCTCCTCCCACAGAGATCGTCCGTCCTCTCGCTTTAACCCTGGAAGAACTGTACAAAGGCACAACGAAACGTCTGAAAGTCAGCAGGAAGCTTCTTACAGGGGTATGTCGCACACTTATCTACAATGGAATTGTAGCTATGCTGACCCAATTTACACGTCTTACAGGCAACAGAAGAGAAAGTTCTCACTATCAACGTCAAACCTGGCTGGAAAGCAGGCACAAAGATCCGATTTGCTGACTCGGGCAATGAAGAGATCAAGGATGGCCACATTGTGTCGGCTACAATTGTATTCGTAGTTGAAGAAAAGCCACATGCGCAGTTCAAGAGGGAGGGAGACAACCTAATCCATACTGTGAAGATTCCCCTAGTAGAAGCACTCTGCGGACCCTCGCCTTCGTCTTCGTCTTCCATCCTGGGTAGAACAGTATCTACGTTGGATGGCCGCAAAGTCAGCTACAAGTTACCGCCCGGAGTACTCAAGCCAGATCAAGAGATTGTCATCATTGGAGAAGGTATGCCCGGAAAGACTGGCAAAGGCAACCTAGTGATCAGATTATCCATTACGTTCCCAACAACTATATCGGAAGACAAGAAAACACAACTTCGCGAACTTCTGTCATAGTTGCTTTCTTCTCTACAATCCATTAATGCAGTGAAACCTCTGTATCATAGCTTTCCGTCGCGTTCAGCTGTATTTAGACATAATTTCGCGTTTTGTGCTATATCGCATGTAAAATAGCAGTAATATCAACAGTACACCACGGTGACTTCCATAATTTTTGCCTCTCGCTCCAGCAAGTTCACAATCTTGTGGCTGCTCAAATCGCCCTCATGCTATGCATACAAGTGCTGGCAGTGGCAAGAATCCGATTGCCTTGCGAAGCCTGACGAGAAACATGCTTTTCGTCCTCCACTAAACACCTTAGGTATTTAGGAGATGCCAGGGCAATCCTCATGTCAGACTGACAGCCGTTACTATATCGCAATACCTTTGGTCTCACTGTTTACCTAGTGTCCAGGCTTCGGAGCAAAATTTGGACAGTCCAGGCAGCTGCTCGCAAACGACATGGTCGTGTCAACAGAGTTGTATGATATACTGTAAGTCCTGTTGCGAAGTAATGCTAGTCTCGCGACTGATGGCCCCTGTGCAGTGAAGTCTCGCCAACATGCTCAGCTGCCGAAATCAAATCGGCATATCGACGCCTGGCAATGCTGCACCAGTATGTTCAAGTTGCCACTATCATGGCAATTCCGAGGGGCATGGCTCTGATTATATTTATGGATAATGACAGTCCAGACAAGAATGCGGGAGAGTCGCATGAGAAATTTCAAGCTATTCAAGGAGCGTATGAAGTGCTCATAGATCCCCAACAGCGTGCAGCATACGATAGGCACGGCAAGGACAGCTCGAACGGCTCTGCTCCTGCTGGCGATAGATTTTCAGGCGGCTTCAGCTTCGACGATTTCTTTGGGCCTTCGTTCGATGATGACTTTTTCTTCGGTGGCTCCAGAGGCTCTGGTCGAGGCGGTCCGCAACCTCAACGCAAGCGGCGAAAGACAAGGGGTGATGACCAGACTGTCGAGCTCGTAATCACACTAGAAGAAGCATACACCGGTCAAGAGAAGACCTTTGAAATCGATAAGCAAATCATTTGTGGAAAATGTGAAGGGTAGGGCGGCTACCTTTTCGTGCACTGGATATAAGGGCTTACTTGTGAACCAGGTCTGGCTGTAAACCTGGCATGAAAGCGCGATCCTGCGGAGCATGTAACGGCCAGGTATGCTGAGTTACTCCACCTTCAATCTCCGTTGCAAGCGTGCTCAGACGATCTTATATACCAACAGGGCGTTCGCATCGAAGAGCAGTCTCTAGGTCCTGGATTCGTGACTCGCCGACAGGTTACCTGCAGTACTTGCAAAGGTGAAGGAGACGTGATCACCGTTCGAGATGCGTAAGATTATCACAATATTTATATACTTGCTGCATACACTCTAAGCTTCAACCCCACAGGTGCAAGAAATGTAAAGGTTCCAAAACCGTCCGGCAAAAGAAGACTGTATCTGCATACGTGGAGCGTGGAGCCCGAGACGGTGACCGGATCGTTCTAAGAGGCGAGGGAGAACAATACGTATGTTGTGAATTCCATTGTCAAGCTCGACCTTTGCTCACGGAGAGTCCACTTCTAATAGCCCGGTCAGCAAGCTGGGGACATCATTCTCATCATCCGCATCAAGACACACCCAACTTTCTCACTTATACCCGGCACCGATGACCTTCGAGTGTCTGTCAGTATCAATCTCGCTGAGGCACTGCTGGGGTTTGAGCGCGTGGTCCTGACGCATCTTGATGGTCGAGGTTTGCGCGTGACCGCACCCTCACCCGGCTCGCCGGGACACAGGGTTTACGGACATGGCGACGAGATGACGATCAAAGGCGAAGGCTTCCCGAGTAGACGAAGTCACATCACTGGAGATCTTGTTGTCAGAGTATTGGTCGAGATGCCGACGACGGACTTCATGTCCGCCCTGCCGGCAGACCAACGTCTGGTGAGCTTTGCCACGTTTGAAGCCGCCATCATTCGTATCGCTGATCTCGATACCACAGGCTTTACAGAGCGGTCTACCCGCAAAGAGACCGAGCATCGAAACACAAGATCTTATCGAGGACGTCCAGCTGGCGCCGCCGGTCAGTCATCGCCATTTTCTGCCCTTCCCTTTGAGCTGCCTCGCTGATACCAACACTACATGCGCAGAAAAATGGGCAGCAACGCAGGACGGATGATAACGGCAGCACCTCTCGACCGCCAATGGACCAATATGCTCGCAGCGATTCTGGAAATTGCTATCAACAATGACCAGAGTCAGGTGCGGGTTTTGTTCGAGGCACCCGATGCGGCAAAGCCGACGGTCCGCCCAACGTATTGTCAAGGAACTCTCTGCAATAATTCTACATTGTAGCATATATTCTTGCATGGCATAGTCCACCGTGCTGCTGTAGCATGTATTGGGACTACCAACTGTACAAGGGCATGCCTGACTGGTGTATGATATCGGCTTTTCCGATCGATTCGTCATTGCTCCTTCCAAGCCTTCGGCAGAGTAACTGAGAGAACTGTCTGCTTTTCACCAAACAAGCAGCAACCAAGTCTTGACTTGTCTACTTTAGTACCTTACTTTACTCAAATACACCATGGGTCTCGCAAGCAAGGTGAGCGCTCGATAGTGCTTGATGCGCCTTGCATTCTAGCTGCCGCCGGCATCTCATCCCCCGCTTGGCACTCCTGTGGCTGATGATGACTCTCTGGTGACACAGCTCGCAGCAGCCAACGCAAATGCAGGCGCCAACACAGGTGGTGGTGGTGCCGCACCACCTCCTTCGCAGTCCTCATATCCGGGCCAACAGCAGCCAGGTGGAGGATCAGCTTATCCAGGACAAAGCCCTTCGCAACCCTCGTACGGAGGAGGTGCACAGCCTCAAGGTGGCAGCAGTTACCCTGGGCAGCAACAACAGGTAAGCTCTGCTTTGCTGGCCAATTACACCGAGTACTCACTAATACATTGCTTCTGCCATATGAACTTCCCTGACGACTGTCCTCCTGTGTCACTCTTCCCGTCATGCCATCTGACACACGTGCTCGTCCCGCCCTGCTGGCACTCCCGATGACCTATTGTTCAGTATGGTGCACCTCCAGGACCACCACCAGGAGGCGCCAGACCACCAACTTATGGGCAACCATTTGGTCCTCCGCCTACCGGTGGTCAGAGCTCCTACGGCCAGCAATCTTCTGGCAGTTATGCTCCCCCACCGGGGGGACCATCTTCCTACGGGGCGCAAGGTCAGCAGGGCCAGACTCAAGGGCAATATGGGCAGCAGGGCCAAACTCAAGGGCAATATGGTCAGAGTCAAGGCCAATACGGCCAACCTCCGCAACAACAGCAATACCAGCAGCCAGGTGGTCAGTATGGCGGCCAACAGAGTTACGGTGCACCACCAGGAGCTCCTCCCAAGCCGGCGCAGCAAGGCCAATACGGCGCACCACCCACAGGTGGCTCTGGCGGAAGCAACGACCCTCGCTATATCGAAGGCATCTTACAGCAATGTGTACAGGAGCAGAAAATACAAGCCTTCTATCCTCCTGGCTCATTAGGTCCTCTTGCTCAAAAAGTGGCCCAGTCAGGTGTTCTCGATAGAATCGCTAGCGAGTGGAGGGTAGGTTTGATGAGGTCATATGCCGTTTCGTCATGACTGATAATTTCCGTCTACACCAGATGCCAAAAGAGATAGCTTCGGATCTCGTAAAGCTCTCACTCTTTGACACGATCCTTTACATCGATGATTCTGGCTCCATGGCCTTCGAGCAAGGTGAGCTTCTCGTCTTCAGGTGCAGGACCATGGCTGATGTCTTACGATACTTTTGTCCATTACAGGCGGAGAGCGAATCGATGACATGAAGCTGATCCTCAACAGAGTTGCATACGCGTGCTCGCTCTTCGACCACGACGGCATTTCCGTCAGATTCATGAATTCCAATGTAGACGGAGACCATATCACAGACGAGAGATCAGCTTCTGCACTGCTACAGCGTGTTCGATTCTCCGGGCTTGTGAGTGGGCTCTGGATATCGGGTTAAGTGGAGACGGTGCGCTAACATCTCGCTTCTTGAAAGACCCCTCTGGGAACGTCCATGGACCGGAAGATCCTCCAGCCACTTGTTCTCGGTCCCGCACGTGCAGGTCGACTCCAAAAGCCTGTCCTTATCATCACTATCACTGACGGGTGTGTCTTGTCAACCATGACACCTGAATCAAGCTGAGATATCTATGTTCAGTGCCCCTGCCGGCGAAGACCGCTATACCATCACAAAGGTGATCTCCAACGCCAAGCGCGAGCTGGCCCGAACTGTAAGTTGTGACTGGACCAGGATCTTCCGTCGAAGTTTCAGCTAACGCACGGTGAAACAGCAATACGGGCCAGACGCTATATCGTTCCAGATTGCTCAAGTCGGAGAAGATCAGAAGGCTCAAGCATTCTTGGCCGAGCTCGATAACCACCCCGAAGTTGGTGATTTGGTTGACGTGACCTCGTCGTACGAGATGGAATCGGCCGAGATGTTGGCTAAATCTGGACAAGAATTGACACCCGAACTTTGGCTAGTTAAGCTGGTATGTTGCTATGTCTTCCGGGACCACGCACGTACCTCTCACAGCTGACGCTGCCCTATCATATCAGCTCCTCGGAGGAATCGATGACAGCTACGATGTAAGTCTCCTGCATAGAGTGTCACATCCACATGACTGACATCCGCCCACTATACAGGAGAAGGATGAGAAGTAGAAACAGATCGTCAGACGGAGTCGTGAAGCAGCCCGGGATAGTATTCTCATCTCTTGGCCTGAAAGGAATAGATAGATGGAAGGTTGTTGAACCCTCACCAATTATCCCGTTAGGAAAGAACTCAAACGAAGTCTGATATTTCCGTGCAATGTTACAGGTTCTACAGTGTATCGCTAATTTTGATCAAGTAATACAAACACGTCCGCCAGCCTCTAGTCTAGTCGCTGATATACTGCATTTTCAAGGGCAGAAGGCCAACCTTGTCTCATATGTATTCCGATATTAAGACAGCATAGTAATCCATGCCAATAGGAAAAACAGTAGTATTGCAGGGTAAACGGCCAGAAACGCTCTAGAGTCCTCGAGTCGTGTCCCGCCCAAAAAATTGATGGCCGCTGCAATGCACTAACTTCAGCCTGCGGACCATTATCCCTGACGAGCGCACTTACCGTATACACTCCATGCAAAGCAAAGTAGGCATATTGGCAGGCGAATCCAAAGTATGCGGACAAAAGTCGCTATGAACGCAGCAATGTCAAGTGGAAATAGACAGTATCCGAGTACACACAGGGATTGCAGGAAGGACCTATAAAAGAGAAGAGTCATGAGTGAGAATCGTGATCTGTTTGATGCAATGGAGCTTACACTTTGCCGCCCAGTAGTTTGCAGTTCAGTGTGACGACTACACTTCCCACGCTGATGATGACGAAGACTCCAGTGAAGACGGATAACGATTGCGCTGGAGGCGCGTCCCATGACAGTAGAATTGCTAGCGATATTGTGAAGAGCAACGGACCCCATAGATCCCAATCGCGTAAGACTGCATTTTCCGAAGATGGCCGCAATACTTGAACGACCTTGTTGCCAATTGCACGCAAGTCGCGAAGCTGTTCGGGTCAGGAATAGCATCACAGTTTTGAAATGTTGAGGGGAGGATCAGCACTGGCCTCCCGGGCACCTCGGGTCTATAAGACTGCGGTGCACGTACCAAGCTCTCTCCAACGCTCTCGTCTAGACTGCTGACGCCCGTGTAGCGAGTTTCGACCTTGATGCCTCCAATCTCCGTGCGGAGCGGACGCGAGCCTCCAGCACCTATCCGACCACTGACTGCAGGTGATGTGCTCCTTGATCCAATTTGAGATGGAGGAGCTAGAGTGTCTCGCTGTTCGGGACCTTTGCCCTTGCTTTTGCTGCTGGCACTCGTGCCTGGGATAGCCACCAAGTCGTCTTCATCCTCGTCTGCTTCGATGGTCACAGCTGCGTGGGGCGTTGTATCATATCCTTGAGACATTGTGTTCAATACCAGAGGTGGGTATGTCCAGACTTAGCAGACTTTTATGGTCCTTCCGTCAAGCGGTATCGCCTGGGAATCTGTTGCTGTGCCTGCGTTTGCTCCGAGCTCAACGCGATCGAGAAATAGCGATAGAGAGCGTAAAGTGCGTGATGCCCCAACGTTATCCTCTCTTCTTTTTACCGCCTAGTGTGATAGCTGGCAGCTGTCAGATATGCTACACCTGAAGCACCTAGCATCTCATGGTCTACTGCAGCGACCTACGAGATACAAGAGCCTGCTCTAAGATACTAGGCATCTTCAAGGGCCTCTGACGGGCCAAGACAGGTTTTATCGTCTCCAATGGTGTTGAATAAGATGAACTACTGCATACGCTCCTTGGACACAAAGTCTCTGCCGAAATCTTCCATAACGTGTTGAACTCTTCCAAACCTCGAACATGCTTTTCACACAATATTTAGGAAACTGATATGCCCGTTTCTATGTCTAGACACTCGCTAACGATCAAAGAGAACTCGCATGCAGTCCTCAGATTCGAGAACTGATTCAGTCGCAATGCGGAGTGTTGTTTTATCAGGCTACGACTCTTTTGAAGAAGGCTATACACTTCATTTTCGGCCATCGCAATAAAGGATTGCCCATGCTACCGGCAGGAAAGACACCAAATCCAATGGAATTCCCAATTGACATACCCATGAAGCTGATGAGCGTGGTTGCTGAGTTGTAATAGCACGAGAGCTGGTGCCGCTGTCTGAAGTGTCTGCGACAAGTGGTTCATAGCGTCACTGAAACAGTACTGCTGATAACTACGCCGAAGCAAAGGCATTGAACGGAAGGCGTTCGGACTGGTACAAGGCTATGGGGTGGTAGGCGGACCAGATTATGCTTGTCTCTACAGCACCCACTACCCAAACCTACTCAGACGCTAGCGTAACCGTTAAAACGACAGCAACTTCCAATTCCTGAGCCGCGAGGCGACCGACTGCCTCCGAGAGCTGTATCACCAGAGCAAGTAGGATGCGTCACGGAAGCTCAACAGCGCAAAAAACTTCGCATAGCGTGCCACAAGCTTGACAACATCGTTCTTTCCGAATAAAAGTCAAAGGTGCGAGCCCGAAATTCATTTGTCCGCACGCTCTCGCCTGGTAGGTAGCGAGACACTCCGCAGAAATGTCTTACACCGTAGTACGTTCGGCATTGCCGTTTGCCAGACCCCCACACACATATGCAATCCCCAATTGAATTGTACCGTAATACAGTGTATGATACATACTCCAGGTTCTCGGCTCACCAGCTTACCAGTTTACCGGCTTCACCCCTCTTTTCGGCCGGATGATCTTTCAGCTGCAACTGCAGACATCTGATGAACCGCGTTTAGGCATAACATTTGTGCTTTTCAAATTCGCTTGGATGCTTCAGAGATCTTTCGTCTTCCTCTTTACTTCGCCTCAAACACCACACCTACAGTACAATGACCCAGTCTAACGGTATCAACGGACACTCCGAAAGCAAGGCCCGCAAGGTGTACTTGTTCGGTCACAACCTGAAGCGGAGCTGTAAGTGCTGTGGAGATCCCGCTATGCTATGCTCAGGCGTCTTGCTGAAACGTCTTTAATAGACTCTCCCTTCCTACACAATACTATCTTCCGCCTGCTAGGCATCCCTTACACATACTATCGCTACGAATGCAGCGATGTCAAGGAGATCCTCCCGATCACCAAGCAGGACGACTTTGGTGGCTCTTCAGTAACAATGTGAGCTTCCTAGGTACATGTTGTCCTTTGCGAGGAGACTGATGTTCTCGATTATGCAGGCCCAACAAAGTCGCTATCCTGAAGCATTGCGATGATTTGACCGACGAAGCTAGACTCGTCGGCGCTTGCAACACGTTATTCTGGCGCAAGGAGGCAGATGGCTCAAGAAAGCTTGTAGGACACAACACAGAGTATGTACTACTTTCTAGTTGCCTGAACCCTTTATATGGCACTGACAAAGCAGCTTTCAGTACCTTCGGTGTCAGAGACAGTTTCCTCAAGAGTGGCACACAAGGTGTCGACTCGAAAGGCAAGCCTGCTCTTGTCGTTGGCGGTGGTGGTGCATCCAGGTGTGTACCGAATCCACACCGAAAAATTCATGAGTGCTCACACTGACTCCTTTCTCCCTTTTGGTATGGTAGAGCTGCTGTATACGCGTGAGTGACCTTCCCGACCGGGACGCCACTACCCAATTGTGCTAACAGGGTGTGTTTCGGTGTACAGGCTAGCCCAACAGCTTCAATGTGAACCCATTTACATCGTAAATCGAGACGTCAAGGAGGTCGAAGCCATGAAAGCAGACATGCCAGCATTTGCATCCAAGATGAAACATGTCTTGACAGCTGATGAGGCAAACTCACTAGAGGCTCCTGTCTACATGTGAGCTTCGAAGCGGCAAACAAGGGTCCGGGTTGACAAGGCAGCTATGCTAATTCATGACGTTTCCATAGTGTCTCAGCCATTCCATGCTTCCCACCCAAGACTCCCGAGGAGATCGCCGCGCGTGAAACATTGGAAGCGTTCTTGAGCAAGGAAAAGAAGGGCGACCTCCTCGAAATGTGCTACAACCCGCATATCTGGACTGATATGTGCACTATTGCACAAGAAAAAGGATGGAAGATCATCACCGGCGAGGTTGCGATGTTCTGGCAAGGTATCGAACAGCAAAAGGTCTGGCTAGGACTAAGCGAGAAAGACCTCCCTGTAGATGAGACTCTGCGTCGTGTCTCCGAGCAGATTAAAACAGATAACGAGAATCACTCTGATCCACCAGAGTAAGGTTTCTCATGCTGTTACGGTCAAGCAATTGATTGTTGTTGTTGTAGCCTGGTATACCTTTTGTTTATACAGCTTGCAATCCCTCCCGTTATACGCATTCTCTGACTATGTTGGAGGAGAACCTCCCTTACCCGGCCCGTGTGCCTACGTCTGTCTCTAGCCCTGCGCAGCGTTCGTAAAGCCGCCGGAACGCGCAAGACAAAGCACGCGCCGTAAGTTGTTTCGTCATTTCGCAAACAGTGCTTGGTAGATTCTAGCCCTCAGAAGGCTTTTAGTGATTGGCTTTCAGTAGCGACGTAGATACCGTTCTTCCGAGCTAGGAGCGACTGTCTCAATATTGCAGTGGTTCGGGAGGAAGCGACCGAAACCTGTCACATCGCTGAGGAAGGCCTAAATTATACATATCGAAATGGCTGACAGGGAAAAGTGAAGACAGTCAAAGGGTACGACGCCATAGCCGCAGGAAGCAGAAATATCAAATGAGACAGCCAAACTCCATCGCAGTATTTTCTCGGGTAGAATAGCAAAGCAAATACACAGCAAGTTCCAGGCGAAGCTGTAAAGGGGATACCAGAGCGTCACCCCTGACAGTCCTTCGGCGAACTCGAAGAATCTTGAAAGTCATCTCGGGGAAGAGCGCCAACACGAGTTCATGATGTGCAATCGCCCCGAGGCACATATGGGTCGAAGACAATGATGGGATATTGAAAGACGGAATGGTATGCGAGCTCGATGCGGATATTAAAACGACAGGTGTAGAAGCGAGAACTAGGCACATATTTGAGGGTATTGAGCGTCTCGAGCGCGGGGAGACCTTGGTGGTGTTGGCAAGTGGCGACAGCCAGTGTAAGAATAGCCAATTGAGGAGGTATGCTGTGCCTCTATCAAGAAGCTGTTGATTTAGAGATCTGCAGAAATTACTTCATAGAAAGCTCGTGGGCGCGAGAGACGCTTTCTAGGGTCTGCTTTGCCCATTGTCTTGCAAAGATGGAGGCTTTGAGGAACTTCTTGCTGCTGTACTTCTGATAGACGAACTTATCTTCAAAGTCGTCCGTTGAGATGGCAGAGAGAATGAACGATGTCGGCGTCGCCAGTTGAGCTTCCGTGTATTTCGAATAGTAGATGAAAGCCTCGTTCTGACGTGGACAAAACGGGCATGTAAGTGACCATTTTTCAATCATCAGTGCCAATAGCATGACGGAAGCTTACCCAGTCGCCACCTAGCATTCGTCTAGCCAGGTACATACCGACAGCGGCAATCAAAGAAGGTTTCGCACGGAGGAAGCGATGGTCGAGCAGAGTGACTTCCATAAGGAATTTCGACAAAGTTCGTGTTTGAATGTCGTAGTCGTCTGCTTTGCTAATTCGACGAACCCAGCTGTATGGTGAGCAGTAGTTGGAGATCTTAAACTCCAGGCACTGTTGTTACGCAGAGCGAGGAGGGGGAGAAGATAGGAAGTAAGTAAACCGAAAAAGCTTTTTTCTCGTGAGAAAGATGATATTCTTCACATACCTGCAACAATATCCGCTCTCCCTTCAGAATCTCCTCTCTTGAATAGTTGTTCTCCGTCATGTAGACAAATTCATCAACCGAAGGAGCCATAATTTCTTCATATTTAGCAGCTACAAACATAGCAGTAATACCGACGAGTTGAAGCTTGACTAGAGAAACAATACGGCTTGACAAGAATCGGTCGACGATATTGATTGTGATCCACAGTGTTTCGGGAAGCATGTGGTATCGCATATGGACTTGTAAGAGCCAATCAATGAGGGTGGAGCGCATCGGCCATTCAATTTCGGTTTGTAGATTCATATAGTTTGGATTTGGCATGGATGCGGTCTGTGAGCAACAAATACGAGAACGGAGACGAAGAAGGGATGAACAGTCAGTAACTGCTGAAGTGAAATAGTGGAGAATGATTCTCATAAACTCACCTCTAGTTCCTCCATATATTCGAAAATCTCCTCGCTATATTCAGCAACCATCGAGATATCCCAAACGTCTAATTCCTCTCTGTAGTCCTTCATTACCTCCTGCACTTTACGTTCAGCATCACGTTGAATAGTAGCTCGTAAAGCTAACCAATCATCAGGGTCAATTTCAGATTTCTTATTGACTGTACGTGGTTGATTCGATGTTGAATGACCTCTTTTACGGGATTGAGTACGTGGTTGTTGAACTGAAGTGGAAGCAGATGGTGCTTCAGGTGCTTCGTCGATAAGGATAGATTTACCATCAATCTGCATGGAAGCCTGTCCAACTTGAGCAGACACAGCAGCCGTTGCTGGATTGCCAGCTTCATTGAAAGCTTGATCCAAATCAAGTTCAAAGGTATCATTTGAGGAGTCATTATCATTGTTATTCAAGTGATCCAAATGCTGTTCAGCAACGCTCTCCATAAGCTCATCTTGTTCTTGCGAAGAGGTGAGCTCTTCCCCAGCTTCATTGTGAACGTTGACAGAGGCGACTGTATCGATTCCTAGTCCTTTACCACCTTCATATGAATCACCTTCAACTACAGTATCGAGAAGTTCTTCAAAAGTTTCCTGAGAAGCAGCGGCAGAGACACCACCAGAAGGTCCCCAATTGCCAGTTCCAATACGAGGAGCACCAGGAGCGACGACGGCAGCAGTGACATTGGCCGAGGAGGAAGAAACACCAGTTGCATTGGAAAGAACGCTAGCATTATCAGATTGGGTTCGACTTCTTCTGTGTGGATGGACGCCAGCTGGTTCAACGAGGTTGTGGAGTGATGATTGGGATGATTTAGTGGAGATGGTAGCGGAGTGCCTTGAAGCGGCAGAAGTGGAGCGGGAATGGGTAGTGGTCGAAGTAGCTGTGGTGGAGGTTGTGGATTTAGTGCCTAGGGGTTTGTTGGAGAGGACGGAGGCGGAACGTGATCTGGCGCCGGCAGTGGTTGCTGTTGTTGTGGTAGTCTTGCCATCTTTGCCTGCAATGCGCTGTTCGGCGAGCTGTCGAATGCGAAGGAAAAGGACGTGAAGGGAAGAAAAGAGATGGTGTGAGGATTTATAGAAAAGAATGGGTGCATTGAAGGAGAAAGAGTCGTGGTAGATTGGAAGGAGAAAGTAGAACATGCGATCAGAAAACGCTCAAGAGAAATCAAATGGAAATTCACATATGAAGCTAACTCACCTTATTTGCATTGCTTAGATCACCCAGAACACGTCTAGGAGCAGCATTTACAACCTTTCCATCTTTTCCAATGGTAGTCGTTCCCTTTCCAGGCGCGACTTGTTTTCCACCAGCAGCAGCAGCAGGTGCGGCACCTCCATTGCCCGCTGCTGTAGAAAGAACAGCGGCAGACGAAGAAACCCTAGCCAACATGCTCGAAGGCCTATTGATAATCGAAGGACCACCATTCGCACCGTGCCCTAGGACACTCTCATCTACGCTCATTGATTTAGCTAGAGGAGCACGTGATGCTCTTCTTGCTCGAGGCTGTTATTGATATTGGGGTTCAATTTGAAGTTGATCGAAGAGAGATGGGTTGAAGGGAGACGGAAGTCGAGCAAGAGCAAGAGTGTTAGTAAGGGGATACTGCCAGCTACTTGAGGCCGCTACTAAGGCAACTCGCCAACGCAGCTACCAAGGCAGCCTGCTAACGCAGTCTGCAGTCTGCAAGTGCACTCACCACCTTTGTCTGAGGATTTCCACCAGCTGCATTCGCCGAGGCATTGGTAGAGTAATGAGAGGTCATGATAACAGCTTGAAGCTAGGATTGACGACGATGACAATATATAGATGGCTTGCTAGTGTGACTATGTCATGCAATATATGCCTGCACTATTGCATATTCGACCAAGGGGTTGAGTAATAGTTTCGGATGATATTGAATAGAGTGTTTGTTGTTGTTGACGACAGAGGCAATCGAGGGCGGGAAAGAGAGCAGAAGAAGGAGAGGCAGGAATAGGATGAGGGAAGAGCAAAGAGATGTGGTGTAGGAGATGGAACAAAACATAGTCAGTATATCATATGTCCATTCCATCTGTGAAGACACTTCTCCCACTCACCCTTTTCTTCCGAAAGACACTGAATCAATCAATCAACAAGAACACTAGTGCGCCCAGGAGCGGAGTGAGATGATGAAGACAGGATTGAGCGAGAGGGAGAGAGTATTGTTGATGCACTCTTGCTACTATGATGATAGTCCAATAGTCTCCAATCCAATCAATCCAATCACTCGCTGAAGAGGAGAGCAGAGCAGAAAGAAAGGCTGATTATTGTTACCTTTACTCTGCCGTGTGAAATGCAAATAGTAGGCGCGTGAATATGCCTGATTGATTGCCTGCCTGCCTTTGATGATCGAGAAATGCGCGAAGAAGAAGAAGTGAGAGCAAGGGGGGGAAAGGGGAAGGGGGAGGCAGAAGTGAACTTGGGCAAGAGGGACATCAAGGGTTGGAGGAAGACGCATTCATCAACAATGAGAATAACGAATGAGGTACAGAGTACCGTACACTCAGGTCGATGATGCTCGTTAGTCTGCCATTTCAAGCTTCCTCCTCCTCTGTATCATAGAGAGACGGATGATCGGACACTGCTCTTGACGGTTGCCAAACATCAAAGGGGGAGGAGCACACCATGGTGAAGATGGTGATGATGGAAGAAGAGGCCGATGCCCTGTTCTGCTTGGACGAATGAGAATGCATGCTCCTTCTCTTTCTCTCTCTCTGGTCTCTTCTTTTCTTCTTCCTCTTCACTCGTCTCTCGTAACCAACCTCTCCCTCACAAGACCCACAGTCAGCACTAACGTACTGAGGTAGCTTTCATTGAGCTGCTCTGCTCTTTTTCCTATCTTACTCTCATACCTTATTCCTCCTTCTCTTCTCTGTTCAGACACCATCTCATCGCACATATTACAGCTTCCTATTCTGGCAAGCATGCCGTCAAGCTTAGGAGGTAGTAGTAGCACCTCTTCACCCGGGGATGGTGGTCTGCTACCATTCAATGTCAACAACAATAACAACGACGCACTACCTTCCGATTCAACTACCACCATCCCTCCTAGATCCTTCAAACAGCCCTTCGTACGTTTATTCATTCATTCATTCATTCTGCATTGTTCACTTTCCGCCTATCCTTTTCTGTTCTGACCTTCATGCAATCTCCTATTTTTCCGAATGAATCGAAACTCATCGGTCTGCTTCTTCCTTTTCACTGCTCACCGCGTGCACCCTCTACACTTGCTTGTTCTTGACTTCTTCCACCACTACCATGAATGCATTCATCGTTTCACTCTTTCTTGAACCCATCCTCGTTACTTCTGGTTTTCTCTTTCCACCCTTCGAATCTTCATGTTTCCTGCTTCCTGCCTGCCTTCCTGATCCTATGAAAATACGGGATTCATCAACTACGTTTTTTCATCATCGCGTTCAACTGTTTCTCATATCGATGCTCTGTCCCTTCCACCCTCTTCCTTGAAATTGTCCTTCTTCTTCCCTCTCCGCTTCTTCCACCACTCCGATGCTTCGTATCAATACCAACTTCCATTCATGCGTTTTCTCTCCTGCGATGTATCACTTTTTTCCCTTTCCCTCCGTTTGAACCTGATACATGATATGGCAACAACAAATTCTGTCTTTTCCTTTCCTCCATAATCGCCTTCATCTATTCGCACTCTTCTTCACTCGTCCAACGATGGCGAAAATGGCATCCCTTGTTACTTCCTGTCCGCCTTTCGATTGTCAACAGCTCGAATCCTACTTTCCTCCAGCGACACTCTCGGCTCCAGGTCCGCCTACTACTTCCAACTCTGCTTCCAGGCGCAACGGACGAAGCAGCAATTCATCCAAGCACCGCAGAAAAACCCGATCTTCATATCCTACCGGTGCTTCTTCTTCTTCCACGCGAACTCCAGCAGACGAAGAAAATCTACAGACTGCAGTAATATTGCATAATCGTGATTTGGAGATTTATGTTACTCTACCGAGTGCTGAGAAGAGATTGTTTGTTGATGTTCAAGAGGAGATCTACATTCCTGACAGTACTTCCTCAGGATCTCAGAAAACGAAGAAGCAGAAAGTGGATCATCATAACAATGGTGAAGTAAAGCAGAGCATTGTTGCAAGTGCTTCTACTTCTTTCACTTCAAACGCTACCATCACTTCATCTGCTCCCTCAATGCAAGTAGACAAAGTCGAAGAAAGCAGTAAAGGGAAACAAAAGGCTGTCAAGCCAACTTCTACAGCATTGGCACCTAAGGATCCTAATTCGACCTCATCTGCGGGTACTTCATCCAAGTCTGCAATCACTCCCGTTTCAGTCCCTACTATCCCAATTTCTGATCAGCAGAAGAAGAAGACGGCAACGACTTCAACATCAGTTCAGGAAAGGGTCAAAAAACAAGAATCACAACCTAGGATTCCTTACTCTACTTTCGAACATGTGAAGCTTAATGTACGGGTTAAACCTTCTTCTCACAAGGCTAAGGGGAAGAATGAGAACTCGAGTGGTGTGAATGTTGCTGCTTTGCCGAAACCAGCTGGTGAGTCTCCGCAGTACCTACTTTTCTTTCCTTCATTGGCCTCCCATGATTCTTGGTCCATATCGCTGACGCACTATATATTCCACCGGTTCTTCCGTACCTCACAGTCCAGCCGAAGGTCATTGACCGTTTCCCAATTCGAATCCTCGGCAGTACTACGAGACCTACCGCCATTGCAGGTCTTCAAGATACTTTCGATCTCTCAGTTCAAGGCTGTACCGACATTGCATCACTCCTTGTTCTCCTCTATACCCGGATCAAGCTATCACACACTTCATCATTCCCTTCATTGGAGTTGAACGCAATCAGACTATGGCACCTAGACGAAGACAAATTAATCCGCTTATCGAATGGGAATATAGCTAGTAATTGTATCACTCCTAAGAGTATACTCGTCTACACTGTGGCTAAGCCATTGGGAAAAAGCTTCGTTAATGTTTATGCGGATGAGGAGAAGGTGGATAGAGTGGAAGTGGAAGTACAGTTGGCTAGGACATGGCAGCGCAAGGAGGAAGTTGAGGGATTGGAAGAGGTGAGTATTGCCGGGGGCACATTGTGTCCTGACCTTCCTGGCATGAAAGAAAAGCTGACTTTCCTGGTATATTGCTTTTCCCTGGTCACTGCTATCATTTCGTCTTTTGAAATCCCGCCAGAGTAAACCTGCTAATGCACCCCGAAGACAGCTCTTCAAGTTCAAGCACGACCTCCACAAAACATTACGCCTCGACGAAGATGATGACGAAGACGGCAGTGACAGTCGAAACAGACGACCTTACAGTACCTCCTTCACTATCCCACTGCTGGCTGAGCTGAATGAAGCTACCACGCCACTAGATGCAGCTCTAGATCAAGCACGTAAAGAACACGAAGAAAGAACAGCTAAAAAGAGGAAAATCAGAGAAGAAAGAGAAGCTGAGCGACAGAAGGAAATTGCGAGACTTGAAGGCCATAGGAAGAGACTTCAGAAGAACAAGAATAAGAATCGAGCTGGGGCCGGAAATGAAAGCCTAGCAAACGACGGATTCGTAGCTGTTCACACTGTCGAAGGAAGTAGTTCCTCGGCTGCTGCGGGAGCCGACCCTAGCGTAGTATGGGCAGAAACCAGCGATATCTCTCATGCTGGAGACGTCGGTGAATCGGATGATGAATCAGATTGGTATTCGGATGGTTTCGTGGATGAATGGTACTGCAGTCATGAACCTCTAGATGATGAGTGCGATGACGACCTTGGCTTTCAACCTTGTCGCGCAAGTGTCGGAATGACAGAATCAGTACTTCTAGCCAGTGCTGCTCGACCTACTCTACCCTCCGCATCTGCATCCAGCTCCACAGCAGAACATACAACTTCAAATGATACCACATCAAGCGCTGTCTCCGACCGTCAACTTGGCATTCCGAGCGTTCAAGATGGTGTAGAGCACATTTTGACCGGCCTTGGTCTTCCAAAAAGCGCCAAGGAGGCTTTTATCCGAGTGAGTTTGCAGCGCCACCCACGTCAACACGCATGTGGGTTGAGTACTTATAGCCATTTCTTGACATTCCAGGACTTCGTCAAAGCAGCTGCTGTATATCCTTATGTTGCTGTCAAGCTGATTGACGAAGAAGACACAGCTTGTGCTGTAGACCTCGAAGCGAAGTACCAACCTGTTCACGAGGAAGGCACCTATTGGGACATTAAAGACATTCAGCAAGTATGTCTCGTCTACAAAGGCGTCTGGAAGTCGGAAGTTGAGGATTGGCAGAAGGGCTGCAAGAACGTCTTTGCAATTGACTGGCCTAAGGTTGCCCTGGGAGAAGGTCTGAAGGAGACGATTGGTAGGCCAACGCAAGCCGTCGCCGCGGCTATAGGAGCCCCTCCAATCGCGGCAGCCCCGCAAGCTGTAGCGACGCCGGCTGTTGCTGTTCCACCTGCCGTTACAGCCACCGGTACCAGTTCTGCCTCGACATCCGCAGCAAATCTCACAGCCGAGAAACGATTTACCGCATATCGACTTCGTACTTTACACCGAAGAAGGCGCACCTGTACTGCGTGTGGCTCGTCAGACTGCACTAATAGCCGACATATCGATGCCGAGTGCGACTGTGGGGAATGTGAAGGAGATGACGACGGTGAAGATGACGAATTCTTCAAGTACTATGATCAGTCTCAAGCTACTACGTCCACTACTACTGCATCGAGCCCCACTTCTCAAGCTGAAAAGAGCGAGGTTGAGAAAGAGACCATCGCATCCGTAATGGTTCCTGGCCATCGAGCTCGTGTCGTTCAGTGCATCTATCTAGAAGCATTCTAGTGTCAAGAGAACGTCCTCCTCTCCTTACCGCATTGGAACCGCCCCCTTCCGAACTCCTAGATGCGCTTCAATTTCGACAGTTTTGCAACCGTCTGCACTGGTCCTCTCTGTCACCCTGTCTGCACCCACGTCAAGAAATGTGGAACCTGTATCATAGAATACATCAGTAGCGCCTTCAGTGCTACGCCCTGCACAAAATTGTGTAACATATTAGAAACCATGCCGTGCCATGCAATCAGACTCTCTACTTTTGCTAATTTCCCATTGAGTACGTACGCCGCCCCCGTTTGATAAAAGCGTGTCCATCATTGCGATATCTAGCACAACATGTGACTCTAATTGATACATGGCTCGTCGCGGTATTGGATTGATGAGTGTTCGCTCTAACTTGCGAGAGACCTATGAGCGTGTGAAAGTGCGACCGCTGGCTGTTTTGCGCTCCTTCTCCTCTTCTGGCTTCGCTCGGTTGAGTACCTTCAAGAACTCGGCTACGCGTGCTCGCATTCTCGAGTGCATGTAAGCTTTTGAGCATTTGATGTGATAGTGTAGGTAGTCTCTGAACAGTTGGATCTGTGAAATTGTGCGGGCTTGTGTTTCTGGGTTGTTGAAGTGTCGTGGAAAGAGGACTAACATGGGAGAGAAAAATATCAGCATGTGAGCTTCGAGGACGAGTATTCATGATGATAAGCCTACCGAAAGTGACATATCCAACATTCTCTGCACTAGATAGGTTGGGGAGATGACGAATTTCCGAAGGTGGTTCACGGTTGCTGTATCGTACTTGAGGTGCACTCTGGATACTTGGCAAGCGACGTGCATCAAAGAACTCTTGCAGGAACACTTTGCCAAAAATCTTGTCTGTTTCATCCCGGAAAACTGTGCTGAAGATGACTGTCACTCTGTCATCTGAAGGTATGACGAAGATGGCTTCCTCCTCGCTATTTCCACAAAAGAGATGGCAGAGAGTCAGAGAGTCAGAAAAAGACTCGGTGATGGGTATTCGAGGGTAAGAAACCTTACCGGTAATGGACACCCATCAAGTGCTCCGATGGTCGGGTTGTACCGTCCTCATTACGTGCCGTCTCGCCTTGTTGTTCCAATTGCTTTTGTAGGGTGAAAGCGCGCTCGAACGGTGCAGCGAGAGCGTTACTGTGGTATAAAGTGAATTAGTCAGCTACTAAACAATGTGCTTGCCAGTCGTGCTTCAAGGCCCCGCTCCGCGAGCGGTGCCACCGTAACTCACCGCTTGATCAAGCTCAGCTTCCTTATCGCTTCAGCAGCATCCTCCTCAGACAGGCCTCCGATGCCATTAGGTCCCATGTCGAACATAAATGTCACGTCCCAGGAGTATGTTGAGCCATCGCTTCGCATCGTGTTCCCTTCCACCTGATCCTGCAGCCAGTCTCCGTACTCGCGCTTTAACAGGTCCAGAGCGCCGTACGAGACGAGCTCATCCCAGCACTGGCGACGCATGTTCATAGATAGAATAAGCATGTTGCGGTTTGCCTTGTCGGGTGCGCTGAGATGGTAGGAGACGCTGTCGAAGTCTACGAATAGCTGATCTAGACCTCTCGGGTTTGGTTCCCGCAACCGCTCTGTGAGTAGCTGCTGGATGAGCACGTTGCTGTCTTCTAGGAGAATCATATTGAGAACAGGTAGAGGTCAGGAATGCTGGCTTGCTTGACGTGGGGTCGCCTGCCAAGTCCTGCTGCTGTGGATGTTGGTGCTGATGAGAGCCTACTCGCAGGCAACGTGACGTCGCCTGCTCTTCATCAAGCCGCCAACCACCAACAAACGGGACAATAGCTGCATTGCACAATTGCGTCGAGAGACACAGAGAAACGTCAACACGGCCAGGCTTGATTATGCCTAGGCTGATTCCATGTAGCAAGTACAGCCGTTTGCTTGTCGATTTGACCGCGCGGGGCACGTGGCGGTTGCAACGAAACGCAACCTACTACATATATCGAAAACATCGACTACCACATGGTCTGGTACAACTCATCTATTCTATGAACTCTCATTTGATCGCCTGGCCGATGCTACTTCGACCCGATGAGCGATTTCACGGCTGTCCATCCCTGCAATTCGATAAAGCTCCCCATGCGGTGCGAGAAGATGTTCGGACCGAACTCCAGATTGTGGAGTCGCACCGCATCGTCTGCCCACCGCCTGTCAAGCTATCAGTATCCTGCGTGAGCCTGTAGTCTAGAGGAAGAGGCTCACTCGGCGTGTTTGTCCTTCCCCAGGATTAAGTATTCGTGTGCCAACTTTAGACAAGAAATGATGGCATCCTGTCCGGCAATGAGCGGATCTGATACAAAGTTTGTCCAACCAATATGTGTGTCGGTAGTTTCTTCTAAATCGTGAAGTTTAGCGCCCAGTGCAGTCAACGCTGACCTCTCAGCAGAGATGATCATTGTCGTCCCGGCTTTGTTCTTTGAATATTGCTCGCTGAGCGCACGGAAGCAGCGATACATTGAGTAGACCGGTAGATTGGGCTTTTGCATGTACGTCGCCTTGAGCTGTTCAAGCATTTCGAGGAGAACATTTTGAGATGGAATATCGGCCAGAATTTGCTCACAGCGCTCTTGTAGTGTTTGTGCAGCCACGGAATCGACCTCTCTGTCTCTTTGGCAAAGCTCGCAGCCGCACTCGAATCCGTACCGAGCAAGATGTGTACTTCGAGTTACAAAGCTGGCAGCAGCATCGCAATAGCTATCATCACAAAGATCAGCTGGCGGCTTATGTATCGGTACAGAAAGGGGAAGCTTGCTCACGAGAATAGGATTTCTTCGCCGGTCTGCAGGGGATGGGTCGCTCTGACGACGAGGACAGATCCCAAGAATACGAAAGATGCATTGCCTAGGCAGGAATGATTGACGAACGAAGGCAGGTGATATAACGCTGTCATAGACTTCATGTCATCTTCTGGCGCTGACCCACTTTCCTGGCTACACAAGGGTGTAGTGATGCATTGAGGCTTGAAGGAGTTGTATGTAACGATGCCTTCGAGTCTGCCGGCATCGATGAAGGCTTGACCGCTTCTTTCTGAATGCGAGCCTTCGGGAAGGCTGCGGCGTGTGAAAGGCTCTCCGGCGAACAGTGTCTCCAGTGGCACGCGAAGCCCTTGTTGACCTCTCAGCTTCTGATATACTGCCGCGATGACATCCATTGTGCTGCAGGGGTCGAGAGATTTTGAAGCCAGATTCAAGCCCAATGTGTGACAGTCGACCTTGCCATTCTGGCCCGCTATGGCTAGGGGATTAGAGACCAAAAGCAGTTCTCCGGCTGCCAGCTGCCGTGTGGTGATGACGCCTAAGCCTTTGGAACCCTGCGCCACTACCTTCACAGGTCCAACATAGTCCGAGATATGTGAAGGGTTACCTTCCAGTATCCGCTCATAGATGCTAGGCCAGTCATACGGACCAGCCGAGGTTTCGAGCAAGCGCTCTTTCACTTGTTGTACCAGAGAACACGAGTCAGGCGTCGATTCGCCAAGCTTCTGTGATTCGCGTAAGTGATGCAAGCATTCATCGTACTTTGCCATTGCATATAGCGCCAACGCTCTACGATATGCATGTTTTTGCTTCTGCTTGTCGTCAAGGAGGGCTTTGTCACATTCTTCTAGCCGACGAAGAGCTGTACCAGGCATTTCTGCTTTCAGGTAAGCGAGGGCGAGGTTTAGTCTGATTATGGCAGCATTGAGGTCGTTCTTCTCCGTCCGCCAGGTTAGTCCTTCCTCATATGCGTGGATGGCTCCGAAGAAATCTCGCTTGGCAAAGAGAACTCCACCATGTGTACGAGACTGCTGTAGAGTTCTTCTCGAAGAACCTAAAGGGAACGTATGCCATGTGACGGTGGGCCAGAGGACGAGGTCGCTTGGCGAGTCTATTCTGAGCAGATATTCATTCCTACTTTCTTTCAGCCAGGGTTCTTTGACGGCTTTGTTGTGAGCAGAAGGTAGTTTAGCTAAATGCAGTAATATGAAACATCGGTTCTGGAAGACCGCTCACCGATAATAGTACCAAGGCTGCAAAGCTGTTGCAGTTGGAGGCTGGCATGATAGGCTGAAATTGGCACCGTCCATCCGCTCTCATCTTCCGCCAGAAGCTGCAGCGAGGACGTGACAACATTATGTGAACAGATTTTCAGGAGAACCGCCTGGCCTGCGGGTGGATTGCGCATGTTACAGATTAGACATTCGTTATTGTGGCAACCAAGTCCCTGAAGGGCATTCACCTTTGGCTGCGCAACCGATTCGCAAGTGCTCCAGGTTGACAGGAGACAAGTCCAAGAGCTTTTTGTCTGAATAGTGTTTGCTTCCACCAGCTATAATGACTTTACGATAGGCAGGCCCGCTTGTTCTTTCTCGCTCGATCAGGTTATCTTGAATGCTTCGAAGCAGCTCCACTGGCAATTTGTAGGCATGGGGTGCACGTTGGCTCTGGACGTCGCGGAGCTCGCCATACTCTTGCTCAAAGACACTTCTTGCTATGTCAGCTTGGACCGCAATTTCTGCCGAATCCATCGCAGCGCAACAGGCATCCGAGACGGGCAAGCACGAAGCGAGCGACATGATCGAGTGAAACATTATGTGAGTAGACAAAAGATCGCTTTACTTTTCTAGCTAACACCGCTATAGCCCGTATCCTAGATACTATCCGGCACAACTGACCCCTTGCTGCGGCTGCTGCTGCCTGGCGCCTCGCAGCGGAATTGAGTGTTTTCCTGCCTACTACGACATTACTTGCATCTATGGGGATAGGTCAGAAGGGAACTTTCCAGCTTCCCGTTGTTCGTCCCATCGAGCAATCTGCAGAGAAAAGCACATTAAGCATACGTTCTGCATGCACGCTCGTCTCGCTAGGCAAAGTCAGGTTACTCACCCATTCGTCTGTGGACAACGGCCGGGAGAAAAGGAGGTTTGTTAAGGTCAGAAATGCGGTAAGCTATCGAGAGACCAACACGTACTAGGGCACAAGCTGTGATAAGCTCTGAAGAACTGCAAGAACAGCACGATTAGATCAGCAAAGGATGGCCTTCTCGGTGGTGCAGCCAACTTACCTGCTTGCATGGTGGGAAATCTTCACCCTTGGCGGCAGTGCATCTGAAGTAGTCGACATACTGCAGGAGATGATTCAACTTAGTATCTTGCGCGCTATAACGCCCAGCAGCTGTATCCGATGAAGAGAAGCGCTCACATTCTGCCACTGCAATTGCCAATCGGGTAAGAAAGAATGATCAGCTGGAAGAGTAGGGCAAGGCAGATGGGATGAAGCTTACGCAGTGCTTGGTTTGCTGTAATGCAGTAATATTACGGCAATCTCAGAGTCAGCTTCTCTTTCCTTGCTAGTTCAGCCCGCATCGGGTTGCGGCTTTGCAGGCTGTTTTCTGCGTACATTGGTGTTGGGGAATCTGAGACAGGACAAGATGAAAAGCTTCAGCAATTTGCCAGAAGTGGTAGTGCACCAAACGGCAGTATATCGCCCTTGCACTTACCGAGCGTCTGAGTAGATTCATGGCAGGTAAGACCAGGCAATGCAAGCTATCTCAGCCAATGTGGAGCCAGGCAAGTCCGAGCGGAATCCGCTCACCGAATCCAGCAGTCTGCAGGACGTAGCCGTTGGTATCGTCGGACATCTTGTATGAGAATTAGGAAGCTGCTTAAACGAGCCGAAAGTAAGCGATGTTGGTGCGAAGAAGCTCTTTTGGCTGTGATTTCGAGGCGGATGAAGAAGTGAGATCGAGAATTGGCCCAGCTTACCTTCCGAACAAGTACTCGATACCGCGAGACACTAGACAGCTAGTCGTTAGCTACACGGACAGCAGCCAGTCATGGACTTCTTAAAGGCGGAAATCGCCAACAAGAAGCGGACTCTGTCTCCAGCTGAAGGTGGTAGCGGCCAGCCGGCACCCAAATATATGCGAAAGGGTGATCTCGAGAGAATACGAAGAGAGGAAGAAGCCAAGGCAGAACAAGCAAAGAGGGTAGAACGCGAGCAGAGGAAGCGAGAGAAGGAAGCTAAGCTCTTCGCCAGCGCGAAAAAGGTGTGTTGCGGCGAGGGTGCTGTCAGAATCTGGAGCTGACGACCTTCATCATTGCATACGTGACAGGCAGCGGCGGCTGAGCATGCAGCGGCGATAGAAGCTGAAGAGAATGCCACAGGATCGCAAGGCGAAGAAGCCAAATCGAAGGCCGCCCCCTCAAAGCCGGAGGCATTCAACATATCAAACAACGAAGCCGTGCGACGTCTGAGGGCCAAAGGACAACCGATACGCCTGTTCGGCGAGACCGATAGCGAACGACGTCTGCGGCTGCGAGCGCTTGAATTGATTGAAGAACGCTCAGAGGGCCAGCAGAATGCCTTCATGCGTGCGATGGAAAATATGGAGAAAGGCTTAGATCTAGCCGAACTGCAGAAACAGGCTCACGGTGGCCACCCAGCATTAGACAGAATCAAAGGATCCGAGAGAGAAGCAAGTTCTGGACCAGGCAGCGAGTCGGAAGATACCGATGGTCCTGCTAATGGCAAAGCCAGTGCCGACGTTTACGGAGACGTGGAACTCGAACTTGTCAAGAAGAACCCTAAGAAAGTCTATCCTCAAATATACTACGGTATCAAGCGTGTGCTGAAGGAATGGGAGCAAAGTATGGAAGAAAGACCAGGTATGTCTCTGCATACTGTCCCTGCTTCGCGTCCGTATTCCCACTAATGATGTCCACCGTTGGCAGACTACGTCAAGCGTACACAGCAGGGAAAGCTAGCCGCCGTTATGCAAATGCAAAGTGTGGAGAATCTGAAGCCTCTCATGAAACAATTACGGAAGCGAGAGCTGCAGCCAGATGTGCTGCTTGCGCTTGCCGAGATTGTGCATTACATGCAGAAGCGGGAATACTTGAAAGCCAACGATTCGTACCTGCGGCTCAGCATCGGCAATGCGCCTTGGCCTATTGGTGTCACAATGGTTGGTATTCACGAACGTTCTGCGCGAGAGAAGATTGGTTCCAACTCTACTGCACACGTCCTCAACGATGAAGTGTCGAGAAAATACATCCAAAGCTTGAAACGCTTGCTCACGTTTGCACAGACAATCAGACCGCCTGACGATCTCAGTCAAAGGTATGTGTATCTGCTCACTTGCCTGAATCCATCTCTTGTTTCTTTGACTAAAGTTCGTGCTTCCATCGCCAGAATGGGTTAAGACATACGTCCGTCGCCTCGAGCCGCTTCGAATTGCATGACTTGTCGTTGTCTACATTGCGTTCACACCTATGGCAGTTTGCGTATACTTTTGTTGTTGCTAAAACTACATTTATGCTTTGTAACATTCTCTCATGTGCCAACTCCCTCCCATCCATTTGCCGCCACGTCTCGCCGCCGGCTCTGCCTTGAAGTCAGTCGCCACTTGTCTTCTTCCTGCCAATACAATAGCTTCACGCAGCTTGAGTAAATGCTACCCCGCCTCATCACATAGGCTCAGTTAGTTAGAATGTCAGCAGGTATACTACCAGCCTCATATCTGACCTTCTCTCATAGTGCAATGGCGGTCCAGCCGCACCTCGTCATCGACATCCGGCTCAAAGGCTAAGGACGCGGGTTCTGTCAATGCCCTCCTAGAGGCTTCCAGGCAGGCTCAGCGTAGAGAAGGGTCTTCAAAGGCATTACTATCCCCACGGTCCCCCTCTGGATATCATGCAGGCAGTCACATCAATCCTGGGCTTCTCTTTCAGAACTCGGAGGACTTGCAGCTAGCTGGCAAGCATCGGCGGCAGACAGCGGGACCAATACCTCAATCTTGGAGTAAGGAGATAGTCGATGTCAAGAAAGCTATACAAGCGAGGAGGAGTCGAAGGCTTGCTCCTTCTGGTAGTCGGACGCCTGTGAAATGGTCGATCGCGCAGGCTGATTATCGCCCAAGAAGCCTGAGAGAGGAATGCGTGAAGCGCTTTCTCATTGACATGGATCACGGTGGTCCCCTCCTGGATGATGTCGCCTTTTTACCAATGCATGTCAAAAAGGTCTTGCTGGATTTGGCGCCCAAGATAGCTCCGCTAAATGATGCAAGTCTCGATGCTATTCTACTGGAAGCCGAAGATCTCGGACGCGTACAATCAGAACAATCAGCCGAGCAAGAAGAGGATTGGGAAGCTGTAAACGATGGTCAAGACCTCACAGAAGAGAGAAAAATCGAGTCGCTGGATCTGTCAAACAGTAGGATTTCGCTTGCCATGCTTCGGCAAGTGATGCTGCAAGAAGCTGGTGGTTCTAGTGGCAATGATGTGATTCTCCGCCTACCTATGATACGACACCTCAATTTGTCATCAAGCAGCTTCACTATCTCCGCTGGATTGTTGAGCATTCTTTCCCATGCTCCATTGAAGAGCCTGTCTCTGGCGGGCCTGCCATGCAATCTGTACTTGCCTTTGCAATCCATAGCACTAGCCATTCCATCACTCGAATATCTGGACATTTCGGACACTGAATGGATGGATTGGAGTCACCTCGCAAAACTAGACTGGACGACCCTCTTCCTCAATCTTTCCACGCTTAAGTTGACGGGTTGTGCAGGCTTGTCCCCGAATGCTTCTTATCTAGATCCCGAGGGCAGATCCGGAGGACCTGCGATTCTGTTACAAGCCATGAGTACGGTCCGAGAAGCGGGAAGGACCAGGTGGTTGGATATTGTAGCATAAGGGAAATTACGTTGAATTACTTAAAACCATGTATGTATGACGAAAGGAGAGCATGTATCGAACTATTGCGCGTGCTATTATTTCCACTATATACGCTATCACCGCTGTAGATCGTGTGTGCTAACTCTTGCATATGCAGGCTGCTTTCAAACCGAATTAGAGACTGCGACCAGATTTCGCAGATACCATACTGCTTTGTGTGGTATCTGCGAATTTTAGTTGCAGTCTAGAAGAGCGGCCGGTACGTTGCTACGAGTCGCAGACTTGATTATTACCGGTGCATCGTGCGCACCGAGCTACTGACGCTTGTTATCCGTTCCAGAGCTTATCGGTCGTTGACCATTCTCGGTGGTAGCGGGTGTATTCTTGCCAGACTGGTTTCTGCTGCCTTTTCTTCCGCCGAAATGAAGCAAAGGATATGCCACTAGCGCTGAAAGGAAAAGAGTCCAAAAGATCTTCACACTTAAAGGAGCCGGCGTGGGAAATTTCCCCGTGGACCACTACGGACGTCGAGAGACATTGAGTACAGCGGTACATGAAGATGGAACATAAGCGACTCACTTTCAATACGATGAGTGACTCGAGCTAGGGATACATTGAGAAGTGTTAGAACTGTGAAGCAGCTGCCCTGTGTAATCCTGACAGCACTCACGCATACGGTCGTGAGCAGCATGACGGCATGCGAGCCCATGCGCTTGACTCGTTTCGAGTAGGTGACATAGTGATAGAATTCAGCCTGCAAGGGCGCAGCAAAAGGGCGTCAGCTATACTGATGCATTGCAGCCCCTAGACTGATTGCACGTACGGTTGCTGGCAGTGCCCAGGCAAAGACGGCTGCAAGACGAATGATCACAACTAGAGTGGAGCATTAGACAAAAGGCACTGAGACCTGCATGCCTTGGGAAACATACTTGGATGTTCCGCTGGAAGCCACAGCAATGTTCTGTAAGCAATCGTCAGCGTAAGACACACATGCCATCCCGATGAAGTTGCCTTACTTAAGGTAGAAGACATTCAATTCACTCAGAAGAAAGGTGGTGAGCAGAGTGATGACGGAGAGATAGTTGCGGAAGCGTTTGGTTCCTCTCCAGTCGAATTTTGTCCACTCGTGCGGTCTAAACAGACAGTCAGCAGGTTGTTTAGGTAGTCGATCGTAAAAGTCACTCACGTTATGGGCTCGAACATCTTCCCAAACCTCCGTGTGCGGTCACCTCGCCATGAAAAGGGCTAATCTGCCGTCAGGAAGCAGTCATAGTTCTCTGCTGGGTTTGACTCACTGTAACATCGAGATAGTGACAGGTCAAGAGTCCGAGAAGAGTACCACCAAGATTGCAAACGGAGATGTCCAGGATCCATCGATCCCACCAGCACTCTGAGAAAAGGCAACAGGAAAGCAGCATGTCAGTCGCTCGAGGCATGGAGGAGGCATGAAAAAATGTCGAGGAGTGGACATACCGTTGAAATTCTCTATCTGATGACTAAGGGACATTTCCGTAATCTGTGTGGGAAAGCCCGCTCAATCGGAGTCTCTTACAAAGGACGAACCAGATGACTTACTTCAAACATGACTGAGAGAATGGTACACGCCCAAAAGTCTCGAAGTATGACAGCCTTGCCGAACCACCCTAAGAAGTGGGCCAATGCGAAATGATCTAGACCATTGTATAGGTTTGTTGCAGTGAAAGCGCAGTTCTGGCCATACGATTTTTCGTCGGCCGGGTGATTGAGACTAGGATCGAACCATTGGATGAACTCCCGACCGTGAACATCGTCCTGCCAACTATTGCAATGCTTGAGTCAGCTGACTTTCAAATATAGAAAAGGTTGCACCGCTGGAGATCGTGTCTGCGAAACCTCGCAGATGCAGGTCGCTGTTGACCGGACTGACCAAGACTGCGAACGAAAGTCGCAGATGCCATACTAATCAGTATGGCACCTGCGACTTTCGGTCGCAGTCTTGACGCATGCGGTCAAAAGCCAGTCACAACCCTGATGGCTATCCGTGCTCCGCTTACAGCAGGTATGCTAATGTCATGCAATACAAGACATTGCTGCCGAGAACAGCACCTGCGATGTAGAAGTCAGCCATAGCATTGGGACAAGTATAATCTCAACTCTACTTACGCCAAAAAGCTGGATGTGGTCTCTTGTAAGGGCCATCACGGAAATTGATTATAGAGACCAGAAGGCTGACGAGCGCGCAGGTCGGTCAGCAGACACATTTCCCCGCACATGATAGGTGAACGATACTTACAACCCAATGACAGCTGTGATCAATCCAGATTGCTTCTTGACCTAAGACATTTGGTAATGATTAGCTCTGAGGTACACGGATTGCTTTCGCATGATGAGGTGTTGAATGACCGCATTCGGACATCCACGGATGTAGCACTACAGACCACAATATGGATGTGAGCCAGGATGCATGACTTACCCTTGTCGGTATCACGAGGTTCTCCGTGTGATATGCAAAAAGCATTACGCATCCAGCTAGGCCTCCGAGACATGTCAGGACGGAGGGTCGATATGCCCAAGCAGTGGTAGGATCGTGTTCGAGCTCGAAAGGAGTGAGCTTTGCTCGGGGACTCGTGAACAGACCAAATGTCCTGGGACTTTTAGGTCGGAGTCTTGCCAGTTCGGCTATACGTTCATCGTCTTCTTCTGCCGAAAAAGGTTCACCTTCGCTGGTGGCGCTCAGAATTCGCTCCGGCGGAGGAGGCCGACTTGCGCTTATGGGTGCGAGTGATGTTGAGGCGACGCCGTTGACGCCAGATCGACGCTTCATGATGGAGTCAGACTGGCGCGTCTGGAAGGTGACGAGGATGCAGAGAAAAGAGCAAAGTGCAAGTCACTGTAACTTATCATGAGAATCTTCTGCTTGCAGAGAAAGGCAATCGAGAAAGTGCGACAGCCGTGGAACACGTGGGCAGAGCTGTGGATGACCTCTGTCAACTGCACTCGTTCCGTAGTAAAGCAGCTCGGAGCTCAAGGTGAGCACTAACACACGGAGATGCTGCAGCGCTTGCTGTTCAGCTAGCTGTGAATACATTGTTGCCACCTCTCAACCGGCCAGCTTTCCGATTGCCTTTCTCTCTTCCGGGACACTTGCTATGTGTCGCCTTCCAACTTATCGCATTGCAGGTCTGTAGAAGAGCTTGCATGTTTCAGGATATATAAGCCTCCTGACTGCGTATGTCGACCAGCCAGAAGACCAATGTCTTGGTCTACGCAAACGCCGGTGTCTCACAATCCTGCTTGCTCCACCTCAAGACTTCATTAAAGGCACTGCTATCTCCTCGATACGATGTTCTTCCCATCTCTGCACAAGCGCTCGCGAATGATCCTTGGTCAGACAACTGCGCTCTTCTTGCCTTTCCAGGTGGACGAGATCTCGGCTTTCTCAACAGCCTAGGCGAGAAAGGGTGTCAAAGGATAGCGAACTGGGTTCGCGAAGACGGTGGTCGGTATCTTGGCCTATGCGCTGGTGCATACTTTGCAAGCAACCATATCGAGTTCGAGTCTGGAAGAGAAGGTTTCGAAGTGAAAGGTGATAGACCCCTGAAATTTTTCAAAGGGACATGCAAAGGAACAGCCTTTCCTGGATTCCTGTACGACAGCGAAGATGGAGCTAGGGATGCAATAATATCACTGGAAGGTCCTCTATGGAAGCATGCTTGGCCTGAAGCTCCCTCAAGCCTCGCGATATACTATAACGGCGGCGGCTACTTCGAGGAAGACCCCTCGGATAGCAGCTCAACAACTATACTGGCACGGTACGACGAACTGCCGGCACGACCAGTAGCAGGAGTGCTCTGCCAAGTAGGCAGTCGAGGAAAAGCGGTTCTTTGGGGCGTACATCCCGAGCATCCTTCTGTCACTCCTGCAAATAAACCAGCTACCTTAGCGACCGGCAATGAACCTCGACTTCAGTTGTTGAAAGCATCATTACGCCTTCTGGATCTGATATTACCAAAGGACGAGCGTAAAATCACCGGAGTAACACCACACCTCTTGGTATCCGAGAAGCCGGACGACTCAGCCAATCTTGCAGAACAGCTTGTCACCAGGTTTCGTGCAGATCGCAACGCTAGCCCTACGCTTCTTGCAGATCTGAGTAACAATTTCCGGCTGTACCCGCAAGCGCGAACGCAAGAGGTGTTCAACAACGCTTCCGGAAACAACGACGACAACCTGGATGTTATCATCTGTTCAAACTCCTATCCTCCTCATTCCACGACGCCCATCTTCAACTTCCCGCTCTTTTTTGACGCACTGGCCAAAGCTCGCGCTCAGCTGCAATTTCCTTTCCGAGCAGAGTTTGGATCGGACCTACTCTACGGAGAAGTCGTCACTTCGACGCAAACTGTTTTGGAACGGTCAGTCTCCATCGAACCCTCTAATGCTTGGTCTTACAGCTAAGATTCAGCCTACAGCAATCCTACATTCCAATCCATCTTGCCGAGCGGATTTGTTTTCCTCGGATCCCACCAGATTGCTGGCAGGGGTCGAGGAACGAACAACTGGCTTTCTCCGCCTGGTTGCCTTCAGTTTTCGCTTGTTTTGCGAGCGAGGAAAGAGCTGGGCCCGCAGCTTGTCTTTGTCCAGTATCTCTTCGGTCTCAGCGTAGTAGAGGCTGTCCGGAATCTACCTGGCTATGAAGACCTAGAGTTGCGCTTGAAGTGGCCAAATGACCTTTACGTGAATATGGGCGCGGAGGAAGGTCTTCGGAAAGTGGGTGGCATTCTGGTCAACTCCACCTACGCTGGTAAAGATTTCACGATCATCATCGGTGAGCCCTAACCTGATCTTCATTGTGGGCAGTGTACAATACTGAGAGACCACACAAACAGGATGCGGAATAAACACGACGAATTCGTCAGCTACGGCCGCGCTGTGTGACCTTATCAATGAATATAATGCCAAACAGGGAACGCAGCTTCCCATAGTCTCCCAGGAGGAGCTGCTTGCGCTCATTCTGCCGAGATTTGAGCGTATGTGGGCGATATTCGAGGAGGCTGGAGGTTTCGCTCCTTTCGCGCAGCAATATACTAGCCGATGGCTGCATAGGTCCGTGGGATATAGAACGATAGCCGACTTATACTGATTGAACTCCTCCAACAGCGATAAAATTGTTACAATCGAAGAGACGGGCCAAGAAGTACGAATTGTTGGTCTGGCGCCGGATACCGGCTGCTTACGAACGAAGAGCGTCAACAGCAACAGTAACAGCTCCCAGTTCATCGATCTTCAACCGAACGGCAACTCTTTCGACATGATGCAAGGATTGTTGAAGGCCAAGAAATAATGTTCAAAGCGTGGGCGAGGCTATGTAGTCGTAGTCTTGTTGTTGTAGATTTAGATCGTAATGAATAGCTGCCAAACCCCCTTGGCGTATCCTACAATTTCGCTCTTTCCTAGTTTGCTTTCGCCATATATGCGATCTACGAATGTAATCGGCACTTCCGCGACTCGGAAGCCTTCGGACTTGGCTCTTGCAATGATCTCCATCTGGAAGACGTAGCCTTTCGAAATGGCCTGCTTGATCAGATGTTCCAACACTTCCTTCCGGTACAGACTGATGGCGAGAGCTGTCAAGGTAATGTAATTACATATGAGGAAGCGACACTCACCGATATGAGCCTGTGACATCGCTCACACCAGGCCACAAAGCTAATTTGGCCAGTAGATTTGCTCCGCGACTGATAACTTTCCTGCGTAAATCCCAACCATGTACACCACCTCCAGCAATATACCGACTGCCAGTCACAATATCGTAATCTCCTTCTCGTTGCATTCTGTGGTACGGAGCTCAATGTCTAAAAGACAACCAGAGTAGAACAGCTTCTTACCTCACAAATTCGGGTATGAATTTCGGCTGTGCAGCATACAATAAAATCATGGAGATGAGACACTCTGGCTGGACGATTTTGTCGAACTCCAGACCTACATGGTGGGAAAAGTCGGCATCCATTATGACGACGAAATTGCCGGTGCAGTGTTGTAGTCCATGCATGTAGGCCGTGCTGCAAAGACGGTAAGTTCCTCCAGAACGATGCACAGATAGGCGATAGCTCTCACCCGAGCCCAAGTTTCCCGGAACGAGGACGGAGGAGCTACTCAGACGTCAGTCAGCTAACTCCAGTCTCGAAAGATTGATACGTACAATGTGCCTTTCTCCGTAGAGCTCCACCAGCTTGGCGGCTACCTGGAGAGTACCATCGGGACTGGCATCGTCAACGATGACTATTTCATAATTCAGGTCACTATATGGTGAGGTTAGCCAAGCCTCATGTCGGTACGAGCTTGGAATGAAACCGACTTTGAGGTGAACATGCGGACCAGCATCCAGACAATGATGGGCAGATTGTTCCGTTCATTATAGGTGGGCAGAATGACGGAATACTTGTCTGCAGCAGTGGACATTCCCTCACACACGGCCTCGGCTGCCTGCGCAGTCTAAAGCAGTTGTAATACGTAACCAGTGAAGAAGCAACAGCATAAATGCTACAGCTCTCGGCCGCCACACTTGGTAGCCATGGCATTCGATCAGCCTTATTCGTGACGACCCTTCTTTTACCACAATAGTCAAAATGAACGCAACAGATGCCTTCCGAAGCCTGTCATCAGGTATTCGCTTCAACAAGAAGAATGTCAAGAAGCCCTCAACTTACACAAATGTAGGCTCTTTTCGCAAAACCTGACCGTGATCGACGGCCTTTTGCGAGCGTTGACACTTCGTTCTCCCCCCACGCAGATTGATGCAACCACGAGCAGACATGACCTGACTGCCGCAAACTCTGAAGATGACTCGGCCTCAAGGCAAGCTGGCAGCGTTAGCGGAGTCCAAGGTAGGGATTTCGCAAAAGTGAGACTCGATCAGTCATGCTCACAACTGCCCACATCTGCAGAGACAGATAGCAATGCAGTCAGACGAGCGCATAAGATCCGATGCACAGGAGACGACACACCTCCAGCCTGGTCCAGCTTCTCTGCCTTTCCTTCTATGCCTCAAGAATTGTTAGACAACCTGCTCAATATGGGTGTTTCAGCCCCAACGCCTATTCAAATTCAAGCTCCTTCGATAATGTTGGCAGGACGGGACTTACTAGCATGCGCTCCCACTGGATCTGGCAAGACTCTATCCTTCCTTCTTCCTCTCCTTCTGTCATGTACTGCGCACAAAAAGGCAGCTACAAAAGCAAAGTCACCTGTGGCGATAGTAGTCGAGCCGACACGTGAACTAGCTAGGCAGGTTTTCACGGAAGCTGCTAAAATTAAGGCCGGCACACCATGGAGGATACAATTGCTCGGCGAATCGCAGTCGGAAGAGGGACCTGACACGGAAAATGATGACATTGTCGATTTGATCATAACAACGCCATTGAAACTGGTCTTTGCGGCGAGAGAAGAGGAACTAGACCTGTCCAGGTGAGTTGCTGCGTCCACTGCCACTGTTGTTGCCGGACTGACGTACACTATTCACATCCACTTAATCAGTGTCACGCATCTCGTTCTGGATGAGGCAGATCGGTAAGCGTAATTCAGACATTCGTTCATTTCTTGTCTCCGGGCTGAAATCTTTCATCTTGACAGGATGTTCGAGCTCGGATTTCTTGAGCAGACAGATGAAATCATTGCTGCCTGCAGTAACCCATCTCTTCGTAAAGCTATGTTCAGCGCAACAGTGCCTTCTGGCGTAGAAGAACTGGCGAAAAGCGTCATGGGAAGCGACATGATAAGGGTAATTATAGGCGGAAGCGATGCTGCCAACCGGACAATCGCGCAAGATCTTACATTTACGGGCAATGAAGACGGAAAGCTTGTTGCGCTCAAAAACCTGATCAAATCCGGAGGTCTCACCCCTCCTGCCCTCATCTTCGTACAGTCAGTGGACAGGGCTAAGGAACTAAACCGAGAATTGGTCGCTTACAATATCAAGAGCGAGTCGATGCATGCCGAGCGCTCGAAGGAGGATAGAGACAAGATCGTACAGCGTTTCGCAGAAGGCAAGATCTGGGTACTGGTTTGCACGGACGTGATGAGCAGAGGTGTGGATTTCAGAGGTGTCGAATTGGTCATCAAGTGAGTCACCAATCCCATCTCGCTCCTATGATTCAAAAGTACTGACAGGTAATGCAAGTTATGACTTTCCGCAAAGTGTGCAAAGCTATATTCATCGGATAGGCCGAACAGGGCGAGCGCAACGAGCAGGAAAAGCTATTACCTTTTTCACAAAGGATGATGCCTCATACCTACGAAGGTAAGTTTTTGATTTATCCCCTATATACGGGATGGTATTGAAATCCCACTCCCTCAGCATCGTCAACGTGATGCGGAATTCAGGCTGCGAAGTGCCAGAGTGGATGCTTTCTCTGAAAGCACCAACACAGAATGCCAAGAAGCAGCTCAGACGGAAGCCAGTCGAGCGTAAAGACGTCAGTCGAGCTGTCGGGTCCATTGGTGAGAAACGCAAGTCGTCTCACAAAGTACCGCGCACAACGAAGAAAAGTAGAAACGATGCGAACGACGATGGCGACACTTCTGATCTTTCCGAGGAGTAAGATGCCTTGTTGTATGACTGGAAGATGGGAAATGCGCGTCCGAATACGTGCGTTCTGCATACGCTTTCTGTTGTTGCCAGATAAAAGGGATGAACCTGTACCAACGAGCAAGCCAGGTGTTACTCCAATACTGTCAAATTGCTGCCGTGTATATATCGGCCCATGCGTTCAATTCACGTGCGCTCGATCGGTGCTGGAGCAATAATTGTCGCCGATTCCCGCTAAATCTGCTTAGACGCTCTTGACTCTGCTCACCCACGTTCGGCCACTCAGCAGGAGGAGACTTCGCGGTTGTAACACAAGCACAGCTGAAATCATGTCTTCGCGTCAGTTCCCTCTTCTTTCGTCTCCTTCTTTCCAGTGCTATACCCGAACCAGCAGAATCCGCCTGCCAGTGTCATCGTGATGCGTCTGCAAGTGGTCCAGGTTGTGCTATCTTTGTTTTGCAGCTTTCTTCTTGGCAGGACGGCAGCCGCTCCATATGATCGTCTACAGTCGAGGAAGAATCAGTATAGCCAGTACTACGACGTACAAGGCCACAGAGGTGGCCGAGGCCAGGCAGTCGAAAACACAATCGCCTCTTTCGCTTGGGGCTTGATATCAGGCGCCACCACTCTGGAACTCGATGTAAGTCGTGACAACTGTCTGTCAAGCGAGAGAAGTGCTAAATTGCCATGATTTTCAGAACGGTGTGACGAAAGGTGAATTATAGAAGATCCAGTCTAGCCATGAGGTATTACTGCTGAACATGGGTTCTCGTGCCTGTGGTAGACGGTCACGTAATGTAAGTGAAGCCTGTAAGATCGGCATGTACTATCAGATGCTAACAGACGCTTCAACAGTGTTTGGCACGATGTATGTGGAGCATTGATTCCGTTTCAGATGCCTCTCTGACCTTACCGACCTGACGACCCATAGGAATCGATAGACCCACTCAAGGTGTGCAAAGCCGCCTCAGCGACAAGCAATCTTGCTGACGCAATACTGTTAGTGCAAAGACACCGCACCTGCCGTGCAGGACGATCCACTGTTTCCTTATGTCGGCAAGGTAAGCTACAAAGCTGCTATCGAGTGTTGCATACCCTGGCCTGACTCGCCGATCCCAGTACATTGCAAATTTGACGCTGGCTCAAGTCAAGACTTTGGACTGTGGATCACTGCGTCAAGCCGGGTATCCTTTCCAGCTCTTATACCCTGGGATCAAGTTGGCCACTTTGGGCGAATTCTTTGTACGCTACAATGCGCTAGTTGTTTATTGGTACTGACATTCATCACAGGATTTTGTCACGTGCACTGGTACTCCAGTACTTTACAATATTGAATCGCGAGCTGCTTTCAATCATTGCAGGCTTGATCTGCACTAAACGCTTGTTTTCTTCTATAGCAAAGTCGACGCAGTCTTCCCTAATTACACTCAAGGACCCGAAGTCTTTGTAGACAAACAACTGGCTATTTTCCAGAAGTATGGACTAGTGGACCATGTTACGTATCAAAGCTTCGATTGGCGAACCATCAGACTGGTGAGTCTTGCATGCGTCACATTGGACTGACAACCGGAATGAGCTCATGTTGCGGGTCCTGCAGTCTAAGGAGCGGCTGCCTTCGCTTGCCACTTCGGCGCTGGCAGAGTACGCCCCTTCTGCCTGCGATATGACGATCGCCCGGCTCATCTTCAATGATTGCAGTGATACTACCATACATGCGCGGGTTGGAGAAGTTGATGCCATGTCTGGTCCCTCAGACTGGCTAGGTGGTCTGAACATCGATGACTTCGAAGGAGACACGGTGGGCGCCAAGCTCGTTCGCGCAGCTGCTAGTATTAAAGCAGTGGGTCTTACTGTTACGACGTTTACCCAATACAATACTTACGAAACGTCACCATTTTATTAGGACATTCTTTCTCCGAGTGCTGTTTCGGCTAGCAGCAACGCCTCTGCACTCGATCCGACATTCCCGGGCTACATTTCTTTCGTCAATGCTTCCATGGTAGGAACAGCAAAGGATCTCGGTCTTACTGTCAAGCCATACACCATAGACCGCCTGAATACAGTTGAGCAGCTGGACAAGCTTGGTGTCAGCGGTATCATCACGGATTATGTGAGTCTATTGCAGGCACACAACAGGCCTATCGAAGCTGAGCACTCACCTTGCCTCAACCCAGCCAGAGATCGTTAGGCGATGGGCGCAGGAGAAAGGCTACGATGTCGCGCCGATTGTGGACTACGATATCGTGAACAAGTAAGCAACTTCAAACCTAATAAGCTTGCCGAGTCTTACCAAGGGCTCTTCATAGGTGTTTCGAGAAACATGCACAATTCATTGATGGAGCCAAGCGGGAACTTTTGTAGAAATAGTCAAGGACTGGCTTGGTTCTATTTCGGACCATTGATTGTTCATGACAGTGTTGGAGAGCATGTAGAAATCGCATAGATAAATATTCTTACTCTAAAAGCGTCGCGAATCTAGGCTAAGAAATTGAGGTCAGAATTAACCGTGGCGCAAGTGGTTTTGCGCAAGATCAATCTCGCGACATAAACGTGACTTGTTTCCCTTGCAACTAGTAACACACCTGTCGCGGCAAAATGTCTCCACTGACAGACATTCGGATACGACTTGCGAAAGTGGAAGATCTTGAAGACTGTGCCATATGCTGGGGCAACCGACGAGACACGTATCCTTCGATTTATCCACTTCGGCTAGTCAATCCGAACGCCACCAAAGAAGAACGATTTGCACGTAATGTCAAAGACCTAAAGAAGATGCTGAACGATCCGTGTAACGAGATCAACGTTGCATGTAACCTCACACCTGAAGGGACGGAATCAGTAGTTGGCTATTCCATTTGGGCGAGACCGGAAGGTTTTCAGCGTGACGTCGCCCAAGGAAGTACAGCTTTGGCGACAGAGCCTGCGCAAGACAGCGACACCAAGTCAACCGCAGATGACGACCTAGATCCCGAATGCAATCACGAATTGGCTGCACAACTAACGGAAGAGTCAAAGCGCGTGAAAAAAGCTGTTGCAGACGGAAAGCGCTTTTGGTAAGGACAGGGCAATAAAGACATGCAGCACTTGTTCAGCTAAATGTACCCCTTCAAATCATGACGCAACATTTAGGTTCCTTCAGCAACTGTTCGTGCATCCTGACTACCAAAGAAGAGGCGTCGGAACAGCTCTGATAGAACATGGCCTCAAGATGATAGAAAATTCCGAGAATAGGGAAACAAGCGATACAGAAGTCCTACATACAACAAAGCACCTGATAGGCTTGACGAGTTCGCCCCAAGGCCAAGCTCTCTACAAACGGTACGGCTTTGAGGATGTCTACTGGTTCAACCCTAAATTCGATGACGTGAACGAGAAAGGGGAATGGATCAGTAGAGACGTGAGGTGGCCGCTTATGGTTAGAAGATAAAGCAATGCGTTGTTAGTCGCTAAAAGCTCAGGCAAAAGGAGCAGATACAAGACCTCCGATCAAGGATAGGATGTCATAGCTTTTGTAATTCGAGGATAGGCAGGGATTTCGCATTGCAAGCGACTATAATCATCGCTGAAACTAGACACTACAACGCGCAAGCACCATCGACTTGAATCTAGAATGCAGATGCAACTGAATGCATGACATAGCTAGACAGATTAATCGAATAGGCCGAATCCCATGTCGTCATCGGACTCCTCGGCTTCCTCAGCCTTCTCCTCAGCGGCAGGAGCAGCAGCGGCGGCATCACCACCTGAAGCGGCAGCTGGGGCAGCGGCGGCAGCGAAGGCCTCTGGGTTCTCGAGCATCTCCTTGATCTTGGCGGAACCGTCGAATGTGTAGTCGGTAGCGATTGAGACAGCAAGGAGGTTCTTGTAGGAGTTGACGAGGGAGTGGGTGATGGAGGCGATGGTTGGGTAGTTCAAGGCCAAAGAAAGAGCGGCGATGCTCTTGATTCCGCTCATGAATCGCTCCAATAGGACATCCTCACCAATGTCGAGGACATCGGGGGTGAAGAGGTTGCCCTGGTCGAAGATCTGGCTGACGGTCATACCGTAGGTGCTGTAAGAGAAGTATGACAGACATGAGCAAATGCTACTGCAGAGGGTACGTGTCTTCAGGTTGATAGCAGCTAACTTACAAGGGAGAGATGTTCAACATGTTGAGCAACATAGCTTCGGAAGATCCGACCTTGTTACCGGCGGTAAGAACGGTGTGGGGAGCAACAATTTCGATGGTACCACGGGCAATCTTGGTTGGGATTCCGAGAGCCTGGAAGAAAGAGGTCTTGCCTGGTTCCATACCGGTGTTTCCTGCAGGGATGATGACCTCGTTGGGGGACATGGCACCGGCACGAGCAGGAGCGGCGACCTTGTTGGATGTGATGATATCACGGACTTCCTTCAAGTCTCCCTTGGTGAAGACGAAACCGATGTTTCCCTTGACCTGCTGGAGGAGTCTCTCGTATTGAGGGTTCTCGGCCAAAGCACCTCGGATAGCTCTTCGGACCATGGTGTTCTTTCCCATCAACACAACACCCTTTCCACGTAGAGCCTGGCGGATTTGATGCATCTGTTGGGATGCAACATTGCTGTTGTGTTCAGATTGAGTGTCAGTCCTGTCCTGCTTCGTCTCCCGAAGGTCCTGGGACGAAAGTAGGCTCACGTTACCTCTACGATGAAGATCGTAGGGTACTCCTGCATCAAAGCGAGGAGCTTGTCGAAGTAAGCCTGCTTGTCATCCTTTGTCTTGCCCATTGTGAATGTATGTATGTGTCACCTAGACGCTGGACCTGCTGCGGCAAGGATATTTAAGACGTTGGTTGATTCATGAACCCTCTGGGCTGGTTCTGAAGCCGTATCCTGCAGACCGCCCAACTTTCGGCAGGTGATCGAACTTTCCTGGAGAAGTCAGCACAGGCGGAGGCAGAGTTTTGGAAGAAATAGCGATGATCGAATCCACCCAAAAATTCAGAAAAACCACCACGTCCACAAAAGCGCCTTCCTCTCAAGAACGAAAAATGCGTGAAAATAATGAAGACGGGCCTGCTGAGAGCGACGCCCAAGGAACTTAAACGATACTGTGATGCAGTGCACAACACGGACTGCTTGCTCAAATACTTCTAATTACTCTAATATTTGAACTAGCTCACTCACTCTCATAGACATCGTTCGTAGTCCTGCCACTCAATTTCAGTGAAAATCCTGCTCAACCTCTTGCAGGCCAATCAAAAGCTGAAAACGCCTACTCTTCCGGGTGGAACAAGAACCGCGTTTTGGCTCTTGGGCCACGCGAAAGAGACTCAACATGCCACGTGGACCGCTCGGTGCAGCTTCGCCTGCATTCTCTGCTATATTGGTTGACCAGCAGCGGTCATGCAGACGAAGCCAGAAGCACGTGACTAGCCTGGAGAGAAGTCGCAACAAGCACTAAGGTAAGAACGACGTTCACCATTGTGATTATATGATCATTCTGTCTTCTTCACGATATATGCTACCTTGTGCCACAGCATCAAGTCGGGGCTGCACCCATCTTGGCAAGAAGCGCTTGCGCAACGACGTCGCTAGTGCGGGTGCATACTGCCAGTCATCTACCATTGCAAGATACATAGCTAATTGGAGCAGCTTTATGCGTAGCGATGAATCCTCATGTGCCGCCGTGGATCGTGAAGACTATGAAGTAATTCTCACCACCCTGTAGCATCTTGTCACGTGCAGACTGTGGAAAGCTTGAAATGAAGTTGTGCGTGTAAGGCACAGTAGTGAGCCAGTTTGCTTTTCCATTCGCTAAGCTAAGGTATATAAGACTATCATCGGGTGCAATACCAAGCTTGTACGTAAAGCCGCCAGCTGCAGGGCTCCCGCATTCCCTTACATACAGTCAACTGACGAGATACAAGACACTATTACAACAGCGGACATGTATACCTGTGTAGAATTCGTCCAAATTACTTTACGGTAAAGTATAAAACGAAAGCAGTCCTCTGGCGGTTCGACCGGGGCGCTTGGTTTTGCCACAGACGCGCTAGATTTCAGTCGTCTACCCGTGAACCGGCCTATTTTCTACCAATCTCGCGGAAGCCATTGCTTCGTACAGTAGTCTCTCACACGTACCAATATCGTTTCTCGGACAGAAGCCTTCTTGGATGCGACTTCCGCAACTCGGACAGAAGCCTTCTTGGATGCGACTTCCGCAATGGACAAGGGCAAAGGCCGAGCCATAGATCTCGATGATGTTCAACACGAATCCGGGTCAGCCTTCCATGCTGGCCTTGGGAAGAGCTACCTGGATAACTTGAATGCAGCACAGAGAGAGGCAGTGACATGGAATCAGCAAGGTGGCTTGCAAATCCTAGCTGGTCCTGGTAGTGGTAAGCTCGCCAATTTCAATCAGCATCGTTGTTATGTCGATCTGACAGCTCGTCGCAAACACTGGTGTAGGCAAGACAAGAGTACTAACATGTCGAGTCGCGTATTTGATACAACAATGCGAGATACAACCTCAAGATCTGATAGTGGTCACCTTCACGAACAAGGTAAGCCTAATCGTCTCGTGGATTGTCATTATCGCGAATACAAGGTTGATCGGATCCTCCTTTACAGGCTGCGAACGAGATGAAGCACCGTCTGAAGGGCCTGCTGGGTGAAAGTGTAGTCAACAAGATTATGATGGGCACTTTCCACTCGGTAGCTGTACGCTGTACGTTCTCGTCGTCCAACTTGGCACCATTCCCAATTTTGCCACCCTGTTGACACTTGGCTTCCTACCTTGCCACCTCTAGATCTTCGCAAGTATGGCAAGGCAATTGAGCTGCCCAACAACTTCGTTATAGCAGATAGCAGTGACAGGTGAGACTGACATGAAGCGCGTGCTATCACCGCGACTCAGTGACGCTGTGTTGTATGCCTTTACCAGCCAATCTCTACTCAAGCCTATAGTCGCACAGCACAATCAGAGTCTCAAGGGAAGAGCCAACGATGGCGGCGGTGCGGCAATAAGAGGGGAGGAGATCAAGCTGAAAGTTGCACAAGATGTTATCTCAAAAGCAAAGAATAAAGGAATAAGCGAACATCAGTATCTGGCTGAAGCGCAGAGCGCGGAGTCGAACAGTGCATGGAAACTAGCAATGGCAGACATCTATATGTAAGAAAGCCAATGTTACGGTCGATACATTCCTTTGCTGAGCCAGCGCTCTCTTCAGCGATTACCAGCTGGCTCTTCGCGCCTCGAATACCCTAGACTTTGACGATCTGCTAATACACTGGTGAGTCCCGGCTTGGTTAGCTCGTCAAATGCCCATCTTGACTGGTTCATCATATATCAGCGAGAAGGTCCTACAAAAGTCGACAGTAGCAGTCAAGAACGTCCAGCACGTCTTGGTTGACGAATTTCAAGATACGAATAGCATACAATACAATATCGTGCGACTGATGGCCAAGAGTAGCCAGTCATTAACTATCGTCGGTGACCCAGATCAATCCATCTACTCATGGCGTAGTGCGGAAGTGGAGAACTTGCACCACATGTTGAAAGGTCAGCCATTGCTTTTCCCTTGTTGCCGTAGTTTACTTTTGTTGATGGAGTGATCCGCGCCACAGACTTCGAAGGAACTCATCAGGTCATGCTTGAGGAGAATTATCGTTCTACCTCAAGCATTTTGCAAGCTGCGCTGGCTGTTGTAGAACAAGGTAGGGATTCTGCTGATTCTATTAAGCAAGATTCCGCTAATAAGATGCTTTCAGACAAGGAACGTATCCAGAAGAGTCTGAAGACAAGCCATCCAGCTGGTCCGCCGGTGGTTTTGCGCAAGTTCGAAACATCCATAGACGAATCCGCATACATCGCATACGAAGTTAAGAGAGCTATCGCTCATTCCGGAAATACGCTCAACTTCGACGACTTTGCCGTCCTTCTTCGGTACAATGCCCTGAGTAGAAGCGTGGAAGCTGCGTTGCAGTCAGCGGGAATACCGAGTAGAATGATTGGAGGCCACAAGTTCTTTGACAGAGCGGAAGTCAAGGATGTACTCGCGTATCTACAACTGGCGGATAACCCATCTTATACTCGTAGGCCTCTTTCTTTTACGCGTGCTATTCAGGAAGCATAATTAACATGCACATATAGCCGCTTTTCGACGAGTCATCAACACTCCAAAACGAGGCGTCGGAGACAAGACCGTGAAAGATATTGAAGCTGCGGCGAAGGAGAAGAAAATCTCATGCTTTGAGGTTGTAAGCAAGGCAGTAAGAGGCAACAATATGGCCAGCATAAAGCCAGGTCAGAAGGCCGCTCTCAGGGTGTTCTGCAACATTGTCAAGCAGCTTCGCCTGATGGCAAGCAAAGGAAAGCCGGTTCAAGACCTGATCGACTACATAGTCACCTCTACTTCGTATAAGGACCATTTGGAGAAGACCCATGGTCTTGAACATATGACAAAGCTGGAAAACGTGAACGAGTTAAAGTGGGTGCCCGCGCAGTGAAACAGAGTCCGGTGGCTAATAACCCTTCATGCTTAGGTCCTTTGCCGAGCAGATTGCGTCTACCAACGCCATCAACCTGGCAGAAGAGCTTGAAGTCTCGCCGCTTGTTTCAGTCGACGTCGAAGCAAACGGACGGGTGGTCATCGATCTCGACGCCGACTCTGACTCGGACGAGAACGTCGAAGATGTCGAAGATACCCCGCTCCGCAACTTTCTTGCATCTTCAATGCTGTCAACGGACACGGAGACGCAAGATGCAAAAGACGACAAGTCTACGCCCAAGGTCACAATCAGTACCTGCCATGCTGCCAAAGGTCTGGAGTGGCCGGTCGTATTCCTACCTGCTGGTATGTTTGGACCGTAGGAGAACGCAGATTTCCCGTACTGACTCGTATTGTTGTCGTGCTCCACAGCCGAGACCGGTGTTTATCCAGCATTTCGCAAATCTGATCTTGCGGAAGTCGCAGAAGAAAGGTACGCAATATCAGGTGTGGTTGGCACCCTCGACTTCTGCTGAGTTTGTTCGCTCAGGCGCCTCTTTTACGTGGCGATGACCCGTGCACAAGCATTCTTGCATATTACGCATTGCGCTAAGCGCATGGAGCGAGGTGAATATTCGATCAGCCGTCTATCGTCTGACAAGCCGACACTGAAGTAGATACTGTGCCGTAACCAGGAAGCACGGAAGACAAAGATCTCACAGAATTCTTAAGCGGGATTGTTCGCACAAAAGCGATAGACTTCAGCGCGCAGAGCATCACCTTCGACGCCCCTGTCCGCGCATGCCTTGCAGCTGTTACCGGGCGGAATACTATCGATGAAGTCGAAGTCAAAGCTATCGTGGAGGAATTGTGAGTCCGTCCCGCCGCGACCGCTTACTACCCAAGAGTAACTGACACTCTGATCTCAGCCATGCTACTGCCATTGCGCCCGTATATTCCCAGCCCGAAGCGCCGCGAGCGCGCTGGAGTGTCATAAACAAGGAAGATCTGCATTTGTTCCCCAGCAAGCCCTTGTACCCTGGTGAGGCCTGGCGTATGAACTCTTACGCTGGTGACCAAGCCAAGCGGTATGCGGCGAAACTACCGAATCCCGGCGTGAATCGCTTCGCTGGAGCCTTCTCGACAAGCAGTGGATCTGCATCATTGAGTCAAGCTCCAGGCTTCGCCTCTGCACTCCAGGCTAGCATCGGATCGAGCCGAATGACAGGCTCGGTGACAACCGGTTTCCGTAGTTCCTTTACTATCAAAGGCAGCGATCTTGCTGCGGGCAAACCCTTCTCTGTTGGAATGCTCAACAAGCCGTTCAAGCCTCCTACTATGTCGGGCCAGAACAATCAGAAGAGCCTTCCAACTGTTAGTACCGTGGAAACACGGTTGACACAGCAGAACCACGCCGTCATTCTCAATCCTATCACACCTAACGAGCCACAGACGCCAGCGTACACACTTCCGGCGGGCAAAGACGAAGACTTTTCGTTTTTGCGGGGGCTAGCCAAGGACGAATCGGAAGACTATGCAGTGCGGATGCCTACGAGCGCAAAGCGTCGTCCAAACGGAGCGACTCCTCCTATCAAGCGAAGCAAATCTTGAATCATGTCGCAAACCTGCTTCAACTTCACCCTGTAGCGATAGTGCTTGTTGCATTCATACGATTCCGAATGCTATCATATTCTCAAAACATGCAGCCAGCCATATTTACACAACAACAGGCAATGCTATGCTCTTTTCTTCCGGAATTCAGACTTTTCCTTCCAGACTTTGCTCATAATCTGTTCGACTTCAATCTCCGCGTCGTGGCTTCCCCGCTTGTGGAAGGCATGCTTAATGGCAGTGAAAAGTGGCTTGAGGTCGCTGTACCAGTCCAACTTGGCGGAATTATCGGTCGCCGATTTCAAGATAGCCCAGATCGCCTCTTCGTTCATTTCAGCCCAACGAAGTGACTGGACAACAAGATAGCGAGCCGACAAGGGGTCCAGGGGGGTACCATCGGCAACGATTTGATCAAGATGTAGGGCGAGCCTTGAAAGTTGTGATCTGGGCCCGCGCTTGCGATAGCCTGCCCAAGACGGCAGTCCCGCTATCCTGAGGAAGCGGACATCTAGCTCTTTAGATGTAACGTCCGTTTCCCGCAGCTGGTTGTACACTTTGATTGCACGTCTGCCACTACCAGCGCGGATGTGAAGGTCCAGGAGCAGGAGTAACGTGGCAGAGCTTGGTAACAGCTTTGATGCCGAAACAGCTGCTTCATACTCCTGGCAGGCTCGCACGTATTGTAAATTGGGATGCCGAAGATGATGCCATAACCTCGCTTCGAGAAAGCGGCCGTGGCCGAAGTCGGGGCGGGTTTGGACATACTGCCATACATCACCCGACAACTCGCTGTTCGAGCTGCGAAGGAATTCACGAAGAACGCTGGAGGGCCATGTGGATGCTGGGAGGCGCTCATACAGCCTTGCTAGTATTTGCAAGGCGCCTGCTCTGGAGAGAGTCTTGACTAGACGACAAAGAGTGCCCTCGCCAAAATGCAGTGGAGATCGAGGGACCCGCAGGAATGTTTCGGCTGCCTCAAACTGGTCCTTCCGTGCCAAAGCAGATATAAAGTCTGCGAGTTGGGCGGCGTGCTTTGCAGAGAGGGAAGTTGGTATCCTCGAGCTGATAGATAGAAGGTGCTTCGAAGTTGCGTCGGCTAGCACTTGTGAAAGTCCTGGATTGCTTTCGGCTGCAATATCAATTGCTGTGCTTAAAACATGCAGGACGGGGATAATGTGCCGAGGTTGAAACCGTGTATCAAGGAGACAAGCGAAGGCTGTGTCGTAGTAACCAAGCTGTATGGCTGCCACTGCCAACGCTCTCAGCAGACGCTTGTTGACAATTAGTGGTACATCCTGTTCGATCCGATATTGCATTGTTGACTTGTCGACACCGAAGTTGAGGGCAGCTTGATTTTGCGCTATAACAAATGCTTGCTGCATCCACAATGGCCAGTCTGCCTTTTGAATTTCTTGTTCCGCAACTGACTCGATATACTCGGGCAATGCAACCCGACCAACCACTTCCAAAAATCCGACTAGCAGTGCATCGTCAGTCAAAGGAGCCGGCTCGTTCTCACGCAGAACTGTCCATTCGCGCCAGAGCCAACCCAGTGTTCCGTCTTGCTCCAAGTCCGTCACACTTGTGATATCGCTCAGGCCGGCCAGGTGCAAGATAGCAGCCATGACTTGTCGATCTGGCGGCAAATGTCGCTTGCGAAATTCTCGGATGATGGCAAGATGCTTCTTGTGCATCGTTCGGGTGCATTTCTCGCGCTGCGGGTTTTCGGAAAGAATCATGGACGAGAGGATGAATTTGAGGCCGCTGTAGCTTGCTCGCTGTGCAGGGGCAGGCCCGAACATGCGGGAGTAGCTTTGTGGCTGTGACATTTGCTGGTGAAATAGATATCCATGTAGTTGATGTACTCTCGGGTGCTGTCCAAGTGCGCGTGCGGCACTTGAGGCGCGGCTTGGCAGAGCGCGAGAAATGAACTCGCAGGCGTCTGCTTGGACCAGGACAGCGCTCGCCAGTGCGTCTATTACCTTGGAAGGAAGCGAAAGCCACTGACTCGGAGGAATGCCAGCTAAGAAGGAGCACAAGTCTTGGGCAGTAAGCCGCGGGGCTAGCATCTTTAACAGACGTAATTGTTCTGCTTGAACAGCGTCCGCTACCACACCCTTTGGGGATCGTTTTCTGGGTTCACTGGATGTTGTGGATATGCGACCTCTTGCTTCGGTCTCGCCAAGGACAGATTGAGAATGTCGGGTGCCCTGCAGTCCGCTAGTATGGCCCATGATTGCAGGCAGGAGTTCCTTGTAGCCTTCTGCACATCGCAACAGGAGAGCACTAGACGACTTGCTGCTCGAAGCCGACAGGTGGCCTAGCCAAGCAAGGAAAGCGTCACAAAAGCTTTCGACCGCCTTTGACTCATATACCGCTTGAGATTGAGCGTCTTCCGGTGTTGGCACTGTGTTCGCGAGCTTGGAGAGCAAAGTGTACACAACAGTTGCTTCGGCATGTTGTGATAGGTGGACTTGTGTGATATTTGCTAAAGATCGTGTGACAGATGTAAGAGACCGTCGAGCACGCCTCTGGCGTTTTGAAAGACTTGACGGTGGTCTTGCCGCATTCGTGGATCCACCTGAAGCCGGTGGCGCTGAAATTGTAACTTTCGAGGTAGAAGCTTGAGGAGAGTAAGACTGATAATAAAAGGGGAAGAAAGAATTTGATGATGGATCTGAAGGTTGGGCTAGGTGCTCAGAGTTAGCTTCCTTTGGCGATAGAAGAGCTTGCGAGTGAAAGTCGCCCACCAGGTTTGGGCAGCTCTGTCTGTACAGGCTCTGGCTCTTCAGCACCACGGTGCTGTTGAGTGTAGTCGAGAACCGTAGTAGTGGTGCTGCTTCTAGCATGTGAGGAGAGTAGAGGCCGTGGAAAGCGTCTCCGTCTATGAGTACAAGGTCTTCGTTAGCTTCCAAATCTCAGAAGGAAAGGTCCGCAAACACGATTCAGCACACCACTTACCCTATTCGGATGCTCCCGCTAACAGCTGTGAGCATCTACAGCGCAAGCACCACATTGAGACGTGGAGCTTTTACTGGATTCGAGCTTCCGTCACTTTGAGGTCGGTTATGCCAGAGTCAAAAGCGTGTCTTTGGGAACTTTCGCGGCTTGCCTTCGTGCGCACTTCGCCAACAAAAGCTGGCGATACTTTGATTCACTGCAACAGTCTTCTCGCTCACTTACGCAACCATAATACCAATACTAGGCAATGGCTCAGCATGGCAGCGTCCAGGGTGTGATGCAGGTCTCTGTTCTGGGTCAATTCCCAGCTGAGCTCCTCGATCAGGTCTGTCGGAGACTGGCAGCACATGCCGAGCATCAATATACGTTTCATATGGAGGAAGATGTATTCTTCAGAGGTCAATCAAGCTCGCATCATATTCCGCGCCCACCACTACCGCGTTCTGACTTTCACTTCGAAATTACGCATTCTGTCGCTAGGTTTACATGATCCAGCCGCCGCTCTGCGCGAAGAGGATGTTCTACGAGTGCGGCATACGACTCTTGAAGAGACTGACGAATGGCAAGCTACAGTTTTGGACTACAGGTTCGTCTCGCAGGCTAATATTCTTCTGGTACAGGACAATCAACACCTTTACAAGACCTCTGCCGGTCCGCGAGAATCCGGATGTGCTGCTGCGAGGGGTTTCGACTGTTCCGGTGCTAGAAGGTGACGCGCAGTCTCTTACTGTTGCTCTGGGATATGCCGAGTACGTTCGTACCACTCGCTCGTTGCTCAGTTCCACATGGTCTCTGCAGCTCACAAGCTGACCTGAATCCAGACGTCGATTTGCCAATGCAAGACGAGGAAAACTATTCACCCTTCACAATGACTTCACGACTGTGCAAGTCTTTCAGATATATACAGTGAGCCTTCTTTCGACGTGCTAGCATACGTATTGAAGTGCTTTAATGGACGTCCTCCCCTTAGCCGCCGGATGCAACAGAAGCGCTCGAAAGTCTGTTCTACATCTTAGAAATAGCAAGCTTAACGTCTCTGAAACCTTCGGCAACTTTGGCTACCTCGACACCTATGCAAGTCCTGCGCGATCAGGCGATAGGAAGGGTGCTGGAATTGAAGAGGTTGCTCAAAGGTCTTGTCGATGTAGCGCGTGTTGAGTGACTTATGCAAAGTTGATGTCAGGGGAATCGCTACCATTGTAGTAACTAATAGAGTCATGCATTTCGGTCGTTGAGACAGAACGCTACCATTGTGATCAAAGCACGTGCGGCGTACTTTGCCCTGGCTCTCTTTTTAGCCAATTCCATTGTGAGATGCCATATTCGCCATGACACATCATCAAGGGTCTACCTTTTTCATACATGGCTGTGCGCCTATAGGTCTGATATACGGGCTTGTCAATTCCATAGTGCGCGAGCCGTACATGGTGAGTATGATAGAAATCGGGCAGGATGATCGGGGTTTCTGCGACAATGGCCTATCTGACCGGACCTCGCAGGACGAAATCTTCCACATTGGACAGGCTCATTCATTCACACAAAGCTGGACTCAGTATGACCCAAAACTTACAACACCTCCGGGCCTGTAAGCCTCTGTAGATACGCTCGCATGCGTGCGCGTGCTGATAGTGGTGACGCAGCTACCTGCCGTCTTCACTGTTAGGGCGGTATATCACGAAAGCAGCGGTTGCGGTTCCAGTCCTACGACTGGTCAACCTCGTCCTTCTTGTATGCCTCCCGCAATTGTTGGCCGACTTGCTATGCCTGCTGCGAAATCAAGGCTCCCTTTCGAAACGGAAGCTCTGCATCAATGAAGCGACGTGTATAAGCGGGTTTCCTTTGGTCTTCTTCTTTGGCTTTCTATATTATACAGACTTGGCGTCGCTCACCTTGGTTCTGATGGCCTATCGACAAGCCCTTCTCGGTTCTTACACCACATCTGCCATTGTGCGTAGTCATACATTGCGAGTTTTATTCTACTGAGTAGCTGATTTGCGCACACCCCGCCTAGGCTGGTCTACTCTCTCTGACAGTTAGGCAGACGAACATTCTTTGGATAGCATATATTGCCTTCGAAGCTTTAACGTTGGAGCTCGACAAGTCAGCGTCACAATCTAAATTCAAATTCAAGGATGATCTACATACCTCCAATGACTTGGCTTCCATCTCCTTAGGTAGGCTGAATGATCTAGTACCTCGTGAATACCTGAAGTGACACATTGGTATTGACCTGGAAAGGGAGTATCATGCGAGCGTCTGCCGACCTGCTTGTAGCCGCGGCCGCTCAGCCCAAACGAGCTGCTCTCACTCTGGCACCTTATGTTCCTGTGGGAGGGGCATTCGTGACCTTCCTCTTCTGGAATGGGGGCATCGTACTGGGAGACAAGACAATGCATGTCCCCGTGCTCCATATCCCGCAGCTCTACTACTTCCTTGCCTTTACGGGGGCTATGCTCTTCCCGTATATACTTGACCGTAAAACGATAGTCAAGACGCTTAGGACGTTTGCTTCGTGTGCAAAGTGAGTCGCGCCACAACTCGCTTAATGCGAAACTTGTTCTTGTGACTGAAACCTTTACAGACGCATCGTAGTTTCGCTATCGGCGACCGCTCTTGTTGCATTTACTATCAAGAAATACACGCGAGTCCGCAACCATTTAAGACAGTCTGCTGACAAGGCTGATTTTATGCTACAGTATCGCGCACCCGTTCCTGCTAGCCGATAATCGTCACTATACTTTCTACATCTGGCGGAGAATTATCAATGTCACTCCACATAGCCGCTGCCTCCTATCGCCTGTCTACCTGGGGAGTCTCGTTTGCTTATGGAACACCATTGGTGAGCAAAGAGCTGCATCAAAGATCACTGGCTTGCGGCTGAGCCTCGATAATCTAGCCGACTCTGGGACTTGGGGCGCTCTGCCTTTCCTGGCATATGGTGTCGTGACAAGCCTCACCTTGGTCCCTTCGCCGCTGCTGGAATTTCGATATTTCATCATACCATTCATCATTTTGCGGCTTCATATAACTCCGAAGACAACGGCTCAGCTGAGATTAGAAAGTCTCGCCTATACTGTCATCAATATTGTAACAATAGCAGTGTTTTTGTACAGGCCGTTTATATGGCCTTCAGAGCAGGGTTGGCAGCGATTTATGTGGTGACCAAGAAGTCAAAAAGCACCGGATGCGGAAGAGGCAATGAAGACTACATCGCTTGCATCGTGCAACATTAGTACTCTAATTCCTTTATATAGGGCAGACGAACATCCGCCACGCCCGTCGATCGTGCGCTTCGGCCGGCAATGCAGACCGACCAGGTCTCCCTCATGCCGATTCCCACTTTGCGTCGCCTCAGCATGTCAGTACAGAAGCTACGTGTAGGATATGTGCCCGAGGTACGTTCCTGAGCTGTTGTAGCGTCAAGACCGTTCTGAGCACACGCATTCTCACAGCACTTCTCCACGCCCATCCTGTGGCTAGGCGAGAAAGACTCCGGTATCGAACTGCATAGTTGCCCAAGTAATGTCTTTCAGGCCCCTTCATTAGAGTATATTTTTGAAATCAATTTTTAGGCGGTACCGGACAGATGATTCAAGCTCTAAAAGAAGACAAGATCGATGTGGTACGGAAAAGTCCCAAATTTCCACAATGCCATGACAGTAGCATGACATGTCATTCTCCGTCTCTACTAACTTAGGCTGTAGCTCTCACTGAATCACTCATCGCTGGGATCGTGCGCAAAGCTGCTGATTACCGAATCGTGGGGCAATACGTATCGTCTCCCCTGAACTGGTATGTCGGCTATTTAGCAAGAAAGACCAAAGCCGTTGGGCCTATCTGAAGAACTGACATGGTTATATAGGGCTGTGATTACAGGCAAGGATACACCGTACAAGACTGTCTCTGACTTGCGGGGCAAAACCATTGGCGTGTCTAGAATGGGTTCTGGCTCGCAGATCTTTGCATCCTACATGGCTCTTCGGGAGAAGTGGTTCTCGGATGCAGCTTCAGAGAAAGTAGAGCCTCTCGACTTCAAGGGTGAGTCTTACATATCGTCCGAGCTGTCAGAAGTTGCCCTACTGATGTCAGACGTCCCAGTCCTGGACACATTTAAGGTATGCAATTGGCACGAGGAAAATTGCTCATGGTGCTGAGAAGTGTGCTTCGTTAAGGGTCTGCGTGACGGAGTCAACAGCGGCGAGGCAGCTGCGTTCTTGTGGGAATGGTAAGCATAGCCCGAAAACGACAGACGATCGGGTCTGAGCTTTTCACCCACAGGTTCACTACTAAACCTTGTGCGTCTATCTGGACTTTACCTGAATCGAGGTCGGGACTGATGTTCTCTATGTGTCGCAAGATGTCGACTCCGGAGGTGTGTCCATCATAGCATTCGTTTCCTCGACTTCTGCTGAAGTATCCTTGTTACAGAGTGTCGCTTCATTGGCAATGTCCCGGTCAGTGCTACCATCTGTTAGAGTTGTGCCTGACTGACCGTGATCACAGACACCATGGCCAAGCTGGGCAATTGTAGCGACACCGCAAACAGACAAGGCGAATGTAAAGCGCTTCTTAGAACGTCTCGATGCAGAAGTACAAGACTTCAATTCGAAGGACTCTCGCGAGAATGGCAAAGATATCGAGTATATCAAGAAATCGCTTGGATACCCAGAAGAGGATATCAAAGAGTGTGAGTCTCTCCGCACTTAGATCTCTCAATCCGGCGACTAAAATTGCCTTCATCAGGGCTGAAAATCACGGATTATCCGAAGAATATTGGCGAGGTACAGCAAAATGTTATTTTCGACACGCTAGATATACTCGAAAAGTCAGGTGTGGTGCAAGCGCCAGAAGACGGCTGGAAGCTGGACACTTTCGTAGATCCCCAAGTTGCGAAAGTCATCTAAACTAAAAGCTAGCGCTACACGGTTCCCGGTCTAATCGACAGCCATCTGCATCTTCTTTTCCGATTGTGATCCTTGCGGTGGAAGATCATGATGGGAGAAAGTTGTAATCTTCGTGCGTAGCCAGATTAGCGGCACCGTAGAAACGATGCGTGCATAGAGGTTAGATGTAAATGTCTGCAGCAAACATTTGAATCAGCGAAGCCTCCTTGCTCAAATAAGGTTGAGACTGGAGACTGACAAGTTCGGAAAAGACAATCGCATCCACCTTTCGACCATGCAAGATTGAGCTGGGATGGATTTTCAGCCGCTGGAAGGGAAGGGAAAGAGTCTTAATTCCATCTCAACGGTCTGACCACAAGCGGACTCACCATTGAACCGGTGGTGCGACGATATCTATCGTCCGGCATCCTCATAGCTGTATTCGAGAACAGACCAGCCAACAAGCACGAGAGCACAGGCTCATCGTTATCGCCAGCACTGAGCGTACAGTCCAGACTAGGATCGAGACGATTGACCCTGTCGCGAAGCTGCTGCCTGGCATCCAGTACTTGATTCAGAGTCTTGATCGAAAGGAAGTGGTCATTGCACCAAGCCCTGCGTTCCTTGGGCGTTTGCAAACTTTCGCAAATCTCTTCATAAGCTTTGAGAATGTTGAGTAGCATCATGTGATCACCAGAGCGATGAATAAACTTCGACCGGGCTGCACTTGCTGCTTCTCGATGCTGAAAGGGTACGGACAGTATGGCATCGGCTGACCCTAGCAGGGACAGGAGGTCGATGATCTCAACTGAGCAGTGATTCTCGAACGATGCAAGCAGAACCTTGGCTTGTGCAGGTTCCAAAGGAAGAGCTGCCATTTGCCGGCCGACATCGGTGATGCGACCTCTCTCGTCTGTCGCGCCAAGGCCATACAGCTCCATCAACGCAGAAGCAACTGGTGAATTTCCAATCAGCGAAGGGATGCTATCTACGAGATTGTACGTACTTGACTCGTTTGAAGGCCGGTCCATGAAGTTGAACTTGGTAACGTCGTCCTGTCCGTAGGCTAGCAGATGAAGCAGAGCAAAAGCCAAACTACACCGCTGGATTTCCGGCAAGAGTGCCTTGGGCATTTCCAAATAGGCTTTCTCCGTATATAATCTGAAGCATGTTCCTGCCGACTCACGACCTGCTCGACCAGCGCGTTGCGTTGCCGAGTTCTTACTAATTGACTTTAGCAGCAAGCTGTCCATACCGGTTGTCGGATGGTATGTCTTCTCTTTTTGCATTCCTGTGTCTATTACGTATTTGATGCCTGATATGGTTATGGATGTTTCGGCGACGTTTGTGGCTAAAATCACTTTCCGGGTATTCGGTGGTGCCATGCTGAAAGCCTTGTTCTGCTCTGATGGCGTCAAGCGGGCATATAGCGGACAGACCAGTAACTGAAACGATGAAGGAAGGTCAGCAAGAGCTCTGTCACGTTACGCAACACATCTGAAATGTGAGTGCGCACCTGCATCTTCTTCGGGTCCAGCGTAGGAAGATAATTTTCTATTTGTGCTTTCAGACTTTCGATCTCGTCTTGGCCGGCGAGGAAGACCAGCACATCACCCGGCGGACACGTATAGTGTATCTGAAATATACATTTCAGAGCGGCCTCTATGTAGTCTTGCGTGGCTTCTTGCAGGTACATTGTCTTGACATTATATGTTCTGCCCTTGACGAAGAGAATCTTTGCACTACAAAAATTTGGAATCATCAGTTACAGCATTCTTGCATCGAAACAGAGTGCTAGCTAAGCTAGACATACTGATCAAAGAAGTCACTGAACCGCTCTGCGTCAATCGTAGCTGACATGACTACTATCTTCAAGGGCCCAACTGGCTCGCCGTTCTTGCCTTTCTCAGCCGTCCGAGCCATCTCTTTCCGCTTCACTTGAATCTCTTTAAGGAATCCGAGTATCATGTCTGTCCGCAAGGTCCGCTCGTGTGCCTCATCGATAACGACAACATCATAGCTTTCCAGTAGGCGGTCGCCGAGAATCTCTTGCAGAAGCGTACCGTCGGTGAGGTATTTCAGGCGTGTGCGAGGCGAGGAGCAGTCGTCGAAGCGGACGGTATAACCGACCACACTGCCGAGTGTGCATCCGTATTCTTCACTAACGCGGCGTGCAAGTGAGGTTGCGGCCACACGCCGAGGCTGCGTGACTGCTATTCGAGGTTGAGGCCGGCAGATCTGGGAAGAAAGAAGGAATTGTGGTATTTCTGAAGACATTAAACAAACATCTGTTCATTAGTGATCATTCAATGGCTGTCTATGCTAAGTTTTGCCCACGCACGTGTCGTTTTGCCAGATCCTGTTTCTCCCAGGATTACGACCGTATCTCTAGCTTCTATTTCTTTCAGGATAGCATCCTTGACAGCATAAACCGGTAGTTTCTCTCTTGCCGCGAGTAAGTGCATTGCTTTGTCCTTTTGTTCCGTCTGGAGTCTTTTCCTTGCTTGTTTCTGACTCTCGCCAGGCCTCGTCTCTATTGCACGCGATTTTCCATGCGTGCCGGCTTCTTCGCCTTCTGACATTTGATCTTCATCAGCATAGAAGGTAGCTACACGCCTTGAAGGCACAGTTGCTACAGTCTCGCGCGAGATGTCTTTGCCGGACGCCGTACGCTCGGCATTCTTCGTTCTTGCAGACAATTCTGAGGCATCAACTTCTGGGCTACCTTCGCCGTCTAGACTGCGTCGCTTGCTCTTTGGCTTGCCATCAGCTCCACCGCTCACACTAGCTTTACGCTTCTTGAAGACTGCAGTTGTCTCCCCTTCACCTGCTGCTGTAGCTTCGGCTGTGTCTTCCAGATTTGCTGGTGGCAATATCGCTTTTGAAGTAGAGGCGACTGGAGCGTCGTCGTGCACATGACCATTGACGCGCTTCTCTGGGCTCTTGACCTTCTTGAGACTCGACTTAGGTGTCTTCTTAGGTACTGGACTGCCCGCATCGTCATCGAACACGGTGTAGGCCATCTCTCCAGCCGCTCGCTGATTTTGTTGATCTTGGTTTGCAGGAAAGAAGCAGCACACAGGATTCGGGGCGACTTTCGCCTTCGCTTTCAACACACGCAAACTCGTAAACACGGATGCCAAGATGATTCACGCAAGTAATACTCATCCATTTCTCTTCAGAAGTGTAGAACAAGCCATCCCGAGCGCGTGGGACTAGGACCGGACCATGCCAGTATCGCGGATCCTAGATCATTGGCCACGTCCGAGCTCCTCACAGCTAAGACTTGACCGTCACCATAGGCGTAAAAGTGCGCGACAGCTACACAGTTCGCTCCTCCCAGCGTTTCAATCGACATTTACACCACCACATCATCTGCCTATCGAGGATTGCGCTTGTCTCCCAGCTGGCTGTAGTTTCGCATTCATCATTGCTATCCGACGACGACGACGATTGCACCAGCGCAAGAGCCAGGCCGTCCTTGCCGCATAGGCTTCGACGACGCTTGCAACACGCACAATCACTGCCGGAGCGCATCTCAGACCACAGGAGTCGGCTTTGACAGGTTGCTGTGTATCTTGGCGACTATCACATCGGGTTCGTGGCACCTGTCCGCTGGTGGTATCATAAGGGTATAATGCAGAGCTCAATGGTATAAGGCAGAGCTCAATGGTACAATGCAGGGCTAGCAGCTTGGAATGGTAAGTCTTCTTCGGCTAGTTCATGCGTCGACTGCCTCGACGCATGAACTAGCCGAAGAAGACTTACCATTCCATGCAGGTATCTCGTACCCGAAGAGGATACTGTCTGGCGGCCGATACCACTGCCCGCAAAGACAAAGCGTGACAAGTGAGTCGCCTGGCTTGAGACCGTCTAGTATCGCACTCGTGGCATACTGCAGTACTACGGCTCAGTAGATTGAGCGCACAACTCGATAGGCAAGCGCTGATGAAAGATTGTTTCATGGGTACTATGCGGGGTGCGAGAAGACTTTGGCATGAATGGAAAGGCTGCGTCAGCAGCAATATTGAGAGCGAGTGTCGAACCCTGGGATCTCTACCGCACTCAGTACGAGATGGGTCCGTGACTGGTCAATCGTTTGCGTCATTGCAATGTATGGTGTTGGGGGCAGCATCCTGAATCTGCAAGAGCTTGCCCCGAGCTGAGGTGTTTCTGGTAGCCGTGCCGGGAGATTATACGGCCGGCACATCATCACTACTATTGTGCAAAGTCCTTTAAACGGCGCTTCTGCTGACGGTCTTGAGGCTGCGAAACCGCCATGATTAGTCAGCAATTCCGAACTGTCAGATCTTGAATCGACCTCGAGAGAGGCCAGGGCCCGATCGCACTGATGAGGAGGCACAGGAACTGCGTCATAGCTGCCGGATCCAGGCTGGCGCACAATGAAAAACAGAAGTCACGCATCTGAACGAATCTGCAACGCCAGCCGATTTCGGAATTCGCGCAGGTCTATGACTATGACTATGATTATGAATCGGACTGAGCTATTGCGAAGGCTTGTCAAGCTGAATTTGCTGCTAGTACTGGGAGGCTGAGCAGGGAACAGTATAGCGCCTTGCCTCTGTACATACCAGACATTCCCATCAGGAGGTAGCTCTCTCTCCCTTGACCTCCAGACCTATCGCAGTCAATACTGCGTCAGTCCGAGAAGATCAGCTTTGGAAAGCCCGCAGAAATCGGAACCTCCAGTGCTATTTCAGCTCGAGTCTATTTTTGACCCATTCGTTGACGTACAGAGCAAAAGGTGAATAGTCATTATCAGCGCAGAAGCAAAAAATGAACCCAACTGACATTCTGACCTCTGCTCTTTGCTTTATTCCTTTTCCATCTTCTCTTTCATACATTCCTCCTCCCGTTCGCAAGTGCTCGCCCAGCCTTAGCTCCAACGCAGCCAGCAGATATCGGCAATCGCCACCAAGCAAGATTAGGCGTTCTATCACAATGAAACCCGTCACAGTGGTCTTCTCCACTGTATTAATGGCAGCAGGGGCTATGGCTGCAAATCCGATTGAGGTCAACCCTCCCAATGGTGAGTTGTCTCGAAAAGCTAGCCTCTGGTTTCGTAACTCGACACGGGCACACACATTGAGTAGAGCAGTAGCTGATATCTATCTTAATCTATTCAAGCACAAGCACACATAACGGTTCGCGGAAGTGACTTCCTTTGGGCAATCTTCGCCTGCATGTTGGCTTCTGCTATCGGTGTAACCGCTTGGGGTATGACCAGACCAGGCAAGCCCGTAGATCTTTGTTCGCCTGGGGCGCTCTCGAACCTAATCAGTGGTATTACTACAGTCGGTCAGAAAGCCTTCCATTGGATTGGTGCAGCCTTGCTATTCACGGCCAGTACCGCTTATTTCTCTATGGCCTCAAACCTGGGAGCAGTACCTGTGGCTGTTGAATTCGTCAGATACAGAGGCAATCTCTTCGTAAGTGCCACGAAGCAGATTCAATTAAATCTACTCGTACTGAAGACCAGTGCACGAACAGACCGACACCGCAATTAATCCCTACACCCGTCAAATTTGGTATGCAAGATACATCGATTGGACGAGTAAGTCAGGGCATTACATCACTTGAATACGTGTGGTATTGTACTGACCGACTGCCGTACTATAGTCACCACTCCCCTCCTTCTACTCGAGCTCCTACTTTCCAGCGGCATGCCACTGGGTGACATTGTCTTCACAATTTTCATGGATGTGAGCCGCGCCTTACGTTCGCTACTGTCTGCTTGAAGTCTGTTGACATTGCCCATATCCCTAGCTCCTTATGATTATTACCGGCCTCATCGGAGCACTTGTAGTCTCTGACTATAAGTGGGGATACTTCACCGGTGGCTGCATCGCCATGCTGTTTGTCTTCTACCAACTCATCGTACCCGGAAGAAGCTCCGCTCGCGCAATCAGTCAGGCGGCATACGAAGCCTACTTCAGATCGGCCATCATTCTTTCTGTCCTCTGGTTCCTCTACCCTATCGCCTGGGTAAGTTGTAGCGCAGGTTCTTTTTTCGTTCTTAAGCTATCGCTGACCAGCTACATATGTCTTCAGGGTCTCGCTGACGGTGGTAACTACATCACTCCCGACTCCGAGATGATTTTCTACGGTGTTCTCGACCTCCTCGCCAAGCCCGTCTTCTTGCTTTACCAGTGAGTACTCCTGCTCTTCGAAACCGCAAACAGCGCTCATGTATCCCTTCCAACAGTCTCTGGGCTCTGTCTGGTGTCGAATACACACAATTCCAGCTGCAGAGCGGCCACTTCTCTGTAGGAGCCCATGGGGCAGCATCTACCCTCGAGAAGGGTCGAAATGGCCGCTAAAAGCATGCATACACTTGCTTCAACGATGCCGCGATCGATCACCATATACCCATTTATATATACACTTCATACACCCGTAATAGACTTTGGCTCTGACTGAGTGATTGTAGACTCGTCCGATGCGTCGGGATCTTGTATCTTGAACTTTTGTTGATGCAATTCACTTCAGGCAATTATTGCACCAGAATCTATTCGGGACCCCGGACACCCGCCTGAACAGTCGAATTCCAGGGCAGACAAGCTGGCAGTTGCTTCTGCCGAGCGCTGCAATCGTCAGTTTATTGGGGCAGACGGGATAGTCATGTTCCTCTCACGCAAAGCCTCTTCACGAGAGCCCGTTCGGCAAGCAGAGTGAAGTGACGGAGCTGCTTGTAGTCGTGTTTTGCTGCCAAGTCTCAAGCAGGCAAGCTGATGTGCGACTGTACGGAGTCGGCATCTTTGGCAGCCGTCAGCCATTGAGCTTTACTAGGGGGCCAAAGCTACGTAGAGGTGTGGGTAAGCATACGTTAGCCATTGGCACTTTTTGGACAGACAATTTTCAACCTACTCTAGCGATGATCTTGCCGCGAACAAGACCAAGGGGAACCGGTCCGTAGACTCGTGAATCCGTCGAGTTCGACAGGTTGTCTCCAACAGCCCAAATGTATCCTCTAGGAACGCGAATGAAAGGCCCAACCTCTCCGTCTGTCACTAGTCGCAGGGGTAGTTTTTGATCATCTTCCGATTCCAAAGGACCGTCCAAGCGCAGGGCAGCTTTGCCGATCTTGTTGTCTTCAAGTGGCTCTGCTGCGGTTACCTTGATCTGTCGAACAAATGAAGCGGGTGTTCTGCTTGGATCTAGGCAGACAACGTCGCCTTCTATGCCTATTACTCGCTTGCATACTGAGTATGTCGGATCGGTTGGTGAGACAAAGTCGATAAGATCGCCTCGAGATACGTGCGGAGGCGTGCGTGAGAAGAAAGTCCGCAGAGTACTCATGCGAAGGGACAGCAGATAGTCGCCTTTGAGAGCCAGGGTTGGGTACATCGAAGGTCCGGCGCACTGCAAGCATTTAACCGTGTCAATACCAGCGAGAAATGGAAACGGCAGCCATAGCTTCTGCGGAGCCGGCGAGTAGAACTGCGCTTGTACAACTGAAAGATTGCCAATACTTACAGCTCGGACTTCGACCACATGTTCATTGATCAAATGTATGAAACATCCTAGCTGTTGCCGGCGCAATCGAAGAAAATCGTTCCAAGGTGGTGGTGCGGGGTTGTTTGGAAGCATTATTAGCGAGGGAGACTAGTGTATTAGACGAATACGTATGTAATGCATACCTGCACGAATCTAATGACAGAACGCCTGGACCAAGTGAACGCTCCCAGAAAACGAGCTTGCATGGTTCCAGCAGAAGCGCCTCCAGGTGATCCCAAGTTCGGAGGCCTTCCTTAGCACTCAGCAAAAGAGGGCGAGCGGATAGTTCAGCATGCAAGTGCCAACTTATAGATACTCGTGTAGCTTCTTCGTTGATGTGCCATGTTACGATGCTTCTCCAAGCAGGAAAGTCAGCGAGCTGGTAAGCCCGCGTGCCCGGACGTGATCGAAAACACTGGAGACGGACAGGCTCATTTACTGGTTCTTTTTCTTTCTTCTGCTTTGTACACGTACAATACGACATCTTTCCCTAGAATCTCTCTTCAAAACTCTTCCAGTATGTGCATGCAGTCCATCTGCGCCAACGAGGGATGCGGCAAGAGTGAGCGGTGGCGGACTTACGGCATCAACGCCTATCGAGAGCCGTACAGGCTCATTATGTACGCTTTGCTGATAACATGTATTGACACTTGTAGAGACTTGGTGGGGTTGCGGCAAGGTGAGCCTGCTCACTTAGACGTAACTTCTGTGTGGGTCACCGCACTGCTTTCACCGACACTGACGATCCCATCTTCAAATGTATAACCAGCATATCGATTCAGTAAGCAAGCCTAGTATGGGCGTGCGAGGCAACATAGACATCGATTTACGCTCTATTTACTGCGCTTCGCTAGGTTATGACCAAGATCCCCGAAAACGAACAGTGCCATTGTGAGAATCACAACCCAATGAATCCAGCTTCGGCTATGGTACAGAGCTTGCTTGGGGGTGGAAAGTCGACTGCCACCAAGTGAACAAGTTAGTGTATGTTCCTCTACGAATGTATCAGTCCCATACTCCAGCTAAAGACATCTGGCAGGTCAGTCAGAGCGGGGCCTTCGAATGACGCTCCGCCATGTTATGCAGCTAGGTGGGATGGCAAAAGATTGAGCAGGAGAATTGTAGCCTGAACTTGATAAGAGGATCGAGATAGCATTGCCATAGTGATGAAGCGGGGAGTTCGCAGATTGTGTCGCGCAACGGCATGTCCAAGCTTGGTGCTAAGATGCAACCAACCCAATGCATAATGCGTACGGAAAGGTCGCAATGAGATTTGGAACGTGACGCAATGTATGCAGAGATACATTTGCACTATGAAACAGTGTTGCCGTTTGCCAGATACTTGTTCAACATGGGTCATCTTGAAGTCAACCACTGCGCGATTGCATCACTCTATTCACCTTGTGTTCCGATCAACTCGACACAAAGCACATAACGATGGTAAGCCATCCCAAGCAGCTGCCAGAACATCATGTCTAGGGAGCTTCACGCTAACACGCCTTTGCTATGTCCTGTCCCAGTCGTTAAATCTGAACTCCGTCGTGCTCACCCAAGCCTATGACGCGGTACGCAACGGGACGTCGAAGTGGGTCCTGTACACCCTCACGGCCAGCAATGATCTCAAGATAGAAGAAGTGGGAGACGGCACTGCGACTCTTAGAGACCTAGCAGACGAGTTCAGCGACGGAAAGTGAGTCCCTCGTGATGCGGTGCACTCTCCACCTTTCCGATCACACGTGCTTGACGCGGCATTGCTGACTTCCAGCTTTCATCGCATTAATGCGCTTTACACAGAATTCAGTTCGCATTCGCAAGCGTAGTTGATGCTACTAGCAAGCTCCAGAAGTTTGTGCTGATAAATTGGGTGAGTACAGCTATTGCTACCCTTTGATGGCTTGTGCTCCCCCACTACGGACTGCCCTGCCCCTGCTGATACTATCTTGCGTTCCTATCTTCGCTTCACGCCATGCCCTTGCAATTTACACCATTTTCGGCTTGTGCTCATGAACGATAGTGCGGCGATGGCGTTCCTGTAGCCAGAAAGAGTCGATTCCACACATATGCCAACGATATAGCGAGAGTCTTCACTGGGTGAGCGCGCCATATATTCGGGCGGCATTATCACTCATATCGGTCTGTACTGAGGCTTCCTTTAGTGCTCATGTAGTGCTACAAGCGCGTCAAGAAAGCGATGTCGAGCCTGACATCATTCGAAAACGAGTCGCCGAGTCTGGAGGCTCGAAATACACAACAGCTGGGACCAGCGTATCAGCACAACCAGCCAAGATGGAAAGGCCTGCCCCCGTTGGTTCAAACTATACACCTATTGGCCGACCCGACATAGCTTCGATGACGGCGAGCAAGCCACAAGCACCACCCGCGGTTGTCGGATCAACCTGGACACCTAAACATAATGAGTTGCAGGACATTCGCAGCAATGCCGCAGCATCATCCAAGCCTGCCGAGGATGACAAGATCGATACCGTTGTTGGAACCACCTGGCAGCCGAAGCATAATGAACTACAAGAGATCAGAGCCAAGGCTGCCCGCGAAAGACCCGAAGCGCCGGGATCCGTAGGCACAACGTGGCAGCCGAAGCATAACGAACTTCAGGAAATGAGGGCGAGAGCAGCTGCCGAAAGTCAGAAAGCCAAAGACGATGCTGAGACCCCTCCAAGTCGTGCACCCTTCCTCCCGCCTGGCGCTTCTCGAGTGAGTACATTGTATTCGACTTAGTGACCAGAGTCTAGCAGTAGCTGATAGTCTCATTCACAATTCCACAGCCTTCGCAAGCTTCTCAGCCTTCTCCAAGCCCAGCATTCGAGAAGCCAAAGCCTTCGTACGAACGTCCGGAGCCAGTTGTAAGCATACAACGTTTACTCTGGTATGAAGTAGCTGGATACTAAAGCTTTTTCTGCACCCAGGGCACTAGCTATACTCCAGTGTCCGTTCCGAGAGCTGGTAAGCTGGGTGACAGGTTGGCCGCTTTCCAACAACAACCAGCTAGCTCGACCACACCTTCACCCGCCGCCGCATCCCATGCAAGCGGCAAGAAGCTTACTTGGTCTGAACGACAAGCTCTCGCGAAGAAGCAGCAAGAAGAGGAAGAAGCCGCTTCATCAGCTGCTATTGAGCAGGCATCGACACGTCACGAGCCATCTGCCCCCGCAGCCCCTCCAGCACCTCCCGCTCCAGCTGCTCCGCCAGCACCTGCGGCCCCTCCTGCACCTGAGGCTCCTTCAGCACCTGCTGCGCCTGCTGCCCCGCCTGCACCAGCCGCGCCACCCATGCCTCCACGCGCCCCTTCTAGCATACCTCCTCCCAAAGCAGCCGGCGGAGATGAGGAAGACTGGGATGCTGACGATAAGTCAGGCAGCGATGATGATATGATGCCCACGAGGGCTCCTCCAATGGTCAACATGGCCGCAAGACCAACGCCAAGTGCTATACCTCAAGCTCCTCCGCCGCCACCTGCGCCAGGCGCCGAATCTGGAGCAGCAGCGGCAGTATTGTCTGCAGATCAAGACAAGGCTGATGAAGAACGTGAGGCCCAAGAGCAAGCGGACAGACTTGATAAGCTTAAGCTGGCAGAGGAGCAAGCGCATGAAGCTGCTGCCGTCCCTCGACCACAAGGAGAATCGGCAATAACACCTAGCAAGAAGGCTAAAGTCGTCTATGACTATCAAGCTGAGGAAGGAAATGAGTTAGATCTTGTAGAGGGAGAGGTCGTCACGGATATTGACCAAATTGATGACGGATGGTGGAGTGGTACGGTCGATGGTAGAACTGGCCTCTTCCCTGGTGAGTTGAGCAAAGGCCACTCGGGCTGCGGCACGTACGCATAGAAAGGAAGCTTACAATACTCTTTCATAGCCAACTACGTCGAGCTCATTGAGGAAGATGAGCCTTCTGAGCCACCTCGTGCACCGTCTCCTCCACCTGCCGCTTCTGCACCTCTTTCGCCGCCTGCTCCGCATATGCCTGCTCGTCCAGAGCCTACAAGAGCCAAGACATCTGGACCGCGGGCCAGAGCACTATATGACTACGCAGCAGATGAAGACAATGAGATCTGTAAGCATTCATCGTGCGGATCGTATGTTGGGTGCTTGCTGATGATAGGTTCGATACGGCAGCTTTCAACGAAGGAGACGAGATCACGGACATTCAGTTCGACTCTGACGACTGGTGGAGTGGCTCTGTCGAGGGCAAGAGAGGCCTGTAAGTTTGCTTCTGGTTGCGGCAAACATCGAGTCCAATTCTTGCTGACATGTATGTGCCCAGTTTCCCAAGCAATTACGTTGAAATGATAGAAGAGTAGATCTCAAGTTAGAATAGTAGTTTCGACATGTAATCTGGCTTGTGCCGTGAAATATCTGCAGGATAGTTAGGACTGCGACTCAGTGCGAGCCCTGTATCTAACGCAATTCAGCTCTGTCTCGCGTTGCCTGACCAGACACTTGACCCGCCTTTATGCTGCGATGTACAAGCCTCTGCCCTTTGGCCAGTAGCCGTCCACTAGGTGGTAGTCTGAGGGCTTTCATGATAGTCCATCAGCTGCATGTGCATGCTCTTCTCTGCTGCGATCGTGGGCTGGCCTGTCTGCTCGCCTGTCGTTTTCCACGCGAATTCGGTGTTGTCTGTCGCCAACCAAAGGAAAACATTACCAGGTTACCAAAGTACGCGCAGTAAGAGTGCAGATCGTAGACAGATAGCTAGACATATGTTAAGATGGCGACTCTCGAGGTAAGTTGTATCGGGGCAGAAAAGACAGGCCGCGTGCGGAACTTGTAGCCAATTCAGCTGACCCACTATCTATCAATCAACGGCTTTACAGGACTTTGACAGAGAGGTGAAGGAGCTGGTCACGTCTGGTAAACTATCATCTTCCAAGATCAAGAGTGTCACAGATGCTGCCATGGCCAACATCGCTGTGAGTACCCGCCCGGACTGGCGCAGGCAAAGCCAGTCAAAGTACGAGTACTGACTGCAGAAACGCGTGCCGTTGCAGAGCGATGCACACCTGGTAGCTACACTATTCAAAGTGCACAAACAAGCGAAGAGCTCCCACAAGATCAGCTCACTCTACGTTATAGACGCCATAGCTCGTGAAGCTCGTCAGCAAGTCAAGAAAGCAGCGAAAGGGAAGCAATCAAGTTCGGGAACCGCTACGCCGCTGCATGACGGTGCAGGTAGTGGTGCTAATGACGACAGTGACGAACCCACGTTGGGCAAGAGAAGCACGAAAGGCACCTATGCCAGCTTTCTCAGCAAGATTGAGTCGTTCCTCGATAGGCTTGTCGCCGAGGTACTCTCGAAAGGTCCGCCAGAGCATAAGGTGAGTAATGTCGCACTCTGCATATGCGCTTAGAATGTTGACTGACATGACCTGCTCTCATTTTCCTGCTTCCACTCCCTCTTTACCTTTGGCCGCTCCATGCTCCCAACTTCCGGCCTCACTGTTCGTCCCGATCATGTCCACCTTCGCAGGATAAAGTCAAGAAGGTTCTTGATATTTGGAAGAAGTCCACGACGTTTTCATCTGATGCTTTGAAGCCTTGCTATGCAAGATTGGCCGGTGAAGTGTCAGAAGCTAACACAGCGACGAAAAAGTCCAACCCCAATCGTCAGTATCTGTCACCTATCATAGCAGGATATCACTACTATATGGCAAGCGCTGTGGCTGTTTGGTCTGCGAGCCTTCATTCCACCCAGGCAATGTCCCTTATGCATGTGTTGGCCTGCACGTCGAGGCCTGTGCTACCCCTTTCGCTGGCGTCGGAGGCTCCGGTTACTCAAGGTGATTTCGGAAGACGCTGCGAGCTCGGACGTAGCACACGTGCCGACGGAGTCACTGTGCTCACAAGGCATCGCGTTGCATTCGGGAATGCACTCGCATCACCTTCGTGGAGGAGTGGACCAGACGGCAAGCCAAAGCCAACTACTTGTCGTATCGCAGTATCATACAACATCCAGTGTATGTGCAACAAAGACCTCGGATTTGATGCTGAGACGATATTCTCCTCTTCTTTCTCATCTACCATATTGCAACTTGCGCCGCGGCAACGTGTGGCTTGGCAATTGCTTGCATGCTCGTCCCGTGCAATTCGACACCGACGTGTTCGACGTGAACTGCATTGCTCGCTTGTGCGATGCATCCCGTGGCGACCGTACTCGGTAACTATGGGTTGCGGTACACATCAACGGCACCCAAACGTCGCACATCAAATCCGAAACTATCGACTTCATCTCCCTATGTCATTTTGCAGGCTCTGCCACGGTCGCCTCAGGGCAGCGTAGCACCACACCTCCTTATCCTCCGCCGGACAAGCCAATTCGATTTCCATCATTTCCACCTTCCTTCCACTCAAACAACGCTACTCCACCTCTCTTTCCAACTCAAGACAATACACAATCTACCAAGTTGGCCGCTCTCCTCGGCAGCATCAGTGCATCCCAAATTCTACCTGGTGCCACAGCAATAGCCCCCGTTCAGTATGTCCAGCATTAGCCATTGCCTTTCTGAGAACATCACAACTTACGCCGATTATGTGTCGTCAGACCGCCAGCACCGGCCTTTGAAGTGTCGCAGCTTGCTCTCCTTCAGCAGCTTGCGGCTCAAAGCAGCAGTGCGTCCCCATTCGCTGCACCACCGGCAGTCAGCGCAGCACCTTTGGCAGCACCTGTGTCCATGCCAACAAACTTCCCCATGCCTCCTCAAATGCCTGTACCTGTTGCAACTCCTTCTTTCGATAACGGTGTCACTCAACAAGCACCTTCCTCTGCACCCACGAATGGCTGGGGCGCTCCTTCAGAGCCATCGCAGCAGACTCGTCAACCAAGTCCTTCTCGAGTTTCTAGAGATCGTCGCTCTCAATGGGACCGCGATTCACGACCTCAGGCAAGAGAAGGTCGAGATCGTCGAAGTGTCAGTCCTGAAACGGAAAGGTACGGTCAAAGACGTCAGCGTAGCCCACCGCCCGTCCGTCAAAGAAGTCCGCCATATCGCGAAGCCCGCCAGGATGGCTGGTCAGCTCGCGACGATGAGCGCTCGACCTCGAGCCGTTTCGAGCAAACACAAGGCCGTGCGGCGCCTGCGCGACAGCAAGAAACCCGCCGGATAGCTACGTACATTTCCGAAGAGCGAAGCGACGAGCGTCCAGGTGGTAAAGGCAAAGACGCCAGACGGGGTGCTGATGTTGAAGATTACTCTGCCTTCGAAATACAGCCTTCACAAGGTGGTAGTAATACCCATGGCCAATCCTTCCCGTCGAATAACGGTCCGCAATGGCAACAGAGCGAAGAAGATACAGCCGCGGAGGATTTGATGAAGAGCGCGCCAACCTTCAATCCTATGACGTTCAACGCAGCAGATCCTCAATCTTGGGCTAGTTTTGCACATATGTGTTCGAACAACATGGGCCGAATGCCGTCCACCATGGAGATGATGCAATGGATCATGAGCAGTATGGCTATGATGCAGGCACAGATGAGCGCAGGAGGAATGATGATGGGAGGTATGCCAGGTAATACGCAAGGAGATGTTAGCATGCAGGGAATGCAGGATATGCAGAATTTTGCCTCGTTCGGCGGAAACCCAGGCTCAGGCATGGGCATGGGTATGGACCCGAGTAGCAGTAACCATACAGAAAGCTGGAATAACTATGGACAGCAGGATCCTAAGGAATCAGAGGAAAGCGCCGATGCATCAGGAAAACAGCAGGGTCGGGATAGCTCGATAGGACCTGATACGCGGCCACCTATACCGACGCGAGACAACGGCGAAGGAGAAGAAGATATGCAAATGACGCCAGAACCAGAAGGCTGACAAGTTCAGTGATATAGACGGGTACTTGTAGTGTTTCATTCTCATTGTCTTTGTAAATAAAGGTATCATACATAAAGAAGAAGGTACTCTCTATGTACGTCATGCAACATTTGGATTTTAGACTGTAAAGCACAATGGTGGGTTGATGAGCCACTTGAACAACTGGAGCTATACTCTTTCTTCGCCTAGAAGGTCCTCTTGCTCATCTGCATCGCCGTCCTCCAACTGTTCGTCTTCTAGCTCCTTGTGAGTCTTGCGAGGGAACGCCATTGTATCGAAGTTTGACGAGAGGAAGGGTGTTGGGTGATATAGGTGATATATAATAAACGCTATTATTGTACCAATAATACTGCCCATCATGATATCCGTTGGGTGATGCCTGTACAAGGGGATATACAAAATCAGTTGTCATTAGGCTTCGCGAAGACTATGTCTTGGCTCCTATATTGCGGGAATGAAACTTACCAGTGATCTTCCCATCGAGAGATAGCAATGTAAAAGCAGAGGAAGAGCGGCCACATGGCTACGCCTAACCTCAAGTATCTCGAGTACAGTATGCCGGATTGAGGCCATGTTGACGAGAAGGTGAAAGCTCTGTTCTTTCCAGCAAGGAAGAGAACTAGGAAGACGCAACCGAAGAAAGCAGATGATGAATGACCTGATGGGAAACTTCTCCTTCCTTCTTGAATCACTGCTGGAATACCGGTGCAAATCTCGCGAGTTGCATCCCATTGACAACGAGAAAAGAAATCAGGCCTAAATCGACCGACGCGCCCCTTGATGAAGTCTGAGGCAGATATTGATAAGTATGGAAGACTTGTAAGTGGTTCAAGTGAGGAATGTGACCTACTCGTGACGAGATCATTTAGGATGTATCCTGAAATGATACCCAACGCAGCAAAGTGAGCTTCTTTGAGACTTCTTCTCGCTGTCGAGATGAGCAGCATGAGAGCCAATGGCATCATAAGGGTAAGCCAGATGTTGAACTCTCCAGTGATAGTCTGTCGATCAACTGGGACATATTCATATTGTAGCTGTTTCAAGTCCAATAGCACCAATCGACAAAGGGAGGCGGCCACGGGTTAGATGACGACCAAGTCCCCTTGACTGAGAATGTAAAGATGTCGACTGACTGTAGGATCGCCTAAGAATGGCTTAATAGGCTGTTGGAACGGCAGCTGGTCGGCGAGATGTCTGCCTATGACCAGTAGAACTAGTGATGCTACCCAGTCCGTTGCGATTGCCGGGGTGAACCAAGTTGCGAGCCTGATGCGGGATAGTGGGGTCGAAGAGAACCATCTTCTCAGTCGACTATCCTCGTCGTGGCTCATTCTTGCTGTCAACTCTATTCGGGCTGTGGTTAGAACAGAATCAAGCCCATCTGGATGTAACGAAGACGGCGAGGTTGATCGTGCCGATCACCACCTTCCCTCTTCGCCAGTATTCATGCATCTTCAGCTTCTGAATGATTGCAAAAACACTACGGTAGTACGGCGACATACTGGCCTGACAGATACACAGAAAGTGCTGCCCGAGACAGACCATCCGAAGCGACTCACCGTCCGTCTCTGGCTTGTCAAGACTACATAGACTCGCGTGCATTACTGGCACGTGAACAGTCCGAGCAAGCAATAATGGCAAGCACTTCAAGCCAGCAATCACAAGGCATGCGAGAAGATGAACATGTAGCTTCCCCATCCGAGTCGACTTCCTCGCTGCTTGGCAATCATTCTGCAAATACGACGTTAGCACCTAGCTACCCTCAAGCTGGCCCGCTTGCCGGTCTGAATATCGTAGTCACTTGTACGTGCATGTCGTTCGTACTGCATGATAAGCTACTAAGCTGACGCTCTCGTATGTTCTAATCGTCAAAACACTGACAGCTTGTGCATCACTGATAGGACAAGCGATATGTCTCGAACTAGCAAAACAAGGTGCAAATCTAGCTTTAACCGATCCGTCCAAAAGCGCGGGTCAAGAAGTGTGTCGCGAGCTGCATAAAAGTGGTCATTCAGGTTCACTGCTCTTTGCTGCTATAGATCTTAAAGATCTTGAGAAGCTGTCTAGCTATATTAGAAGCGTCAGTAAAACACTCAAGAAATTAGACGGTCTCGTCAATTGCGCCACTTATGCACCAGAGGTAAAGGCAAACGCACAAGAGACATGTACACATGGCAGAACAGCTGACTCCTCCTCTTGCATGCTTCACAGGAAACTATGATGCATCGTAGCAAAGCACAAGAAGTAGCGGATATTTTCGACTATAACGTCCGCACGACGTGGACAGCGACACAAGCGGCAATAGCTCAATTTGAGCATCAAAACGATAACAAAATCGGTTCACCCGCTCAAGGTTACAGTATAGTGTAAGCTGACTGGCCAGCAAGGCAATTGTTATCCGCTTGTCAACCTATGCTGATGTCGCTCGTGCTCCTCCCCCACAGCAATGTCACTTCATCCTTTGAGTTCAATGATCACTCTTCAGCTTACGCAACGGCACAGCAAGGTATCTTAGGCTTCACCCGGTCTGTTGCAATGGAGTATGCTACGAACGATATCAGGGTGAGGAGCGCCGCCCATACTTTGATCTAGTCGTACACTGATCTCGTGTCTCTGCACATATAGGTGAATGCAGTAACAGCAGGTACGCTATATTCAGGCAGCTTGCTCGGGGTGAATCTAATATTGATAAGTCCGTTATCTACTCAACAGGCGCCGTGGAAGAGAAAGACGTCCTTCAATCAATAGTCAACCAATTCATGAAATCGACCAACATGTCCAAATCTCAAATACCAATGAAACGCTTCGCGACGCCGAAAGAAATAGCTGATGTCGTGTTGTTCTTGTTAGGTCCGGGAAGTAGCTATATCACTGTGAGTCGTCGCAAATGTATTTCTTTCCAGCATAAGGTGAAGCTGAGCTTTTTGTTTGACTGCTTATCAGGGAGCTTGTATACCTGTTGATGGGGGGATTAGTGCTAGGCGAGCCTGATTCTTGTCACATGTGTCGCGCAAGATACTCTTGACGACTCCTGTGTTGCAAAGAGACACTGTTGCTTGTACTACCCCTCGTCATTTGATGTAACATATCTACACAGTATTACAACTCATCCTTCGCCCCTTCTTTCTCCTTCTTCTTGCCAGCAGCCTGTTTGAGCCAATGCGAAATATGTCCAATCTTAAGTTGCCCATCATATATTTCAACTTCTTCACCTCCTTTCCACAATACCAACGAAGGTACCTTCTTTAAACCATAGGCTTCTTTCACTTCTTTGAATTCTGGATCATCCTTGATTGAGTAAAAAGTGAAATCGCGATGATAGTCTGCTGAGAGAGCTTTGTATAGTGTAGGTGGGGTGATCTTGTCTGTGAGTAAGATGATGACGGGTTTCTTGGGAGGCTATAGAGGATGTAGACGGCCATCAGGAGTCGCCTTAATTGCAATGTCTGGCGAGAGGGCAGTGGATGCATACCTTGGCAATGAGCTTTTGAAGCTCTGTTTCCGACTTTATACGCTTCGAATATGACGGCATTTGTCGAGTCGCCTCTTTGACCAATCCACCAGCTGTGCGTTCGCCCATGTAATCTGGTTCGATTTAACGGTCAGAATAGTGTATGTATTGAAAAACAGGGTGAGCTCAGAGACTTACCTTGCGGCTTTGCTTTTACGGGACCGCTAAAGATCTGTAAAATGATGGGGTGAGTTCAAGAAAAGGGCATGTACGGCTCGTTAATATACCTTGATAGTTGGAAAGCCCTGCGAGTGAGATGCTTCGTCAGTACCAAATCATTCGTCAGATGCCGTCTTCTTGATCAGCGGCTTACTCGGACCTCGTATTCACCACATAGACCCTTGTTTTTGTCTTCATCACAGTTTACAGCGGCGAAGTCGACTAGGCCCTAGAAAATACTAGTATCAGTTGACCTGCCTTCGTCTAGACCAAGCCGGCTGCAACCTGTCGCGTACAGCTAGATTCTTAGCGGCCTTTTCGTATTCAGGCTGTAAAGCGTAACAAGGGAGCTTTAGCTTTACGTAGCTCAGAATGGCTAGAAGACTGATGCTTACAGCCAAGCGTTGGCAATGTCCGCCTAGATGAAGCGTTCAGGACACGTCAGCAGGCGTGCCCTATACTGGACTTCCTAAGCGGGACTCACACCACGGAGCATAGAAGACAGCCATGGTAGCTCGCTAGCATTAGCAATTCATCAGCAGTGAATTCAGAAACCGCGAAGAGTGAGGGTTTCCAACCGTACATCTGTGCCTGCAATCTGTTTCTTGAATGATGTGGCGGTCAGAGCTTTGACGAAGGGCGAGTCGAAGCTGCCAGCAGAGACGAGTGCGAGCAGGCATGTGCATAGCAGGAGCAGTGCTCTTCGCAGGGTCGGCATCATCTTGAGTTACCAGCAGCAACAGCGAGTTGAAGTGGAGACAAAAAGGGTAAAATGGGAAGCAGAAAGGGAAGTTGAAAGGCGCGTAGTAGTTATGCTTGAAAGACACCGCAATAAAATAATCGATCGCGTAGTTGGGCCATCCGGTCATTCAACGAATCGAACCTGCAACCTCGCAAAGAGATGCAAAAACTTTGAGAAGTCAACTCATACAAGATGAGGCGGCGAAACATTGGGAAAGCGCCGAAGCGAAAAGCGAAACACGGATTCCTCTAGTAAAAGGCGAGAGAAATATTCGAATGTTTGCTCCTCTAGCGCAACATCCCAATTTTCGGTTTCAACATATATATAGCTTATCTTTGCTTGAGACCAAACAATCACGTCCGCCTCCACGCGCAAGGCACTCGAATCTCGCAAAAAGCCGTAAAGCTTCAAATATTACCTGAAGACTGAATACATTAAAACAAAATCTACTATCTACAAATCAAGCCTTGCCACGACGGCACAGTCTCTATTATAATTTGTACCACATTTTTCGGCGTTAGCCGTGTTAGTTACCGAAAGCCTAAGTATTTGGAGGATTAGCTCGATGACGAGGAAGACGACAAGTACGGGAGCTCCGGAGCTTGCGGAGGTCGTGGTAGTACTTGAAGTCTGACAAGGAAAAGAGCTAACGCTCAGTTGTATTCGCTTGCTCG
>JACWFZ010000028.1:0-107937 GCA_019775285.1 Cystobasidium slooffiae | reverse complement strand
AACTTTGCAATGAACAATCAAATCCAAAAAAACAGGAAGACGACAAGTACGGGATCACCGGAGCTTGCGGAGGTCGTGGTAGTACTTGAAGTCTGACAAGGAAGAGAGCTAATGCTCGTCGTTGTATTTCGCTTGTTCGTTGTCTCTTTTGCAATGAACAATCAAATCCAAAAAAACAATCAAATCCAAAAAATTTTGCCTGTTCCCGACGTGAGTTGGACCCGATATCTCCATAATCCAGGCTAAAGAGTCCGAAATTGCAAGTACAGCTGCTGTGGTAGCAGCCATGTATCCTACCTTTTGCCATAAAAGGTAGGATACATGGCTGCTACCATAGCAGCTGTATGGGGTGTCTATGCACGTCCAACTACAACATCCGAACGCAATACCCATTTCGTACCTCTCGACACAGGTCTACCTTCATGTAATAAGCACTCTCTCCCATGTCTATGTAACAGCGCCAGACCCGTTTGTAGTCCCACAACGACATCTTCCTCACCCGCTTTCACTTTTGTCTTTCTTGGTTTCCCGTTGTTCATGGGCGCTACGCCGCATGGGTAAAAAGCAGTCTCGCCGCCCGTCACATCGTCTGAACCGCTTAGGTAGATTAACAGTGTCCATTCTGTATTATGGGGACCGACTTTGACTGTGTCATCGTAGTGAGGTGCAAAGCTTTGACCTGACTCGTAGCGGTAGATCTGTAGGGAATGGTCATGCCCATTAACATAGATCTAGAGGTGATGTGACAATACCGGAACGTTTTGATTACAACTCACTCGTATGTTCGGATTGAGTCCAATAGGCCTTCCATCAAGGCATTCAGAAGAATCAAACATTCCACTTGCGTCATTCTGCATAGTTTCCGCAAGTCCAGTATCTTTCCATAAAGCATCCGCAAAAGCTTCATCCCGTATTGAAAAACGATGATTTGTCCGTTGTGCTTCGCCTTTCTTAGCTGGAGGTGTAGCTTCCAAATTCAAGTTCCCAGGTTGAGATAAGAAGTTTATCCATGCTGAACATATTTTAGATGGGAAGAAACCGTGCAATAAGACGATTTGGGAAGATACTAGTTCTTCGAGTTCTAAGGGGTGTGAACGCTGTGCTGGCGTAGGTAGAGCGGGCCAAGAGATCGTGATCGTAGGCTTTGATGCAACAGTAGCCGCGGTAGCCTCTTTAGTCTTAGTCTTCGCGGTTTTCGTCGGTGCCATATTCCGTCAATGGTGTAAAGGCAAAGTGCAGTGGCGTATTTTCGTAGGAGTGTGTTTCCGATGAAGGCATAAATTGATCGAATGAAGCGGAACACCCTTCGAAGAAGCAAAGAGCAACAGCAACAGGGCAGAGGCATGCAGAATAGCCTTGGCGGCATTAACTTCTAATCTGCAGTGTAATAAAGTTTCATTTCATTTCATTGGCATTTCATTTGGTTCTCGTTTACTCTGATAACAACTCCAGAAAGGGAGGGGAAAGGATTAAAGGCAGGGACAGGATGGCAAGTACTTTGGAATGTGATGAAAGTCTGCGAAGTCTACGATGACTACATGTTGAATGATGGATATTCCGGCTTTTAACGCCGAAGGGGAGGTGATTAGGGTTCACGTTCCTGCAGATCATTCAAAGGTTACCTAATTCTTTGGAGATTACCAGGAAATAACAGAGGTACCATTCCATCTTCTCTGCTGTCCGTTCCATTCAAATCTCGTTGAAGGTACATGTAGAAAGTCCGAATTTGACTATGGCAGTCTTGCGCCTGAATCCAAGTGTCGTCTAATGTTCACAATTTGTTTACAGGCTTTCAGCGTTGTCCCAAGGTCCGTGGAATAGATCTTGTAGCTACAACTCCGATATACACGAAGATGTCAAAATACCTTTTCATTGTAGACTGGAGACGCAACGTAACCCTTTGAGCTTTATCGGCTACCCTGCAGATCCGAAATCAGATCGAGTCAAGCAGGGCGCGGCATTGAAAGAAGGTGAAACAGTATGAGGAGATGGGTACGAAAAGGGACGGAGATTGGGTGTATTCTTGAGTTGTATCGAGCCTGGAACCATGGTTGCTATTACAATCTGTCGACCAATATCTTGTATTTATTCGAAATATAGAACTGGACGGAGAGTCACGGAAAAGAAGAAGAGGGTTTCCAGTCCGCCTGCTGAGCGTGGATGCGTCTGGTCGGTCTTGGACAAACGAACAGACACTGCAGAGATAATTTTGGACTGGAAGAATGGACTGACGGGGGAGAAACTTGGAATGATGACGTCTTGTCGATTGATAACTTTATTGAGATTCTGAAACGTAAGAATAGGACTGAAACGTGTCTATGGTTTTGATAGAAGAGCATTGATGTGAATGGAAGCTAAGAGGCATTGAGATTATGACTTTGATCTTCTGCAGTAGGGTATCACTACAAGGCGCCCTTTGGGCGAGCTTGGAGCCTGATCCGCTCTTACTCGCCTAAAAAATCGCGCTGAATTGGTTTGAGGCTGTCTTTCTCCCTCGACCTGTACATGGCATAACTGTTGCTTATGATTTTTGCAGATCACGAAGAGCCAGTGACAGGGTTCGAAGAAGATCTTTCCCCACCAGATCCATTACCCGATTTAGCGAATAAGAAGAGATTATTCGTAGCAGCGATTGCAATTGTATCTTCTTGAGGATGCCATGAAGCATGTAAGATTTTCTTATTGAAGTCGATATTATCAACATCAATTGGCGTCTTATTTCCTGCTGCTGCTGCTCCTTTAGCTCCTGCACCTCCTTTTGTATTGAGTCCTTTATTCTTCTGCCCTCCCACTTTCTTAGCTTTGAAGGCTGATTTATCGGCTTGCAAAACAATGTCTGTTTCTGCATTCTTGTCGTAGATGTGGAAGTTGTTGTTGTATGAGCCAGTAAGGACATGTCTGCAAAATTACAAGGAGAAGACTCAATCAGCAAGTGCTCTCTCTCTCTTTTTAGGCGTCCATCTAAGTCGAAAAGGAAGAAGACCAGCTTCAAAGTAATAAAAGCTACTCACTCTCCATCTCCCGACCAGGTACATTCGAATTTATCAAAGATGCAATCATTCTCATAAAGGTCACAAAGTTTAGGCCTTAGATGATCATGTACATTGATAGTCTTCAACGGTTTGCTATCCATGTTGATGTCCCAGATTCGTAATGTTAGGTAATCTCTTGATAAGATGTAACGACCGTCTCTTGAGAATTTGACGTCGGAAACGGAGGAGATGATTTCGCTAAAGAAGGATTTGTTCGATGGATCTTCTTCTTCTTCATACACTGTAAAGGGTAGCGGGAATTGTGAAACGAGCATAACAAAATTGGGGAAGTAGTAGGCAACGGTTCAGTCAGTTTAGAATGTGTATTGGAAGAGCATAATACTTGAAGAATAAGCGGAGAACTGGACCCACTCTTCGCATGACGATCACACAACGCTGAATCTCTCATATCCGCCAGTTTAACAGTTCCTTTCGAGCTAGAGTAGCAGAATAAATTGCAAGAAGTAGGGTGGAATTCCGCTGCTGTTATGACTTCTGTCAATTCTTCCATATTTGCTGGCTTAATGTCGAGAATGTCTGATGCAGAAAAAGAGTTGAACAAGCAAAATGAATGTATCAGCATCTTTGTTTCTTTACTACCTCCTATTTGTATATCCTTTCGGAATCGAAATGAAGCGACTCTTGCTAGTCTTGTTAGAGCTCCCTCACGAGTACAACATCTTGGCTTGCGAGAGCGAGAAGAAAGGGGAGAACTCACTAAAGCTCTGATCTGAAATATTCAAATTCCAAAGGTTGATCCTCAAATCATCTGCCGACATATAAGTTTCACCATCCGAGTTGAGTGATATCGAATTAATATGATAAGCATGAGCGTTTGCATATACTTTCCTCGGTACAGCAGCGACTATATTATCATGGAATGCCATTCTTGGTAATCTCAGATTTGTGGGTGCCGCACCGTTTCCTGATGCTGTTGAGAAGAAACCATTGCCGTTGTTTGTAGTGGTAGTAGTGGAGGAAGTGGAGGAAGTACCAAGTGCTGAAGGTGTCGAAGGTGCATTACCACCACCTGTTGCATTGCTGGTTGAGGAAGGATGGAAATCGGATGTGTTCAATGAACCAGAGGATAGAGATGATGCTGATAGATTGTTCTCCGCTACTACTTTGAGTGATTTCTCGAAGACTTTCCATAGCTTGATTGTCTTGTCTGTTGGTTGTATTAGACATGCAGCCAGGATGGTGTTGGTGTATGTGGGGACAGGTGAGACGACGTTGCAAAGTGCATTGAGGGCATTACATGCATCATAACCATGATATAACGAGTCATGATAGATCGTCCATGACAAAGGGTGTGTTCGGTAGCGTGTAGGATAGTCCAAATGAGTGAGCGCAGCGATTTGCGGAGTGGATGCGTGTTTCGAGTTATGGCGGGCGGGTGAGTTGTTTGAAGGGATGACGGACGATACACAAGGATGAGATGACAATTGATGAAGGAATGATATTACGTTGTGAGACGATAGTTGATTGAAGCAGGCAACAGTGGATAGACAGTGTTTCGAGATGTACATTGCATTCCAGATAAGTAGAGCGGGGGCGAGTTTAAAGGCCCGATAGGACAAGGGAGAGAGAGGAAAGTTGATCAAAAGAGACCAAGATGGAGAAGTCAATCAGCAAAAAGAAGAGAGAGGACATGAAGGGTAAAAGAAAGAAGCTTACCATTCGTAGAAAGCAAGAAATGAGCTTGATTCTGTCTCCTACACCATCTAATCTTGTTAATTTTCTCTTCAATCTCGAGTGATTTCAAGTAATCAAATTCAGGTTCATGAGATTGAAATTCGGTATAAAACTTGTATTCGCAAGTTTGTTTCTTGCTTTCGTGTCTTTCGAATAGGACTACTCTACCTCCTTTATCTCCTGTTGCTAAATATGATCCTGTATGGTCGAACTCGACTGTCGAGATGATGTCTGCTTCTGTTACTTCTTCGACTTGCTGCTCAGACCAGACCAGACACACGCAAGCAAGCAAGCAGAGTGGACGGAGTGAGAGTCAGTCTAAACAGTTAACACGGCACAGATAGTACATGAATGACCCACCTCCCCCTTGTCTCCAAAACACTGTGCAAACCTCCATCCCGACGAGTCAGCGTCGAGCACTGTAGCCATGGTTTGTATTGATTGATGATGATGATGCGCGATGAAGGGTAATCCACTTGCTCTCGCTCGCTCTTCTACCCAAGAGTGCCGCTCACGACAACCATGCAAATCTCTGCAGCACGCCTAGTAGATGGGAGTGAGGCAACTAGAACACTGGCGTGCTGCTTGCTGTAGAGAGAGTGTACTGTCGAGTGAAACTGGGTTGGTCGTCCGCTGAAATGGCCTGGACCAAGGACGCCTGCTCTTGTTGGCTGAGGGAGTGAGTGAGTGGTTGATCAAGCGGGCTGCAAGAGTGGTGAAATAGGCAGGCCGGCAATTGAGGGTAGTCAGGATACAGTGAACAGAGACTGGCTTATGTAAGTATATATGGTAGTAATGTGCCCACCTCTTTTATCACCGTTTGCCTTGCTTCCTACTCGTCAAAGATTGGAGACCCCGCTTGAAGGTGTGCAAGCGTGTGAGGACAGACAGCCGGATGAACGCAACTCAATAAAGGCAATCGAGAATTGGAATAATGCATGACGGCAATCGGATATCATAGCCACAGTATGTACTGTATCACTCTCACAACCCACAGAACTTCAACAACATGTGAAGATGAAAGTGTTCACTGGTCGCTCCCCTTCCATAAGCGCGAGCTCTATGCTGATACTGCAGTACTAAAGCTCTAAGGCTGGCTGAAAGCATAGTATCATACGTAGAGTGGCGTGGCGGAAAAGCAAGTCGGATCGCTCGACCACTCTGCTGGCGAGCTCTACTCTACTCTACTCTACCTTGTCTTGTTTCTGTTCAGAATCACCCATGATGCACAGTTATACAGCTCTCTACTCTGTATATCCCGATCTTTAGACTGACCTTCAACCTACATTGGCCCGTTATGCGTTTGTCGAATACTATCATATCTGCATGACTATCGTATCATACCAAGACGGAGTGCCAAAAGCGGACCGCCATATAATACATCTGAAGCACCCCTTCGTCAAAGGTACAAGAGGAGGTTCCTGTTAACACAGCTCCAATATCGTACCCTAGACAAGATAACCCAACTTGGAAGTCTCACAGTCAGACGTCTACTGGCTTGTCGAGTGCGCTTAGATAAGCCAGCAGATGTCTGACTGTGCGTGATGGCTACCGTATATAACCGGAGGACTCAAGAGACATGAGACAAGTACCGGACACAGGGAGTACCGTACGCATTATTAGGATACTACGGTACAGAACATGGTCACTTAACACGTGTTGTAAGCCTACCGTACTACTAATCAATGATCAATCAATCTTTCCAGAAAGTCAAAAAAGTACCCGCGTCCTTCGCCTCGGCAAGTGACGAGCACGTATGTACATAAATTCACGTCATGGTCGAACAGCCAACATTAATGCGTGATATCAAGCATCACAGACTGATCATTATTATCGGCGTAAGCTGATGGTATGCAACAGTCTTTCGGCGATATGATATCCTGCTGAATGATATGATATGATATGATATGATACGGGAAAAAAAAGGCTCAAGAGGTGCCGTACAGTAACGGGTAATAAAAGCAAGCATCATCGATTGAAATATATTGACCTTCTTCGGAGGTAAGGTGTGGCGAACACGATCTTTGACACTTTTTTTTCTATTTCAAACACGACTGGCACCTTGCCTTCCTTTTTCTCTTCCTTTCCCTCTTACCACTACAATTGATACTCACTCAGGTTATTCACAAACCTCATCTAGTATCTACAAAACATGTCTTACCCTGAAACATTCGAAGGCTGGGCTGCTCACAGCAAGGACTGCATCGAGGGCAAGTTCAAGAAGACACAGTACAAGCCAAAGGTGAGAGTCGTCAAACATACTTTTCATACCTTTTGAATGCCCAATAACTGATATCACTGCTCAATCTAGACATGGACTGAGAACGATGTCGATATCAAGATTAAGGTAGGTTTCCACGTTAATCGCGCTTGTCGCAGCACGAGAGCATACATCACCGAGGCATTCAACTGACTTCACCTCTTTACTATGATCAGTACTGTGGTATTTGCGCCTCTGACCTACACACTGCAAGCAGTGGATGGGGTGAAGTCGAGGTAAATTCCTTCCTGCGACAACCTTATCAGCTCCCTTATGCCACGGAGCCGAAGTGTCCGCTTGACTTTCTGAGTACATGCGGCTAACATCGCTTCGTCTCTTTGCTTATTCAGTACCCTATCGTTGTCGGCCACGAGATTGTGTACGTTCTGCTCACCTATGCTGTTGCTCACCGGGGAAGTATATACTAATAACTTTCGTCTTTCTGTCATATAGTGGCGAGGCCGTTAGAGTAGGAGAGAACGTCAAGCACGTGAAGGTCGGCGACATTGTCGGTGTCGGTAAGTGTCACACATACTGCCCAAGCTACAATATGGTGCATCCAAGCTGATCAATGTATTCTTCAGGTGCTCAATGCGGCAGTTGCTTGTCTTGCCCTCAGTGCAAAGCTCACCGCGAGCCATACTGTGACTGTGGTCAAGTCGGAACTTACAACGGAAAGGTACGCTGAAATTCAAGCATATCATTCCCGACGTCGACGCTCATATGTACCTTTATTCTTTCTGTTCAGTTCTACCTCGAGGGGCCTGATAAAGGCGACAGATCTCAGGGAGGATACTCAAACTACAACCGTTCACCAGGGCATTTTGTCGTGCCAATCCCCAAAGGGCTCGATCCTGCTGCAGCTGCTCCTATGCTGTGTGGTGTGAGTCCTCCTTCATCCGTTAAATGGCACACCGTTTGACCATTTTTCTTTCTCGCCACACAGGGTGCTACCGTCTACAGCCCTCTTAAGCAGTACGGTGCCGGACCCGGCAAGTCTGTAGGTATCATCGGACTCGGTGGATTAGGACACTTTGGAGTTATCTTTGCCGCTCAGATGGGAGCAGATGTCACTGTCATCTCGCATTCAGGCAGCAAAGCAGAGGACGCCAAGAAAATGGGCGCGAAGCGATTCATTGCCACGCACGACGACAAGGACGTTTTCACCAAGGAGGGAAACAAGCGCTCGCTTGATCTCATCATATGCACAACGAATGACCCTAAAATGCCACTACAAGGCTACCTCCAGCTTCTTAAGCCAGGCGGTCACCTCATCTTCGTCGGTCTACCCGAAGGCGGCCTACCCAACATCCACCCTGCCATCTACATCTTGAACAACGTACACATCGGAGGATCAGCTATTGCCTCTCCTCAGCTTATCTCTGAGATGCTCGAGCTAGCTAAGGAGAAGAACATCTCTGGATGGATCAAGAAGTTCGATATGAACGATGTCAACAAGGCCGTTCCTTCCATGCACGCTGGTGAAGCTAGATACCGATATGTTCTCGTCAACCAGGAGAATGGTGGAAAGCTTTAAACAAAGTACACTAAATTACACAAGCACGTCATAGATATCATCTCTGAGCTCATTGGAAAGATAGAATGCAATAGACGGCATATACGCCCGGCGAAATAACACAGAATAAAGACAGAATAGAGAAACTTAGAAAAATGGCATGCAAAAGCACATGTGACAATATCATAATGCAATAAAATCCAATCATTTGAGAAACTGCACTGACATAGTTGCGTAAATGACCTGAGCTTCTTCTCATACTTGGTTTCCTTTACGTGGCGATATATCTAGATGACCCGCACCTGTCTAGTCAAGACAGGTGCGGGTCATCTAGATATATCGCCGCGTAGTTGAGGAAGATGTCTGAATAGTACGGAAGAACACCCACCGAAGCTTGCCCTATTTTCTTTGTTTGCATTTTCATGCATAATACGGTATTTCAGAATACCGTCGTTTGGTGGCGTCCGGTCTCTTCTTGTCTTAAGACACACTACCTCTGCCGGTACGCGCAGAGCCGCATCTGCAGCAAGATGGCTCCTCCTACAGAATCGTTGCTGTCTCAAGACCAGCTGACGAAGCTCAAAGTGTAAGCTCCACTTGCCGGCGCGACCAGCCAATCTGCCTCTATCCTGACGCGTTCTTCTTGCAGACCGGACCTAAAGGCACTTTGTCGTGAACGGAACCTGGCAGTCTCGGGCAATAAAGCAGCCTTGATTGAACGACTTAAGCTATCTCACCTCAATGCTCCGTCTTTTCTAACTGCAAAACCCGTTGCTCCTGCTCCTGCTTCTGCGCTTCTGGCGAGCATTTCGACTTCAAGTTCTCCGCCTGCGACATCGACGAGCGTAAACAATGCGACTACGCTGGCAAAAACAACACAATGCTCGACCCCGCCAGCACCTCCAGCTCTGAAAACTTACAACGATGCAAAGAGCATCGTAATTGCTTCTACAGCTCCAACAGTCTCTCCAGTCTCAGCGAGCCCTTCTGTCAGTCGTCCACTTCATGCTGGACCCGCTACAACTCCACTCAAAAGACTTGTATCTTCGGAGCCGGCACAGCAAGTCAAGCGCTTGCGACCCAGTCAAGCCTTCACTGCTCCACCTTTCTCGGCGGGCTCATCAAAATTTCAGGCTCTCCGTCCACTACAACCTAGCACTGCGACAAGCTGTCCGCCGACCTGTGACTCTGCGCCTGGACCCATTACAGCATCGCGGCCCACACTTGATATGCCACGCATCGTTGCACAGTATTCATGGATGCTTCCTGTTTTGGGACAATCAACCTTTCAAGACTTTCTTCCAGTTGACATGACTTTGGACACTCTTCAGGCTGCTCTGGCTTATCTACTTACTCGAGCTTACCTCACCCTTGGCGTGGACGAGTTCGAGCCCGGCAGCCAAGCGGCAATTGCGTTGCCTGTGATCCTATCCGTAGACTGCCTCATGCCCGAAGTCTACCGACTACGCTTTGCAAACGATACCGAGCACGTTTTCATCTCGGCTACCGGAGAGATAGTCTCCTCTGACGGCAAGCTCAGATCAGATTGGACCGCTTACACGGAGCCTATCGCACAGAAACCCAACCCAAGACTCGTTTCCCTGATTAGAAGCCAAGATGAAGAGTCCTACGAGTCTGGAATCAGCAAAGCCTTTCGGGCACGCCTAGCTGCAATGCCCGACAAGCTGCTTGCCCGCGAGCTCTTGGCTATTGCAGAAAGCTATCTTCTAGCGCACGTTGCGGTATGCGGTCTATCGTCAATGCATTCTTTTTACGAAATGTTGAACCTGTCTACAGCCAAATGCAGTTAGTGGAGCTTGGCAATCTGTGCATAGCCAGTGCGCCGAATTCCAGGGGATCACACAGGACGCTTTCACCTGGGCAAAAGCCAAACGTAATCTGGCTTTCTTTTTGTGAGTACCAAGTAGTATATAGTGCTCTCACCCGTGTCTCGCTTTTGACGTATGCTCGGCATGTGACCAGGCCTGAAGTGCACCACGTCGAAAGCGTATCTGTCGCAGATCTCCATCCCTCGCTCGCAATCGTGCAAAATACACACAGGGCACAGTAGGTCATCTTTGTCCCCACTGAACCAGATGGGAGATATCAAAGGTGTGGATGCTAAGAAAGAAATGCATCATGCTAAATCCTTGTTCGCTCTCTCGAATAGCTACGTACTTCGACACACCGGTCAAATCGTTGGCGAGGAGGACGAGGGTGTCCTTCCATTGTTTCGTGAGCTTCTATGCTGTGAAGACGATGGAAGGGCAAAGAAGCAGTAGAAACGATGATCTGCTTATGGTTTAGGAACTGCACCATTGTGATTAGGAGAGCGCTTCCTCACTGCACGTGACCTGCCCACCTAGATATGTAGAGTGAAAGTACTTTTACAAAGAGACACAGATGGTGTCGTACAGTGTGATGCTGCACTTTATCCGTGAGTCTGTCGCTCGGGCTGTTAAGGCTTGCTAGCTCCTTGCTAGCTCTCGTGCGTAAACTTGCAGGAAACATCGATCTTTGAGTACTGTGTAAGGAGACTGGAGACGATTCGTTATATTCAAAGGCGCAAGACATGACTTGACGAGAGAGGCAGACTTTAGTCCCCCATCCATGTACTCTGCCAAGCTCCCGTAGACTTCATCCGCTGGAGCTGCAGCCGCAGCCTCCCCACTTTCCGCCTGCAACGCTAACTGACAAGCTGCTTCTCGTTGCATATCTTTTGGTTTGAGCCAACTATCATAGCATCCCAGCGACCACGCCGAATGAATGTCGCTCGTTGCATCGAAGGCTGATACCAGCCAGACTGTCCAGTGAGTGCACCTTCGTCTGAGCGTCCTATCCATACACAAGTGTGAATGAAAGGCTGATCGCTCTTTCTCGATACAGCTCGTTTGCAGCAGCGTTTCAGCAACTAGCAGCACGCGATGGCCAGCTCACACCGCCGTTAGAAGCATTCTTAACGTCAGCCTCAAGCAAACTTGCTGGTTGTGCGCAGCCGTTCAAGGCCCCGCAGGCTTCATCGAGGTCGAAGGTTGAATCAGGCAGCTTCACCACAGAATATGGTGAAAGCGTTACCCTGGGCGAGCGGGAGAAGGACATAATCAAGCAGGTGTCGGATAGACTTCAAGTAGATGAACTTGATGCTGCAGTGCTACTGCGGGCGTACAGAAGCGCCAAAGGCGAGGACATCAGCAATGATATGGATGCAACAGTGGGCAGGAGCGACGAGTTCTGGGAGCGGATCACCGCATTCGTGCTAGAAGAGCAATTACGAGTTATACAAATTGTTGCGTTACTGTTGAGGACTGGTGCGTCTCCTTGCTGCATGCTTCAACGCGGTTATATACTGACACCACCGACAGCCGACTTCGAGGCTCGTATTCCTGCAGAAGTCGTGCAGCGTTTCGCTTCCGACGTAACAACACCTCAATTCGCCCAGACTCTTCTCGATAGGGTGTTACATCTGGCCACAACCAGTGTACCGGCATCCGCTATTCCGTTCTCTCCCATCTGGGCTAAGTTCTGGGTTCAGCAGCAGAAAGCGCTTCTTGAAGTGTACTTCCTCCTCTACTACAACAGACTATTCCCAAATGGCAAATCACTTTCCAGCGTACTTCTGTTCGTCCAAGAAACAGTTTGGGGATCTCTTCAAGTGAATGAAGGCTTGTTTGACACGGAAGCTCAAGCCCTGGCTCAAGATGTCGCAGCTTTGTGCCATCTAATTCTCATCGAGAACATGAACCTGGAACGAGCAGCGTCTCCAGAAGCCGAGGAGTTCACTTTAAACCCTGAACTCCCAGTATCTGAAGACGAAATACTACATCCCAAAACACTTCAAGGCGTACACCAGCGCGTTCTGCATCTCATTGGCACACACCCGCGCCAAAGCGCACTTCTTGCCTTAACATGGGCTGCCGTTCTATTCAGAATCACCGAATCAATCAGCAGTGTACCACTTCCCGAGACCTACTACGATGTTGCACAAGAAATTCTGCCTATCGATCTCCAACCTCGGAAAGACAAGCGTTCAGAACAGGCGAACACCAGTCCGCAAGCGCTTTGGCAGCTGCTAGTAACGCATGCACTGTCACCTCAAGTGTCAGGTCTGGCTTTTATGGTTGACTTGCTCTCCCTGCCGCTTCTATCTGCCAATCACTCCATTGATCTGCCCACGATAACATCGACAGATCCCAATGTAGCAGGCTACCTCTCTGTTCTACGATCTGTACTGGCATCCCTTGCGCGACTCGTGCACCCCTCATACCTCCCATCCGAAGACTTCGATAGCCTCGTCGCCGTTTTCGAAGCGATGTATTCAAACCCGGACGCCGGTCTGCTTCGCGGAAATTTTTGGGGGCTTTTCGCCGAAGACGACGAGAATCCTATTCGCCAGGAAGAATGGCAGATATTCGATGTAGCGGCCAAGAGAGTTCCAGTCGAGGTTGGTCAGTTCACCCGCATGATCTTAGCCGTGTCTGGAGGCAGAACTTCGCGGCTCTTAGAAAGCCCACTACGTACAGAAACAGAGGACGAGGTAACTATTTTGGCCAACGGATGCGCGGAACGGACGACGAACTACCTCGGACAGCCTCAATCCATCACGCAAACGCTACCTCCTATATCACCAGTTATGCCTCTGCCCTATGAGCCAGCGAGGTTCGCTAATGCAGGCCCCACAGACATTGTCGCGACAAGACACATCAAAATCTCACCGTCATTGACCGTTCAGCCAGGCACACCAGGCCGAGTGGTCAGTTCCTTTGACCAACGTCCCCTCATCGTATCTTGGGATCTTTCACGCATTAAAGATTCTTCAATGTCTATTTTCCGATATTTTGGCGATTGTCTTAAAGCTTTCACATCATCTGTGCCAGCCAGGACTTCAACTATATCGTCGGCAGCCGCAAAACGATCCGATGATGTTTTTGAAGCCGGTGAAGGTCAGAGTATTCCAGATAATTTCCTTCTTATCACGCAAGATCATTCAGCTCTGGCTCAAATGGTAGCGATGTAAGTGCTCAAGTCTCGCCTTCTAGCAGAGACGTAGACACTGCTGATGAGTATTGCTTGCAGCTTTCGGAATGTCACGCAAAATGCTCCACGCAAAACGGCTGCTGTGCTGAAAGCAGCTTTTGGCGATGCTGGCTCGGGCATCCAGACCCTCTTTGCAGTACTCGAGAAATCTGCCGCAATCGATACAGCCCAGACTCTCTTTGTCGTTACCACAAATATCATCACGGTTCTTCTGGCCTACTATCCCGACGAAATCTGGCTCCGTCTCCGCAGCTCTGACATCATTTTCCCGCTCGACAAGAGCTCAGCTGCTCCTGTATGGGGTTCGAGAAGTGGACCGCACAACAAGAACATACTACTTCAAGACAAAACGAAGGGGACCTACGAGCGGACTCTTGCGTGCTTGGAGCTAGTGCAAGGGCTAGTTCTCCAAGCCCAATGGACAGTCGAGTCTGACTCACCGAAGGCAGCAAAACTGAAAGATCCAGTTCTGCGACGAGCGCTTCATTGGATTCTTGCTTCAGTATGGACGAACTATAACTCATGGAAATATCGTGATCTGCGGCAGAAATTCGAGCTTGGGTCACGCTTAGCATCGATTCTGTCCGACATACTCCACGAAGCCGCCTTTGAGTCTCGAGGAGCCCTGTCATCAGTGGTTGAGCTAGTTGTCCAATCCTTACTCATCCGGCCTGGACATCCGCAACTCAGTGCACTCTTCAATACAATTGTCACTGGCAATGATACATTGGCAAACTTGCAGCGACTTGGCAAGACAATTGACTGCACCAGCGTCGAAAACTGCCTCTATCAACATCTGAAGCTCAGCAATCGTCTGCTGCAGCTCTCGCGCCAAGCCTCGCCTACCGGACCTACCTTGATGGAAAGAGTCTTCTTCGCACATAACAATGAGGCCATATATTCAGCCATCGTGCCGGAAGCATCTTTCGATCCAATTCACGTGCTCAGCGACTATGTCGTTAACAGTGGACACGATCGTATCGCCGTAGAGGCTGCGTATATTCTTAACAAAATGTGTGCACTCGGCGCAGATTGGGGATCGTCGGCGGATCGACCTTCGTTCCTGTCTCATCTAGGCAGTATACAAGAGACCGAAGCACTCCTGCGGAAACTGCGACAACTTGCTGGCGATCCCTTTGTCGACTCGGAACTACAGCTTGCCGTTTGGCGTCTATTGAGTGCCATCGCAGCACATCAAGCCGGCTTTGCGTCACTTCTTATCACAGGACGCCAAGCCGTCGCGGTCTTTGATGAACCATCGGCTACAAGCCGCCCAGAAGTAGAAACGATCACTTCACTGGCATTAGATGTCATTCGAGGTTGGGAGGAAGCTTGGGAAGTACAACCGTCTCTCCTATGTGCTGCATTAAACTTCCTGCTTAGCCTATGGCGAAATTACCTGGAATCCAGTAAAACGCTACAATCGATGCGAAAGGAAACATACATCTGGACGTCATTACTAAAGATCGCGGAACGGCCCCTCATGCTGCAACGAAGCGAAGAAGTGGATATAGGCGTTCTTCAAACACCGGAAATCCAGTATGCGTACCGACGTCTCGCGCAAGCTTCAGCCGTTGCGCTGTATGCTCTGGATCTAGCGTTCGCCGATCAATCGTCGGAAAGTGACTCTGCTTCATCCAAAAAGCTGTTCCTCGACCTCGTGGCGAGCGCAGAACGCCTGCAACGATGCTGCGACAATGCAGTGCATCAGACGTTTGCTATGAAGCGTATCGTACAAATGAAGCAGCAAGTGTCGGAAACCTTTTCCCCCTTGAGTCTCGACAAATATGTCCGGGCCCAAGCTTTCGGTACCGCGACCTACGGTCAAGACTTCTACTACGATGTAGACATTCTCAGCCGGCGATTGTCTGGCTTTGTGGATGGCCCCTCTTCTGAAACCTCCTTGATCGCAAGCAATGCAGCGAGCAGCATTCGTGAAGCGAATGCCCTCTGGTCTTTAGCAGACAGCGAGGCGGCCGCCTTAAAAGCTACTGTGAGCTGGCTACAGACTGGATTACACCGAGTCGGCAAGAACAAGCAGATATCGTCAACTGTTGAGAGTACCTGCAAGTTCCTTATCAGCCGCAACACTGTCAGCGAAGACTCATCGTCGACGGCGGAGGCCCATTATGCTGGGAGCCTACAGCTATTACAGCTACTGGTTCAATACCTCGTAAGATCTGGGTCAGAAGTTGGCCCAGACTTCAAGTCCTCTCTTCTCTCGTCGATTGCTTCCTACCTGACAAGCCAGACATTCTCGATCGAAGAAGGCCTTCAGAAGGACGAAGTCGAGTTTCCTGCAACAATCTTTCACTTAACCTATGATGCGTTTAGGCTTCAGGCTTCGGGTTCAGCGCTCACCAAACGAACAGCAGACTTGACTAGATCGGAATCTGCCGAAGTCTGTCTGCAGTCATGTCTCAAGGCGTGCAATTCCATCGTGCTGTCGGCGAGAGAAGCAAGTGCAAGTCAGCAAAGCCGCCAACGATTGCAATGGGCAATTTCAGCAGTATGTGAGATACTAGCATCGCCTCTCTGCCCGTCAACTCCGAGTTGGCTAGCGTATTGTTCTCAAATCGATTTCTTCCGTCATTTGCTGGACACGATCTCGTCCTTCACTATCGATGAGAGCAATGGTGGCTCAATCAAACACATCCTTGAACTTATGCTTTCCATGGCTCAAGATCCACAAGCAGCGGAGAAGCTTGCACTCGATGGGGCTATTTTCAGTCTATGCAACAATGCGTTTACAAGTGACCTTGAAAGTGGTTCCATCACATCAAGCAGCTCTCAAGGCGGAGAAATATACTCCGGTCAGCACGATATATGGCTCCTCTTTCTCGCGATTGTCACACAGTTGACTTGCCATCTTCGCTCAAGCATACCGTTCATGGATCAAGAAGTCTCTACTTTTCTTCAAATGTATCGCGCCCAGATACATCGCTCGCTGCACTGGACAACTAATAGTCCTTTGTCAATAGCTGACCTCAAAGAGCACCGGGCTGTTCTGACGCTTGTCATGGCATGTGTCAAGTCGACGCCCGGAGCAGCGCATCTACAGACTTTGGCGCAAGACTTGCTACGCAGCTCGCTTGACTTCCTCCCGCAATTGGTCTACCTGCTACAGCATCCGAATCTGCTCGTCTCTTTGATTGAGCCTTCCGCAAGTGCCGAAAGCGATTGGCTCGCTTCAGACTCTGGCAAATCGGAAACCGTGGATCTTAGCGAATTCCACAGCCACCCAGTCGTGGCTACCCTGACGCAAGAGGTACTGAGTTTATGTTGGATGATTATCTCGACGGTCGTGACATACTCCGAAGCTTTCGTAACACTTGTGCGAGACAGGGTCGACTGGCCGAAAGACCGTGTGCTCATTGCGGCAGTGAGTCAATGCTCATGCGCGGCTACACTTGCACAGAAGCTGACTATGTTTCCCTCCTATAGAACGCAAACGTCTCGCTCGATGAGCCAGCTTCACTTGGCTCGCTATTTGACTTGGCGCGATTCTGCACGGACGTACTGCGTCATTGTGTCTCAAACTCCACGGTTGCTTCCGGTAATTGTCCATTACAAGCATATGATGCCTCCATTATGCGTCAAACAGCGGAACAATGCTTTGAGGGCACTCTGCTTCTGATGAGTACACAGATCGCTCTGACTGTGCAGCAGCAAGACATAGCTGGGAACGATGACCGATCCAGCCAAAGAGCGAGGAGAGACCTGAAAGAGCTGGCATCGGATTTGGTAGAGGAATTCTTGGACAGGAAATCAGGGCAACATGGAAACGAAAAGAAGTTGCTGGACGTATTGAAGGGTTTCGTTCTAAATCTGTAATTAGACGAGGGGTATCGCAATTGCCAGATGGCTCATGTAATCGAGTATAGATTGTACATCCTGATACAAAATGACATAATGAAGCATCTCCTCATGGGCGAGTCACAAAATGAGACGGTAGCCAGCTGAAAGCAGGCGCTGGCAGTCCTTCCAATTCGGCCAGCAGCATCCCCGCGACGGCTTCGGCGCTGTGAGCAGGCGAGTGCATCAATTATTTGTCGCAACAAAGCGGGGTACGTGCTGCTCACCATGCTCCAGCTCGTGACACACCGTGACCTGAAAAGCCAGCGAGGATGTATTGTCCTCGTTGGACTGCACCATCTACATATACCGGTCCTACAATTGGATTCCGCGAAGGAGTAAAGCCCATGATGCCTGTCCAATGGTAATCAATCTCTTGCTCGTCTTCGCTGGCGCACAGAGAAGGAAAATGCGTTGGCAGGAAAGATTTGAGGTACGCAGTGACGGTAGGGTTCAGCTGAGAGTCATCGGCAATCCCCAGCTCGTGCGGTGCCGGAGCTACGCTTCTACCTCCACCTAGGATGATGTGAGGGATGGCGGCTTGACCGTTTGCTCCTCGGTCAGGCCGCTGGAAAAAGTACTCAAAACCTTCGTTGTAAGCTGAAACAGTCAACAACTTGTCAGTAAAGCCATGTGGTCCAGAATCAGCAAAGAAAATCGTACAGAAGCCAGTATTCCAGAATTTTGTGTCGTTCTTCGGCCGAATGGCCATCACTTGTGCACGACATGGCACGACCGGTCGGCTTGTCTTCAGAAGACTGGGAATGAGATACGAAGCGTACGCATTGGTAGCATGTACAACGCCTCTTGCGGATATGCTTCCACGATTGGTCTGAATGAGCCACGCGCTTGATGAAGCACGCTTGACTGCAGTCACAGGGGTGTGGGTGAAAAGGTGTATGTCGATACCTATGCTGGCTGCTTCTTGGCGAGCAAGCTCGTATAGCTTCGTGACAAACTTGAGAGGGTATAGATTGTTACCCGGAAGTTTCAAACCTGAAAGATGCCCTTTACTGCCCACAAGCTGCAAGTTCCATGAAGGTGGGAAAGGGTCGTGTTAATTCATTCTAAAGACTGGGCACGTGACAATCATATCCAGCTGACCTTGGCACAATCCTCTTGAGAAAGAAACTCGAAGCGTGACACATCAATGCCCACCTCTTTGGCAGCCTTGAGATTGCTCTCAATGACGAGATGCTCTTCTTGAGAACGTATAAGATGTATGTTACCGTTCTGAGTCAGATCTACATCGCCTTCCCAGCCATTTTGCTTGATCAGATCCAATATGCAGTCGACTGTTCGCTTCTCGAGCTCCACATGCTTCAGTGCATCTTCTCGCCCATCGTGTGCTTCCAGAGCCGCAAAGTCAACCGGACAATAACATGTGCAGTGGCCTGATACAGGACGAGAGCGAGTCAGATACGTAGTCATAAGGAGGACTCGCTTTGAAAGTCCGTGCTTACCGCCATTCCTTCCAGTCGCACCCGAGCAGAACTGTCTTGCTTCGAGCACCGCAATGCTTGTCACGCTTCTTGAAGTATTCCTGAGATTTTTGACGAGATGGTAGAGGGTCGATATACCGGAGATACCGCTACCAATGATGGTTATATCGACCGAATCTGGCAGAGGATCTGAGCGTCCATGGTCTCCGAGAGGATTGCAGTCTGGTTCAGAGTATAGCCAGAATGATTTCGTAGGGTTGTCCACCGGTAAAGGACATGGTGTTGGCTTATCTGGGAAATAGCTGTCTACCTCAAACTGCGAGGGCATGGGGATGTCCATCTTGTGCGGGAGTGAGGTGTCTTCAAACTTCAAAAGCCTGTTTATGGAGAGACTAGATCACGGCCTAATCTGCACTCAAGCTTCTTCCAGCAATGCGAACTGGCAGGTGATTGTGCTCTTCGAGGTGGTGCTCGTCTTGATGTGTGGTGGCGAAGCCTGCGACCTCGTGATCTTCGATGGTACGGCGATACCGCAAGGATACCGTAGTACGAGTGCACGAGTTGGTACTTAAGGGTGAAATGACTGTACGTGACAGAGTCAGGAGGAAGTAGAAGTGTCACTGGTGGACCCTCAAGCACGCTGCAACATTCTCGATCATCCTCGTCCATGCAATCTTTCATGTGACCTGCAGGACGCTTGTTCTTCTAGCAAAGTAACACCTAATACACCATGGCAGACACAGCAAGCCCTGCGTCGAAGAACGCTCAACCAACCCAAGATGAGCTGGAAGATATCATCCTAAGTGCTCGATATGGCGAACTCGAAGAGATTCAGGAGTTCGTGAAGAAATTTGGCATACAACCACTATCACAGACGAGAGACGACAGAGGCAATGGATGTCTACATATGGCAGCTGCCAATGGTCACAAAGGTGCGCGCACATGCCAATCCCTTGCTCCGGTACTGGCTGCTGATGTTCAGGACTTGCCATCTGCCTTCACTTCGCCGCCACTCGCTGCATTGGACAACCTGAAAATACATACAGATGTGATATCATTCCTGCTTCCCCTCGTACCGTCTGAGACCCTCTCAGCGACAAACCAATCAGGAAACACTCCGCTGCACTGGGCAGCTATGAACGGCCACATCGATACACTGCGCTTGCTAGTTCCAGCATTGCCTAAGGATGCCCTGTTCCTCAAGAACCAATTCGGTCGTGATGCACTAAGCGAAGCTGAAAATGCAGTTCCCGAAGGAGAGCAAGGCGCTTCGTCCCCTCAACAGGAATGCGTCGGATACTTGTTGACGTTCATGGAATTGGAGAAGGAAAAAGAGGGCAATGAGGCGGAGGTCGCGGAAGACCCAACAGCGGAAGAGGGAGAGGAAGGCGGTACAGGATCTGGTTCGAAGTCGCCAGCAAACTCAAAACTAGACGCTTCTGACAAGCTAGCTGAGCAGGACAGTAGGCAATAATAAGTGTGCTGGATGTCATAGCAATGCAGAAGGATACCCTGGTCAATGAGACACCCCTACACACGGCTACGGACACGAGCACAGTCGCAAATCGTTTATAGGACACCCGAGGCTCACCGATATAGACGCAATGACCGGAATTGCCATGCCTCCGCTAACATCGCAGTGATGGTATGGAACACCTTCAATCTACAAAATAACTCTACAGCGACGAGGCTTCCGAATGATGCGAATCGCAGACCGACATTTATTCAGGCTTTGCGCAGCGGAATGAAACTTTCCTTTCGGATTGCAACATCGACGCCGGTGCCGCTAGCCGACGTTCTAGTCTCAAAGTGAGGTGAAAAATCCAAGAGGTTATGCGGTTGGTGATATCTACTCTCGAGCGACCTAGCATTTGTTTCGGACTCCTCCCGGCCGAGCGCGCGATGAAAGGACCGACCAAAGTTTGAGAATATTGTCAAACAACCTCGCTTAGCCTTTTGTTCTTGTGCCGTTAACCGACAGCTCTGGAAAAAATGTTTCCTTCTCTGCTTGTCGCCATTCCAATTCTTCTGCTGGGCACCATGATGGCATCGCTCAAGGCGAACTTTCTGATGAGATGGAGGCGACCTTTGCCACAAGTACTCTTGATAGGGCTCGTGTGCTTTTGCTGCCCCGGCATGTACAATGCTATACAAGTAAGTCGGCTAGCTACTATCCGAGAACGTCTCCAGCCTCAACTAACCTGACTGTTGCAAAAGGGTATTGGCGGCGGTGGAGGAGCAGCAAGCAATCAGTCACTGGTATCCAAGGCAAATGCTGCAGTGTACGTCCTCTTCAGCGTCGTCGCTCTGTTTGGTGGCGCTCTCATCAATAAATTCGGTCCACGAATATGTCTGTCTGTCGGTTGCTTTTCGTACGGCCTCTAGTGAGTATCAGATCTAGTCGCTCAGGCTTCCAAATCTTTGCTGAGAACCCGACTTCTCCTGGAAAGTATCGGAAGTCTTTGGCCGTTAGCCCGAACTGGAAATGAAGGCTTTGTCATTTTCTCAGGATGCATGCTAGGCATTGGTGCAGCTTTCCTATGGGCTACCCAAGGCGCGGTGACAATGAGCTATCCGCCAGAATCCGAACGAGCCCGTGCATTCAGCTATCAGCTTATTATATATACTCTTGGATCGTCAATCGGGGGTCTTGTGGCTTTGGCGGATTCTGTTTCAAATAACGAGCTAAGTTCCGTGAACAACGGCACGTGAGTAATCCTCAGCTCTTGAAGTCAATGTACGTGAACTCACCGACGCCAATCTCCGATAGGTACATTGCATTCATCGCCATCGTAGTAATCGGATCGGTGTTGGCTCTGGCCCTGGCGAATCCCGCACAAGTCTGCAGGAAAGACGGTAGCCCGGTGTCGATAGAAGTCAGCGCAGATTGCGCAGGAGAGATACGCGCGCTTGGACGGCTCCTCAAGAAGAAATCTGTTTGGCTCATGATGCCTGCATTCATTGCAAGCAATTGGTACTACGCCTATTTGTTCTCCATGAACTCCTACTATTTCTCACTTCGAGGACGGTCACTCAATGCAGCCCTCTTCTGGGCTGTCGAACCTCTAGGTACACTCTTTATGAGCTCTATCTTGGATATGAAGAAGGTCGAACGAAGAAAGAGGGGTTTGCTGGGTCTTGCGGCTATAACAGTGTGCGTTTGTGCCATCTGGACAGGCGGCGCAATCTTTCAATCTGGCTTCGATAGAGATCAACCTTCTCCCAAGCTAGACTGGAACGTCGACCTTGCGCGCTGGGGAAGAGCATTTGCGTTATACATCTCATACGGATTCTCGGATGCCATGTTCTCCACCTATTGCACCTGGATCATCGGTACAAGAAGCAACGATCCTCGAATTTTGGCACACTACTCTGGTATCTACCGCAGCGTGCAAAGTGCAGGCGCTGCTCTGTCATTTGTCGTCGATGCTGTTCGGACGCGCTTTCTTATCCAGTCAGTGAGCATTGAGACTCTTGCATACTCAAGCTTATTATCTTCTGCTTTTTGCCTAGGTTCATCATCAACTTCGTGCTTGTTGCAGGCAGCCTTCCCTTTCTGGCTATGGTAGCTTGGTCTATCAAGTCTACCAATTATGGGATGGAGGCTGGCGATGCGACGCCGACAGGCTGGGACGACACCGAGAAGACCGAGAAGGGAGCAAACGACATTGCGCCAGCAATCTCCAAGGTCGACGAACTGGCAGCGTGAAAATACCAGGAAAGCGAGGTCGAGGTTTTGGGGAGGAGCAGACCACCAGGAAGATGAATGGGCTCCCGAACCGTAGACGAAAGTGTTCGTCATATTAACGTGCCAAGATTGGGTTGAGTTCCAAATTTTGTACTAGGGGAGAGTATGATTGTCCTTCACGGACCTAGTCTAGCAGCATCTGCTTCGCGTCGCTCTTGAAGAAAAGCTTCAGTGGCGTCCGACTGTTCCCTTGCCTTTCGTGCTTGACGCTTCCAGTTGACCCTAAATGGGGTGAATACGTTACTGAGCCATGTATCTCGCCACTAAGGCCTGTTTACTTACTTGTGCACGAAGATGCTGTTCAAGGTCGCATTCAAGCAGAGAGCGAATATATGACCGGTCCACAATCCCTTCAGTCCCCATCCGAATTTGAAGGCCAGAGTAAATCCAATGGGAACACCAAAGAAGTAGTAAGAAGCGATGTTCGCCCGAGCCGCTAAGCCTGCAAGACCTGCACCGCGTAGTACACCTGAATATTCCGGAAGTCAACACTGACGGCCCAGCGATAAGAGAAACATTCTGCGGTCTCACCTTGCGTTGCTCCACTCAAGCTGTCTCCAATTTGGAAAATTGCGATGAGCGGGATTATCTCTTTGAGCTCCTCAATGACGACCAAGTCTTCTGTAAATATAAAGCCGACTCGGTTCCGAGAAATAAGCATTGCGCTAGAGTTGAGGATGCCCATGAAGAGACCAGAGAAGAATACAACTCGGCTAGCAATTCTTGCTTGTGTGGACAGCTGAGCGCCGAGAAGATTGCCGCTATGCGCAAGACATAAAAGTCAGATTGTTGTGCTCGGCCCGACATGCAAGCTAACGTACATCCGTATACCAGCGCCTATGGTCATTGCATAGGGCAGCTGAAAGAGCGTGACGGAGATCATGACTAAACAGCAAGTCAGCCTGGAGATCGTTCGTAACCTGAAGCAGTCCGGCTGCGCACCTGCAATCTGATTGGCGGCGAAGGAGCTCTGCCCCAGGTATGAAGCAGCAAGTGACACGACGTCCCTGGATATGATTGTCAGTCAATGGCGTAAAAAGAGACTCGTCAGTGCCCTGCTCACCAAGCCAACCACTCCGAACAGACGGTGATGATTCCCGCAATTCCCAATCTAATGTTTGGTCCCAAATCCTGAAAGGCTGCCATGGTGAAGCCGGCATGCGCGTCCCGTGGTGCATAGAAGACGACGAATATGACCAACACCGAGAGCTGTGAATACATGAAGATTAGCAAGACCGTCCATCCTATGCTAATGATGAAGACTTGCCATGAGAAACTCGGTGATGACACTAGCTAAAGGCGCACCTAGAAATCCGATTCTGACGGATGCACTGCAAAGATTACGAGTGCTCAGCTGTAGCCCTGTCTCGAGCGCCCCTTGAACCAGACTCACGGCCCTAGCACCAGCAAATAGTTGAGAACGATGCAGACTGGTACCGCGACTATGAGTGCGTATGTTGGGACGTTGATGAGGCCTAATAGTGAAAGAACAACATTCAGCTTTGAACAGGTCACAGGGATTGGTACGGCCATAACATACCTTGTGCCAAGAGCCATCGTCTCAATAGCTCGAAACCAGCCAGGAACGGTATGCCAGTCATAAAGACTGTGTATGGAACTCAAATAAGCGATGACTAAGGGGATACATCTACGAGTCTTGCCTACCTTTTACATATTGTCCTGCAAGTCTTGCCACTTCTGGATCTTGACGGAGTAAGAGAAAGATATCTTCGGAAAACAGTAGTAGAATACAGCAAGGGATAAGAGAGACGGCGATGAGGACCGCAGTTCTTTGTACGTAGAGCGAGGTGGTCTTCGGGTTGCTTGACGTATAGGCTTGTGTTGCGAGGGTGTCGAGTGCAGCGGTCAATCCGAACAAGACAGGAGCTATAGTCGTGGTGTTGATAAGTAGCTGGCCTATCGAGGCAGCGTTGAGCTCTGTTGTCCCGAGATGACCAGTAACGACAACTGTGATTCCAGATATAGCGAACTCCATGAGGTATGTTACCCACATAGGCAACGTGAGACACCAGAGTGAGATGAGTTCCGACTTGTACGATGGTTTGGGTTCGCGTAGCTCGCTTTTTGTACGCAGCAGCAAGGGACTGCGTTCGCTTGCTACCGCAGTGGAGATCGCCTCTGACATGCTATCGGAAGTGTTCTCTCCCTCATTCTCATCCTCTTCATCTGTGTCAAATCCTCCATCTGCTTTGACGGCCTCTCGCCCTTTCACCGAAATGGATGAAGAGCTAGTTGAAAGCGTGCGGGGTCGTATGGCTGACATCTTGTTGAGCACGACAAGTCCATCAGATGAACACCTGGATCACAGATGGTGCCAAACGGGGTGCGCAAAGAAATCATGTTGCATCCTGGACTGAGACAAGCGCGTCGCAGTGATCGGGACCTCGCCACATCCGTTACAGAATAACGGTTCATGTACTTGGAATTTGAGATCCATAAGAGCTGTAAGCCTCTGGACGCTCACCTAGCGTACATGGTCATCTGTGACTGATCAGAACTGTGCTATGGTAAATGCAAGGACGAGTTGGTTCCTATATTTGGATAGGATTTCTGTGCAGCTGCGCTCCATATGGGTGCATCGAGACAACCCTCACACCAACACTCAGCAAAAGTATCCGGTCACCTGGACTTACGCAACTGACCGCTTACTGCAAGTGCGGTGCCACAGCGTTCTCCAGGCTACACAGTCCTTACTGTAACGTTGTGTAACGCGACTTGAGTACAGGACAATGCAACTTGAACTTCCAGACTCCTTTGTGATTTTTCAATATGGTGTTGGCCAGATGTGAGGAATAGCTTGTCAGCATCTTCACTCATCCCGACATCGGTGTAACTGCTTTAATGGGTAGGTTTCGGGCTACTGTGGCGAATTTGAGAGAAACTAATATCTTAGCAGTCAGATTTCAGACCCTTCCGCGCGAGATTGTGAGCCGTATCATGGCTTTTAGTGTGATAAAATATGTGAGGTCGTCCCGCAGCGAAAGACATCAAAGCTATCGAAACTGACTGGCAAGGATCCCCGGCCATGTAGCCTTTCAGCTTCAACTGGGGAGAGCATCCATTAGAGTTAGTTTGCAAGAGCTGGCGGGCTGCAATTGCGCCATGGCTGTACAGGGAGAATTATCTGCTCTGGCACGAGCCGGAGTCAACTGCAGAGAACTTTGAAGACCAGATTGAGGATGGTAATGATGGCCCAGGCTTTCTGCGTCACGTCAGAGATCTCGAGCTTGCCATAGATTTGACCTCGTTTTTGGATGACGGGCAAATAACCGACGCACGGCTCAAAATCGAGTACCAATTGGGTCGAGCTTATTTCAGCGAGTTGCAAAGTCTCAGGAAATTGAGCCTGACACTGAGGGTTCGCTGGTTGACAACAAGTCACGTTGGCAGAGTGTTTCGCTCAAGAAGATGGCGCCAGCTCATTGTATTGTTGAGACCGGAACCTTCGAACGACTGGCGCAAATATGCTCGGCTTGAGCTGTCTATAGTTGCAGACGGTGCGTTGAACTGGCCTTTGAGTCATTACGTACGCTTGCTAGGGGACGTGTCTCACGAAAGTCATGGGGAGGATCGCAGTTTCGGAGTACTGAATCATGAGTCGTGCCACGAAAAGCCACGGGCCAGGAGCAGTGCGGTAAAAGTCTTGCGAATCTGCACGCCTATTCGATGGAATTTGCCGCTACCGGCTTTGCCAGCGAACCTTGGTCCGCTCGCCTTGTCCGTCGCCGGAGACTATTCGGGTACTTATATAGACGTATTTTTATCCTATTGCTTGAACTGGCTGGCGAACCTTCAAGACCTCAGCATTCTGGCAGAAGATCTACCTATTGGAATGACTAATCCCACGAGACACATTCTGCCCACTTTAAAAAGTCTCCAAATCACGCCCCAGTCCGTTACAGCGTTATCATCGTTCTTGGAAGTATTGTCGAGCCCAATGCTCGAGTCTTTCCGGTGCAACCTAGAGTGGATAGGTGATGATGCGGACTGGCACTGCATACTAGGTCCGACTGGATGGCTTCCACTTTTTCTACTTCGGTGCCCTGTTCTCTGCAAGATTCATCTGCATCTCACTTGTAGTGCATATGGGTGGAAAACTGTCGCACCCCTCCTGAACGATTTTGGTGCTATGCTAAGGAGCCGCAGGGTAATGTTCACTGTGGAATACAACGCAAGGCGTTACGCAGGTGATCAATCCTTCACTTCTAAATTTGGCGCCGGTTTGGGCAAGTTTCTGGCTGAAGCTCTGTGGAAAGTAAACCTTCACTTAGACCAGTATTGCTTCATGGAAGAGAAGGAACTGGTACCAACAGTCTATCCCCATGTGGGAATGTTCGGTCTGACTATAGCAGGGAACCCGGCGGATTTGCGCAATATGGACCGCATCTTCCGTGAAATGGATCTTCCTGCCATGGACACGCTTGTTCTTGAATTTCCCTCTACCAATGCGGAAGCATACGTGAAGCATGTTCTACGCATCTGTCACACCATGCACGAGCTAGTGAAGATTCAAGTCACCCTGGGTCTATCGACGACTCCAGAGAGCTTGCCACACTTCTGGCTATCGTATTCTGACAGTTTCCGGGCAGCCGGCATAACGTTGGCTGTAACCGATCAGACATACGAGTGCATCTTCCCACCTAAACCCGAACCTTTCCGAGGTAGTGTGCCGTAACAAAAGAGACTTTGCTACAAGCATTCGCAGATTTAAGGGTGCTCCGGCTCGTAGACTGCCTTTGATCCCCTCCGCAACTTGCGCTCAGGAGTATCGGAATGACTTCGCCATGTGATATGATCATGTTTCTGGGTGACTTCGTCTCGTACTGTGACTCGGATGTCTGCTCAGTATAAGCCTCTTGCGTGCTCGTCAAGTATGACAAGTTCCCTTCCGCCCATACGTTTCTGATCAGACAGCTCGACAGATTGCGCTCAGGAGCTAGGAACCGGTGACAGGCTGACGATGCCCTGAAGAGCACAACGTGCATGACTCTGCTGTTTTGCCAGTTGAACCGTAAATTGCGCTTTGAGGTAATAGGATCGCCACAAAAAGCCAGCTTTCATGCTTGGCTCAATCTCAGAAAGATGAAGAGCTAGTAAGGAAGATACGGCGTTCGTGCTTTCGGATCCAGCGAGCCAGTGCATGCGCCGCCTCGGTCGCCATGTCCTTGCGAGTGTGGGCAGGCAGGCACACGTAAAGCTCATAGCTCGTGGTAGACTGTCATTCCGACATTATCAGTGCACTTGCAAGGGCGACGATGATATTGTGACTTACCAGACCCAAAATCGCCTCCTCGCCGGTAGCAAGATACACTAGCTTGTGAGAGCCATCATACCTAGTGCGATTGGTTGTGCTATGCAGCACATCTCTGATGTTCATGTAATGTGCGAGTAAAGCTTGTCGACGCACTGCGGATGCGGCATAAACCCCGCTGAAACTCGTAGGGGGGTCGGACGCACTGGGTCCTCTTGGACAGAACGGTGTGAAAAGTTGGACATGTGTCTTTGACTTGTACCAGAAGTGTTTGATCGGCTGTATATGTGGCTGGTGCGGTGCCGGGAGGAAGGACTGGCTCTGGAAAGTTGCTGGTCGTTGCTGTGTCGCATTCGGTGAAAGTGGCGAAGGCACGATAGCTTTTAGTAGGCGTGTGTAAAGACTGTCCGATGGTGCTGACGATATCGTAGAGCTTAGGCCGGTAGGTGTTCGCAACAACTGTTTGACAATCTCGTCCTTCCACGCTTTCATATCAAAGAAACCCTCCTTCTCAGCGGTAACCAAGATGACACCAAGACCCAGGTCACTCTCGCTCCCCGCCTCTTCTATGCTTCTACTATCAGTCCCACTAGTTTCCGCCTGACTGTCAAAATAGCTAACAAAGGCATGCAAGAAGCCCCGAGAATTGAAGCGAGGCAGACATATAGGAATCCACGACTCGGAGTTGGGTAATCTCAGCGCATCTGTGCTGTCGATTGTACTGAGCAGGATATGCAGATCTGCTGGATGTATTGAATGATCTTTGGGTCTCACGAGTGTGATAAGAGACGAATGAGACACCAGGAGAGCGTATAGTATGCCCTGATGATGATTTTGCTCAGTCATTTGTAGGTGCCCCTTGTTGGAGCACTCCTGCCTCACCTGATGCTTCTTGGGTGGTCTCAGAGCCTTAGTACACTCGTCTCTCAATCCCTCCACATTGTCGTTGACTGTGCCAACATTGCCGTCGCCTGCCTGCGCAGAAGCATTCAGGCTGGCAAGGAAAGGTACGATCTTCAGTGATCCACTCATAGCTTCCAAGAGTCTGTCTCCATGTGTAGCAGTCTCCTGCAGGCCTTGCAAAACCCCGTTGAGGATGTTATCGGTACCGGCCAGCAGACGCCGAAGGTCGAAGTTTGAACGTTGCTTGAAGATAGAATTTATGCTTGCCTGAGTGGTCACTGATATAATAGCCATGTATAGATACTCGAGTTGCGTTCTGAGCTGAAGGGAGGGAGAGATTAGAGAAAGCGCACATCGGTCATGGACGCTCGCTTACTACCGACTCTGGCTCACGCCAATCCGAAACGGCCACCAGGTATATGGGGGCTTTGAGATAGAAGGCTATTCTCAAGTCACCGGCGTCTATGTACCTGGGTTTCGTGAAGCGAGGCACGTCAAATGATGGTGCTGACGCATGAGGCAAGCAAGCGTACCTGATCATATCGTTCTCCACCGCGTATAAAGAGATAATGGCCTGTATCACACCTACCAAGCTGGTGAGAACCTCGTCGGAGTCTTCTTCCATGCTCTCAAGATGCACTTCCGATAATTCATCTTCAATATTCGCTTGCTTGGTGAGGTCAGTGTGATCCTGCCGCCGTTTGCGCCAGTTGGGTTGACTAATAGAAGATGCAAAAAGAGCAGGCTATTGGTCAGCAGGTCGACTCAAAGGCTTGCACAGAACCTTACCTTGCGAAGACTGGTTTGCCAGCCGAGGTCAAGACGAAGTACCGTCTTGGTCGCAGAGTGGCGCCGCCAATAGTTTGGGAGTCGGTATGTGGTGGCATTTCGCCATCATCGAAGCCTTGAGGGCTGCTCGAGACTTCCTCAGCCCAAGGATTCGCTGCCAAGGCAGAGCGGAGACTGCCTGTTGCCGAATTGCTACTCTTATAGCTATCTGCTCTCCCCCTCCCTGAGTGGAAGTACAGTCGCGAACTCTCGCTTCGTCGAAGCTGCTCCCGCAAGACCACTCGAGGATCAACATTCCCTTGCGAAGGCCGTACCACAAGCTCTCCTTCAGCAACGGGCTGATCATCTTCGTCAGAAAACACGTCTATTTCGGCCGTAAGGAGGGAGACAGCTGTCCCATCTCGGCCATCTGAATCGTAACGCTCGTCTTTTATTTCGTTTGGCGTGTCTAGTCCCTCACTGTTGTGTCGTATGGTCAAGGAACTTCCTATCCCTTGTAGATGTGGCGCGTGTTCGTTAGCCGTCGGCGACGGGGGTAGTGACACCGAAATGTATGGTCCAGATCTAAGCGTACTTGAAGTATGGACTGCATTGACGGCCTTGCCGTGCGGATTTGGACTTGCTGGGGTGCTTTTGGGGCCAGCAATAGACCGGCTGCTCACGCTACGCTGAACTCTTGGGACCGTTGTTGCGGAGGTGGAAGAGGTTGAGCTGCTTTTGCTAAAAGTTGAAGAGAGAGCCAACAGACTTGGGCGACTGGTCGGAGTGGGTGTTCCATCTCTTTGTTCATAGCCTGTACGTTGTCCGCTGGCCGAGCGCTTCTTCCCATGATCATCGCGGTGGTCTACGGAGCCAGAGGATCCGGCTGACCCGAGTGAGGGCTCTTCAGGCTCGATGGGCTCATCAAGCGTATCTTCATCCTGATGAGCTCTATTCATGTCATGTCATTGTCATGCTATATCATCATGATGTGTTGGCTTGTGGCTAAGGAGCATCTGAAAGGTTTCCTGGCACAATGCAACGTCAGGTCTGCTCCCCTCCAACACGGTATAGACACCACGCTCAATCGTTATGTGACACAAGCAGGCAAACCAATTCACTACAATGAGTACCTTATATGCATCTATGCAAATTTGAAGCAGCTCCCGATGCTCTTTACGCGGTGCCGGAGCCATCTTCCTGATCTGGATGGCTACACACAGTGGGACACCGGCCACTCTGTCACGATTAGGTCAAAAGGCACAGACTTGTCAATGAATGAGACACATGCCTGCCATCTACGGTCAATATGTTCGACTCGCTGAGACAGACATGACTGACTCAAGCGTTATCTTTGAAGAAGCTCCCAATCTGAAGAGACTGGCTACACACTGAACGGTAAGACAGGTTAGACAGGCTGAGTACTGAAGTGACACATAAGGTACACTGACGGACGAGACAATCTTTCAATCATGCTTAAATGGTTCGTTGACGTTCTTTCACTCTCTTCTCCTTGCCAATTTTACAAGCTCCACGCCTTGACTTTTGTCAGGGCACACCTCTCTTACACTATGGGAAGTACCGAGGCGCCTATTATCATTAGTACGGCAAGTACGTTCTTATCGACTTTCTCGATTGAATAAGCTGACCGCTCTCTTGCTTCTGACGTATCTTTCCTGCTTTCACTGCGGCATAGAGCACACTTTAGGAGATCTGCCCCAGAGCATTCTATGCCGCATCACAGCTTCACTCTCGCAAACCGTCCGTTGGCTAGCCTTTCTATACAAATTGATATGCTGACATAGGCATCTCACATCAGAGCCGTAAACTGGTGTCACTGGTCAGTCGAAACCTCAGACAAGCCTCTATTGGCTTTCTTTTTCATCGCCTGGCGCTTAACATTGGCTACCAAGACTGGATGTATAAGCCCAATGTGACAGTATCAACCACTGTTCTCTCACAAGTGAGAGAATTGGAGATATGCCTGATGATGTCGGGACTCCCGGAAGTTTCGGTCGCATCGCTGGATTGCCAAGTTATATGCGAGGCTTTGAAAAGCAGGAAGCCAGGCTCGAGTGTAGAATTGCGTATAATTTGTCCGGATCTGGACGAAGAGGGGCTCGAGCGAGCTCTCAGCTCAGCAGCCTGGACGTACATACTTACGAGTTTGGGCAGAGTCTCGAACTGGGGCGCTGGGCTAGTGCTTTACGCCCTTCGTACAGACCAATTCGACCGCATCAATCTTTGCACCCGCCTTCTAGAGGCATTTCGTGCAAGTGTCGATTGCCAACCTATGTTCTCGTACGAACACCAGGACTGTGCTCCTTCCGTATGGCGTCGGCTCGCTTTAGGAGGCGCTACTCCGAAGGAGACCCTTCCTTTTCCCAATGTACCAATTCAATCTCGACCCCGTGCCGGCAGATCAATGGCTCAAGAAGTCTTACAATGGCCAGCGCGAGTTGCACGACTCGAAATGACAGGCCTTGAATTAGGCTCTTCGCAAGTCATTGCTGCCATTAAGGCCTGTCAAGAAACGCTTTTCAGCCTCACACTCGCGGATTTCTCCGCTTTCGGATTCATGTGGCCCAGTCAACGACAAGCTCTGCCGGCATTGCGATACCTCAAATTGCACAGAATAGCCGATGATTTGGTCGAAAGACTTCTGGGCTGCTTACAACCAACTGAATTAAGAGTATTCGAGTACGAGAACCTGCCGAAAACAAGGTTCTCTGTAGGCTTGGCCGGACATTTCCTCAAGATTGCCGGTGAAAACCCGGGCTTACAGCGTATGGTCGTGCATGTCAAGTCGAAACCTACAGTCTGGTATAATGACGCGCCGTTTTTCCACACTCTGTACGAAGGGCTAGCCATCAGGCAACGTCGCGTTTCTTTCGAGTTCACCTACTTTGGCAGTCTTTGGGAAGCGGACTGTGCTCCTGCAAGGTCGTACGCACATGGATTGACGGCGATGTATCTGCAACTCAATCGTACGCATGGCGAAAATACTCACGGCATCGTAGCTCAGGAAACCTATACTGGATTGCGAAATTTGTCTATCCTACTGCCAGAAGGTGATCAGAGCTTGACATCGCTACAGGCAGTCTTTCGGCGCTTAGACATGCCTCTGTTAAGGAAGCTGCGGGTTGACATTCCGGACCCAGAGTGTTGGCCGTATGTGGACGCAATCATCGAAGTACTGCCACGGTTGGTGTCATTGACGAATCTTAGTGTGGGCGTGATCATGGAAGAAGAGGAAGACACAGAAAGGGAATCATTGCGGGAGGAGGCGCAACAAAAGCTTGAAGAGGCATGTGACTCGCTGGGCGTGCGCCTCCAGTTTGGAGAAACTCATAGAATCGTCCCTGCTACGCAGGGCATGTGGCGTTACGTTCGCGGCGTGTAGCAGTACCATAAGTCAGAGCGCGCACTCGTAGCGTTGACATCTGAGCATGTTAGGAGGTGTTATTCATGCCCGGTTCCATCGGATTCCCTTGCTCGGATCAATTGCAGCGTTTTTCGCTGTCTAAGCGTATGCATGCTTCAGAGGAGCAAAAACCGCGTGACTTGAAGCACGTCAAGTGGATTGTGCCATATAAGAACATTATACCTTGGCTTCGCCCACATGGCTTATGCTTGCTTGATCCGGTTCATGAAGCCGTGCGATTGAAACGGTCGCCCTTCCTTGACTTTCGGCTCTCCGTACCCTCTTTCTTCTTGCCTTGCAGCAACGCAGAGTAGGCAGTCCAGACAGAAAACGTTAAGGGAGGACGGAAGACCAGCAGAGCTTGCTGGGACGCGTGAACAGTGTCAACCAGCAAGAAGCACAGTTCTCTTATCGAACACGAGATTCTGCGCAATCGGAAGGCGTGTTTTTCCCTGATTTGCCGCTTTCGCGCAGGGGCGTTAAGAGACGTGAAGCAAAGCAGTCGGACAATAGGAGATAGACGCAAATTGTTGGCAGTGGAGTACAGAAGACGCCTAAAGGCTACAAGAACGCGCAATAGTCCACCTTCAGACGAGCAAGAAGCTCCTCCCGGGAAAGCTCAATATCGCAAGGAGCCTTCACTCAAGATCGCGTATCAGGTGAGCACATGCATGATGAGTCCAAAGCCAGGAGTGGGCATCTTACTGAGAAGTACTTCTGCTGCACATTGCAGAGCCGTTATCGCTCGAAGACAACCGACTCGCGGTATACTTCGCTGAGCAATTTACGGGCAGTTGTCGAGTAGAGGCGCTCGTGGGCGAGGAAGACGGATCCACGAAGCCGTCAAAGGCGAAGCTTTTCCCCCTGGGCGAGCCAGGAAGAACAAGATGACAGCATCTTCGTCATCTAGAACACTGGACGACTCGAATTTTGATCCCGCCTTGCGCGATATGAGCGGGCCGTCGAGCGCCAACGCAGCTGCAAGCGGTAGCGGGACGCGAGCTTCTGCACGAACAGGAGGGAGTGCAGCAGGCAATGCAAGTGGAGGAACGAGACAAAGCTACAAGGAGGATGACGATATGGATGATGAAGATGAGAGAATGGATACAAGCATGGAAGATGCCGTCGATACTACGCCGAAGCAGCTTCGTTCAAAGCGGGCCTCTTCGGTAGCCACTGCCAGCACTGTAGCGACACCATCACCTGCAAAAGGCAAGAAAGCAGCAACAGCAGCAGCCAACTTGAAGAGCGCGTCCAAAGCCAATGCAGCCGCAAATGCCAATGCTAACAGTAACCCCAATGCTCCGCCTACTGTGTTTCACGCTGTATACTCGAATGTGCCGGTGTACGAGGTCATGGCTAGAGGGATAGGCGTCATGAGACGGAGGGGCGATTCATGGATCAACGCAACTCAACTACTGAAGGTAGCCGGAATCTCGAAAGCGCAACGTACCAAGATCTTAGATAAGGATGTAGCAGGATCTGGAGGTGCGATACCGTATGAGAAGATTCAAGGTGGATACGGAAGATACCAAGGTACATGGATACCGTTTCACGAAGCTGCAAAGATGGCGGAGGAATATGGAATTCTGGAGTCTATACAACCGTTATTGGACTATCAACCTGCCCCGTCAGTGTTGCAACCTCCCTTAGCTGGCATGAACAGCTCGAATTCAGGAGGTACAGGCAACACAGCCAAGTCAGGAAGCGAGCAGCAACTGCAGAAGCAGAAGTCGCAAGGCAACGTTGCGAATCCTCAGAAACAAAGAGCGAATCAGCAGCAGCAGTTGGAACAGGCTATGCAAGCTGCTGGATCTGTACCGTCTAACTCGACCCTCACAAACGGGCAATCCGTTTTCGGCATGCAAGAAAGCTCGTCTCAACAGCCTTCCAACTCAAGTCTCACCGCCAACACGATACCAGGTCGCAAACGAACGCGCTCAGACTTGACGAGGAGCACCAATGGCAATGATAGCAATTCGGGCGATATCGCTCCGGTACCCATAAAGAGGTTGAAGATGACCACAATACGAACAGGAGCCGACTTGTACAAGCTGCACAGAGCTACAAAGCCTACTATTGACCCTCCAATCGCAAATATCGAGCATCGCAACCTCCTCATGTCACTCTTCATACCTGATGCATCAGAATCGCAAGCCAACGACAGCATCGGCCAATCCTCCAACAATGCCGACATCGAGCCAACAAATATCATAGCTTCATTTCCTGAAGACCTCGACCCGGACACTCCAATAGACGATCATCTACATACGGCGCTGCACTGGGCAGCTGCACTAGCGCGCATATCTACGGCAAAAGCATTGCTACAATGCGGAGCAGATCCATCGAGAGGCAACGGAATGGGTGAGACACCTCTCATGCGCGCTGTCCTTGTGACGAACAACTTCGATTCGGAAACTTTTGCACCTTTGAATGGCTCAGAAGCATTACTGTCGCTGCTGGCATCGAGCATAAGAACGACAGATGACGCAGACCGCACAGTACTGCATCACATTGCCCTTGTCGCAGGCATCAAAGGTCGCAGTGCAGCTGCGAGACACTATATGGAAAGCATCCTAGACTGGATCATCACGACCGAAGATGCGTCCGATGAAGACATACAGACCTTCTTGAATGCGCAGGATGCAAATGGAGATACAGCACTTAATATTGCTGCAAGAGTCGGAAGTAGGCCTATTGTGCGCATGTTACTGGAAAGCGGGGTCGACTCCCTCATACCAAATAAGCTTGGCTTAAGAGCAGGAGATTTCGGATTATTAGATGAAGGCCTCCTTTTGCCTACAGAAGCAGAAATGGCAGTCGATAATCTACAGAATGACACTCCTCGCACCACGAACTCCAATCTTCCAGTCGATCCCGCAACGAATCGACCCATTTCGTCAACGCAACAATCAGCTTCCATCCTCGAGACGTTACAAACTCTTCTCTCTACTTATTCCGCTGACTTCAAGAACGAGCTTTCATCACGTTCAGAATCGCTCGAGCGTACCAGGAATGAACTGTTCATTGCTACGAAGGAACTCAAGGACCAGCGTGCGCAGGTAGCCGCTCTCAAGGAGAAAGTTCGAGCTGTGGAGCTATCGAAATGGCGGATCAAGAATCTGGAACGTGCACTTCAGGAGGAAGACAAGTTCGACTGGACTGGACGGTCGACGCTACAAGGCGACCCCGCATTCGAAATAGATGCAAATTCCAAGGCTACGGATGAGCCAGCGGAAAGCAGTCTCGCGGTACAAAAGACTGCATTTGAGCATCGAGGCGCAAATAGTACGCTTGGCGCTCTAGCGGCCGTCAACATGCCCAATGGAATTGAAGCAGATCCACCGCTTCCAGCATCAGCTGGACCTTCCAGCCCGGCAGCAAGTCCAACGGATTCAAAGGCAGCTTCAAGCAGTTCAAATGGCCAAACACAGCTTACTCTTGCACAATTGAGGAGAATGGTAGTATGGTATACTCGAGTGATAGCATTGCTGAAAGACAGAATTGAACAAACGGAAGAGAACGTTGGAGAGATGGAGCTTGATGCTAGAAAGGTCGTCAAGCTGTGCACTGGCGTCGAAGAAGATGAGGATATCGAGAACATGCTCTCCAATCTAATCAATGCCTTACAAAGCGATGCGCCAGGTGGTGCTGAAGCTGCTAACACAGCACTGGACTTGCAAAGGTAGGTAGTTGATGAAGCAGCTAAATATTTCAGTGAGACCGTGCTTACGGTTGCTGTCCTTTCAGGGTCTCCGCCTTCATGGCCAAAGTAAGATCTCAAGAGCTAGCCTGAACGGTACGATAGGGGGATAGACAAAGATTAGGATGGAGCCTTTACTAAATAGACCGAAATCAATAAGAAGTAGTATAAACAATGTAATTTCCGCGTCGCCGTAGTCGCTAGTGAAGTTCAGAGAGCAAGAGAAAGAGAAAGTGGAGTATCATCTTGTCTATTGTATCCATATTATGCTTAATTTCAGAGAGTAATATAGCAAGCAGTACATATTGTTTTATGCTTCACATTAGGTTGTGATTTGTGAAAGTGTCCTGGGCGAGCATGGTATTTCAATACTTGGGATATATACTGGCGCTCGTGTGTACCGTTCAATACTATACACAATAGCGTCAAGTGGCATATTTTACAGAAGGCGTAATTACAGCCCTCTAGAGTTGAAGATGTTTTTCCAGCTCTTAAGGGCATATCTAGCAAATCCTACGCTCTCCTTGATGAATCCATCGTATTTCTCCGTACTTTTGAGTAGGTCATTTGTATATTTCAATACTGATACTATATCGGGAGTGTTCTTGCTTAATTGATAGAATTCAGAGAGGGAATAGACTGTTGCCAAGCGGGGTGTTGAGATCTGTTGTTTTTACAAGCACAAATGGTGGTGTGGAGGGAAGAGGTCACGATGAAAGTCGGTTTCATTAGTCACATAGATGTAAGAGGTAATGTTGTAGCTTACAGGAGAGCCGGTGACGGCCTTGATGTGCTTTGCTATACTGCCGACATGTGACAAGTATGGTCTGAAGGAGGATAAAGAGGGCTGAGATGGGTCGAACCTCGCCAATGTACTCAGTGCCTGAGGAGGATCACCATAACATTTTCAGCGAGTGATTTACATCTACGTGTAGCAGCGGTTTTACTCACAGCTGGCAAATGCTGCATGACGGGAATATTATACTCTAGTCGTTCTTGCAACAACTCGAGGACGGTTCTTTTCGGCCCCGTTGAAGGAGCAATACTTTGTTTCGCTCCTTCAATACTACTGCTCGACGTCTTCTCCATCTGCCTCAATGCTTCCTCTGCCCAAGCTTCAAACAAAGCTCTTCTAGGCCCCTCATTTTCCTGCCTTAAATTAGCTTCAACATCATCGTCCAAGGAAAATGGCGTCTCTGCAGATTTGAAGACATCTCTGCGTTGTATAGCTTTGAGAGGTCCTTTAAGTGAATGTTTACGGCGCGGTGGATTGCTTGGGAATAGTTGTTCTAGGAACATGGGTGAGAATGTACCTTCTGCAAATGATGATAGAGATGGTGATAGAGACGGAGAGGATTGTAAGGTTTTAAGACCTTCTTGTATTGATTTGAGAGTGAATCCATGCTCGGGAATGAAAGGCAGGGATGCTTCAAGTAGTTGCGTCCTGTAGTCAGTGGTTATAGTAATGTATTTCTGTCAGTCTGTGTCAGAGAGAAAAGCTAGATCAAGGCAGAGAGAACGACTCACTCAAGATCAGGAGATTCAGCTGAGGTGGAAGAGAAGCTCTCCGATGGCGCAGAGGTAGATGCAGAAGAGGTCGAAGATGAGGCTCTGGCTGTTACGTAGCTGCATGTACATGTCCTTGAAGCTGGAGTATTGAGTAGAAACGGCCTCGATCGGGTCTGAGGCACACTACCCGGTATATCGCAGAGCAGCGCAACGGATCTACGCGAAGCCATAGTAGGTGATCAATGCTGAGCGCAGTCCTCGCTGTTGATGGTAATGGATGATTTATCGCTTGTCCGAAGTGTCAATGAAAAGCTTCAATCGCGATTCCCGTCACGAGGATCTTGCTTTTCTCGATCATCGCCCCCGGGTCGTGCTGCAAAGCATATCAAGGTCCAGCTTCCGCTGTCTTAAGCGAACAAGAGACTCCGTATGCACACACAATAACCCGACCTTAACGATACGAGGATCATATACGCGATGGTCCCTTCACCTGAATCCCGCAGGAAGAAGCGGGTAGCAATCATAGGCAGTGGCTTAGCTGGATTATCAGCCGCGCATCTCCTCAGCAAGCAGGAAGAGCAGGACATCGAAGTACATATATTCGAGAAAGCTCAGAGTATAGGAATGGACAGTGCTTCTATTGATGTACTGGGTGCGGATGGGAAGGTACATCGCGTCGATAGCCCCATGAGAGCTGTGCAAGGTGGTGAGTCTTGCATTTGGCGAATACGTGGTGTCCACTGACGTTATGTCCGTGTGTTCAATGCGAGAAAGCTGACTTCATGTATGTATATACAGGCTACTATACACGCTTATTGAAGCTATACAATGACTTAGGCATCACTCTAGAGAAGTCCAACTTCACCTATTCATTCTTTGAGCTCTCATCATCATCATCATCAGCATCCTCCTCTCGACAAGATCGACGCTTTGGTATGCATCATCGGCCGAGTCGGGATACACGGCATTGCCTCGCAAATGGTAACGAGAAGAGCTTCAGTGCCTCGAATCAGAAGAAGCATCCAGAAGAACAATCTGAAACATATAAGCGGTCAACCTTTATCTATAATGGAGGCAACGGCCTAAGTCTCCGTCCAGTCAGTTTCCCATCTGCAAGTCAAACGATATTGGACTATTCACTGTCATTTGCGAATCTACTCAACCTCTTCTACTACTTCTATGACATGTTGCATATGATAGTCAAAGCTTCCTTCTTCGCTGGGTGTTATATCTATCTCGCCCTTCTATCTTTCTATCATGTCTTCTCATCACATACCTCACCTACATCCACGCATCCACTGCACAAAAGCACACTCGCATCATTCCTATCAAGTACATATCTGCCTCACTCATTCATCGTCGAGATTATAATACCACTCTTCTCTTGTGTGGCTACTTGCTCTCCGGAAGAAGTGATGGCTTACCCCGCTGGTGAAATATTGGAATATATCGCGAAGACATTCGGGACGGATCATTATATCGTCAAGGGAGGAGTGAGGAATGTAGTTCAAGGTCTACTGAAAGATGTACCTGAAGAAAACATACATCTCGGGTGTGAACTCACTTCATTACGGAGGATCAAACCAAGCACCGAGGGCGGAGAAGTCGATGTTGAACGCGGAAGGCTAGATTTAAAAGAAGCATCATCAGGACAAAGTTGGTCTTTTGATGAAGTTATCTTCGCTACACAAGCGAATCAAGCTCGTTTCCTACTAGCGGACTATTATAAATCCCTACATGACTCGGAATCACCTCTGGATGTGCACGAGCTAAGTATGGAAAAAGAAAGATTAGATTCACTTGGTAAATTCAGTTATACGACCAGTGTTGTCGTGAATCATTATGATGAAGGGAATACATTGCCTTCATCGCATGATGACAGACGGATACTTAATCTCGCAAGATGGAGTGATGCCGATATCGCACAAACTATGTCTTCGAAATTATTGAATGAAGAGAAATTGGACTCGAGCAAAAGGCTAGGCAAAGAATATATAATGGCAACTCATGACCTATCGATTCTACATCCAAATTGTAGATCCCCTTCATCTGGTGCTGCTCTTTTACAAACTACGAATCCGACCGTTAAGATAGAAGAAGGAAGTATAGTGTCAAGTCAGGTATTCGAGAGGGCTATAATGACGTTGGAATCAAAAGAGACACTGAAGCAGTTCATGAAGTACCCTCGCACTTCTACTACTTCAAGTGAGGACAAGAGAAGGGGTGCTGAAAATGAGGACACGAAATGCTTTCAAGGCCTAGGAGGCATTTGGTTCGTGGGATCGTGGGCTGCTGAGGGTATACCACTATTAGAAGGATGCGTAGTGAGCGCAGAGAGGGCGGTGGAAGCTATTTGTGCTTGACATGAAAGAGAGAAAAAGGGAGAGGAACGGCGGGCAATAAACTGGAGCAGTAATCCGTACTAGATAAACCATTATCGATGTACAATATGAAAAGTGAAAGATCACGCAGAGGTAGTACAGTAATGTAGCAATTCCGCATTTTAAGCAGGGCTTGTAGCCGAGCCAGTGTCAGTGTGGCATTTGCATACCGTTGAAGACAACTCACATCTTGCATGTTATCAATCAATATAAGGTGAACGATTGTTCGTAATACCACCCCCGCTGCAGTATGCTTTCATAATGTTATCCTACCGATACCCTGCAGCAGACTGCCACACTACCATTTGATAAGCTTGAAACGGGCAATAGACTGCTGAGCGCAAACGATGATAGTAGTCATGGTAAATACTAGTGTGTCTGGTGTAGTCGTTGTGCTGTTATACTATCGTGCGTGAAGGGAGTGACAGTGTCGTGCGGCCCGATCGCCTTCTTCGTCGGGGCAATTGAGGGCCGGGATCACCACCATCATCATCGTCGACGTCTGGTCAACACTACCATCATCACCCAGGCAGGAAGGAAGGAAGTACTAGCCTCAAGAAGGTGGCCATATTGAAGTCTCTAGGTCGGGCGAACAGAGGGAGAAGAGCGTAGTAGGGAGGGACACACACTCCCGCTGAGCCAGCCGTCATCATGGCTACAACGACGTATCTCGCGCTCGTCAAGGTGGGTGACTTCTCATATATAGCGAATAGCAAGGCAGTGGCAGGTTTCATCATGGTCGATGTCACTGCCGCTACTGCTGTACTCACGGTGACATCCTTGTGGACTTCAATCAATGCTGACCGCCCATTGCTATGCCATTCTATCCGACCTCCCCGTCATGCCCGCATACCGCATGCACCGTAATCGTACACCCTCATTCGCATACATTAGGCCGAGTACGACTATGCAGCAACCACAGATGAAGAGATATCAATCAGCGAAGACCAGGTGCTTTATGTGCTTGAATACACGGATGACGAGTGAGTAGTCTTGCCTTTGCTTGCCATTTCGATCAGGCCGCTCTCGCTCTATTGCTCTCTTTATATGGAGCAGCGAGAAGGGAGAGCATTATCACAGCCAGATTACATCGACTGATGTACATCCATTCTCATCCTTCTCTAGATGGTGGAAAGTCCGCGTCAAGCAAGCGCCCTCAGAAGGCTTCTCGCCCGAAGATGCTCCCACAGGTCTCGTACCAGCCAGCTATGTCACTCCCTGTGAGCCATTACGGCAAGTAACTGCATTATACGATTACGAAGCTACTTCAGACGAAGAAATATCAATCAAAGAAGATAATGTATATGATTTATATGAGATGGATGGTGATTGGACTTTGGTCGGTGCGAGGGACGCAAAAGAAGTTGGATATGCTCCGACGTCTTATCTCGAGGTAAGTAGGACTATTCGGGGTTTGGCTTTCACATGGCACAATATAACTCAAGCATGTCGGACATGAGCTAATCATTGGCCTCCCTGTGTCATCTCCACCACAGGACAATGGCGATGCGCCAGCTACCGTGAGTGGTCGCAGATGTGTTTGCCAACCAGTACTTCTATACGTACTAAGTTCTTTCGTTTCTTGTCTCCCACAGAACGGCCATAGTGAAGCATCAGCTCCAGCTGCTATTCCAGCACCTCCGCCAGCGCCTCCTTTACCAACAGGGCCAGCAGCTACAACATCAAGCAGTACAGCTACACCACGGAAGACTAATGGTGTAACTTCAGATAAGGTTTTAACGTGGTCAAATGTGACCGTGAGTGTTAATTGACTGATCTTGGTCCCGTGGGATAAGATTGTGAAAGACTTAGCTGGCTGACTGCTTTTGGCTTGGACTCGTAGGAACTGGAAGGCAAGAAGAAGAAAAAAGGCACGCTTGGAGTTGGGAATGGCTCGCTGTTCTTCGCGAGCGATAGTGACAAGGTGAATCTGAGTCTATGACTTCAGCAATCCAATTCACCCTCCTGCGCTAGGCCTCATACTGACGCATTGTACCATGCCGCACGTATAACATAGGCGCCCGTCCAGAAGAAGGATCTATCAATACTGAAAGATATTACAACCGAAAAGTCAAAGTCGATCAAATTATACTTCACGAATGGAGAGCTACTACAGTTTACTGTGCCGAAAGATGATCTTGAAGCTATCACGAGTAAAATCGAGAGCAGTCGAGAATTCGCACAGAATGGGGGTGCTGCTCAGAATGCTGGCGCTGAAGAAGAGGAAGAAGAAGATACATATGTGCCACCTCCTCCACCGCCTCCTCCTACTGCTGGAGGCGCCAAAGGTTTTGGTTTCTTACCGCCCCCACCTAGAAGAATGGTCTCGAGCGATAGTGAAGACTCTGATGACGATGATGGAGATAGAGAGCCCCCTCGTGGTAGCGCTGGCTCTGCTGCTATACCTGCTGCTCCACCTCCACCTCCTGCGCCTCCAGCGGCAGTTCCACAAGCACCCAGAGCACCTGTCATTCCAGTCGCCCCACCTGCTCCACCTGCTGCTGCTTCAAGAGCCCCACCAGCGGCAGCAGCGGCTGCTCCTTCGGGAAAGCGAGCGAAAGCAGAATACGATTTCACAGCTAGTGAACCTGAAGAATTGTCACTTAACGAAGGAGAGACTTTATATGTCTTGGATGATAGTGCTGAAGATTGGTGGAAAGTCCGTAATGAGCGTGGAGAAGAAGGAGAGGTTCCAGCTTCATATGTTGAACTACTTGAAGATTCAGCTGCGGGACCTTCGGCAGCTACTGGACCAAGTGCGGTAGATGAAGATGCAGATGAAGAAGCAGCTAGACGACTACAAGAAGAAGAAAAAGCGGAAGCTAGACGTGAGAAGGAGAGATTGAGATTGAAGAAGTTGGAAGAAGAAGCTAGAGGGTTGGGTGCCTTTGATTTCCAACCTCCTCCTGCTAGGAAGAGTACCGCTTCATCTGGTGCAGACACAGCTGCGGCCGCTAGAGCTGTAGCTGCTACTTCTCCGTCTGCCACTTCTCCTCCTCCACCGCCGCCACCTCCACCCGCTCCACCTGCAGCAGCAGCCGCGTCTTCGCCGCCGCCTCGAGCTGCTCCAGGTCGTCAAGATAGTCAAGATGCAGTACGTGAACAGCGTCGTGAACGACATCGTCAACGTGAGCTTGCAAGAGAAAAAGAGAGAGCTGCTCAAGCTCAAGCACAAGCTGCCTCTCCAGTTGAGAAGACGAAACCTTCACCTGCCAGAGTACGGACGTGGGTCGATAGAACGGGAGCATTCAAGGTCGATGCTGAATTTGTGGGGCTATCAGGAGCTAAGAATGAAAAGATCCGATTGCATAAATTGAATGGCGTCGTCATTGAAGTTCCTTTGGATAAAATGTCTCAAGAGGACATAAGACTCGTCGAGCATATGATGAGGAAGCGCTTAGCGTCCTCGAGCGGTGGTGGTGATGCCGATAGGAGACATTCACATCGCTCGGATAGAGACAGACGCGATAGACCTCGTGAATCCGAACAAGGTCAACAGCAGCCGCAACATCGTGCAAGACCGCCTTCTTCTATTGTTGCAAGTGGTGCGGGGGGAAAGAGTCACCATGGCACCGGGATCTGGAGGAGGGAGAAAAGATCAAACAGATTGGTTTGAGTGGTTCCTCAATGCTGGATGTGACATCGACGATTGCGAACGATATGCTCGCAACTTCGAGAAGGATAGGATCGACGTCGATATCGTTGGCGATTTGGAAGCCTCCACTTTGAGAAACCTTGGTCTACGCGAAGGTGATATTATCCGAGTTAGAAAGTACATAGCGAAGAAGACTGGAGGAAGCGCAAGTGGCCCCGCTTCTGCGACTACTGCTTCCTCCTCAGCGCAGCGAGGTCCTCCTCCGCCTGATAAGGATGCCTCGCCAGATCGAGAGCAACAACTGCATGACGATGAAGAGCTCGCTAGGAAACTGCAAGAGGAGATGAACGCAGGACGAGATGGAAGTGGACTGTTCACGAGTGCTTCGGGTGGCGTGAAGAATACCCGACGAGGCAGACCACAGCCGAAAACTGCACCATCGGCTGCTTCGTTCGACTCTATCGCTTCTTCACTCAGCGGCATTGACCGGACCGCTACTCCTGGTAGCGAACGCGTCAGATCACCTGACACGACGAAGGAATCTTCAAGAAGACCTTCTTCTACTGCACCGGCAAGCTCTGGATTCGATGACGATGCTTGGACAGTCAAGCCTTCCCCTTCACGAGCAAGCGCACCTTCTCCTGTTCTCATCGATGCAAGTTCCTCCGCTTCATCATCAGCTCGAGCTACACCTTCACCGGCTCCCGTAGTCAATAAAGACTTGACTGGCTTGAGAGCGCAGACTGCAAGTCCCGCTGCTATGCCTTCGAGTTCGAAGGAGTCGTCATCCGCTCAAGCACTCACGGATGCATACCTTGATTCGATAGGCCTTGGAAAGAGAGCAGTCACAGACTATGGCAGCGGTCATCCTGCCAGACAGACTGCATCGCCTGCTCCTCCTCCAGCTCCACCTGCTCCTCAACCTCCTCAGCAGCAACAGCCTCAGCAACAGCCTCAGCAACAGCAACCTCAGCAGACTGGCTATGCCCCACAGAATCAAGGTGTATCACCTCAGCAAACAGGCTACTATCAACAGCAGCAGAACAACGGCCCGCGTGCTCCACCTCAGCCTATTCCATTGAATCAGCAATTACTCAATCCACTGATCCCAACTCAAACTGGAATGACGGGCTTCATTCCCACACGGAATCAGCAGAGTCCAATGCCAATGATGCCTCAGCAGACTTCGTTCCAGCAGCCCATGCAAACTGGTTTCCCTGGTCAATCACCTTTCGGAAACCAATTCGCTGTACCTATGATGCAGCAACAACAGCCTCAGCAGTATGGTGGCATGATGCAAGCTCAGCCTACTGGGTTCCCCATAAGTAAGCTTCTTCTCTTCAGCTAGGCCGCTCTTTGTGTCACATGTAATCTAACATGCTTCTCTCATACAGCCCAACAAATGTCACATATGTCAATGCAGCCTACTGGCATGCCATACCAGGCAACTCCTTCTCCTCAGCCTCAGATGCACATTCCACAAGCGCCACCTCCACCTCCGATGCCACAACAACAACAGCCACAACAGACATCATCTTCTCAATCATCATCAGCAAGCGATTTCCAGCCCGCCAATGTGTTCGCCAAGATGAAAGCAGGTGAGTTCGCCAAACCTGCATCCTCCTCTCAGCCTCAACAGAAGTACGATGCTCTACGACCTCAACAAACTTCGTTTGGCGGTATGGGCGGTGGGTATGGCCAACAGGCAATGCAGCCTCAACCTACTGGATTCCCGCAACAACAGCAAATGCAGCCCTTACAGGCGCAACCTACTGGGTTCGCACCTGGTGGTTATATAAATATGCCACAGCAACAACCGAACATGAATATGATGTATCCTCAACAGACTGGTTACCCATATAGACCTTATTGAGGTTGAGCGCTGAAGAAGTCGACAGAAAGACAGTCCAAAAAGCCCACTACGACCTAGCTTATTCACGTTATGAATGCACATTGCCATTCTATACTTATCTCACGCTCCCTGTTATCTCTTTACCCTTTTCTTGTTACTCAATGTACGTCGTAGAGCAGGCCGTAAAACAAGAACAAGAAGTGGACGTTCCGAAACACGTAAATTATCATCCATGCGGTAATCGCGGAGTCAACGTGGCTGTCTGATCTACTTGTCCTCTCTGCGTGCAGGGCGTCTTTGGCTGCCGAAGTACGGGCATGCTATTGGCCCTTGTCTGCTAGTCAACAGTACAGCGGGTATCGCACCCCGTTCGTTGGCGATAAAAGAACATGCTTCTGGATGTTTTGCGATGAAATATGCTGTCATCACAATGGGGCAGGAAAGAAATACACCGTCCCAAGTATACAGCTGTAACCCAGTATCATTCCCGAGGCGCACCTACTATGATTCCCCGATACAGAGCTGCTCATGCCGTTTGTTGAGCGACCTCTTCTGGATCCTCCTTCATTTCTGGGACTTTATTGCCTACTTCCTGCCATTGTCCGAGGACGATGCATTTCTTCAATTTCTCATAAGCACTATCAAGGTCATCATTTACGACTACGGCATGATAAGCTCCTGGCGTGCGCGCGTATTCGATTTCGGTCGTGGAAGCTGCTAAGCGCGCTGCTACCGCTTCGGGTGTCTCGGTACCTCTGCCTGATAATCGCTTGCGTAGTTCCGAAAGAGATGGCGGTGAGAGGAAGATGAAAAGTGGGTCTAGACTTGGATGGTTGGCTTTGATTAGCTTAACGCCCTGTAATATTCACAAACGACAAAGGTGAGAGGGCGAATCTTAGCAATTACTAAATCATAGCACAAGTCGCTGATGCGCGGTTGTAGCTGCGTACCTGGCTGTCGATATCTAAAATGCATTGCTTTCCATGCGAAGCTACATCTTTGACAGCTTGTATACTCGTTCCATACATGTTATTCGAGAATTTGGCATTTTCGATGAAAGCGTTCTAAGCGAATCGACAGATAGAACCCATATCAGCTATGTTGGCTGAGTAGAGAATAGACGATGAAGCTATGTGACTTACTTGCTTGATTAGATCCTCGAATTGAGGCACTGTCACGAAATGGTATGCTTTACCGTTCTCCTCGCCAGGTCTGGGCGCACGTGTCGTGTCTGTATATACACGCGACTCAGTCCGCATGAGAAAGGATGGCAAAATGATTGAAATCAGTATGTTGGTGTTTTGAGACTGCAGGAGGGTCAAAAAGCACTCACGCGACACACTGAATCCAAATTTGTCTGGGTACTCGTCGAACAGTTTCTTGAGTAGTGTAGACTTTCCCGTGCCTATTTGACGAGTGTAAGCGAAGTGTAGGACAAGTAGACAGTGCAGCGGGATGCAGCCTACCAGAAGGGCCTGAGATAACTATAGGACGAGTAGATGGGGATGCATCGCTGCTTGATGTAGTGGATGTGGGTGCCATTTTGACGTGTGAAGCTGTCGAAAGTGGAGCGCGTGTTGAGTATCTAGCGTACTGAGGAAATGAAGATGCGAGCCTGTTCAACGCTGTTGTAGACCGCAATGACATGCAAGGAATAGGCGAACACAATAGTAGGCCTGGATAGTAGAAGTGAGGGGGGGTCCCAAAGAGTAATGAATGTAGCAAGTTCTTCCAAAGTTCTGGAGAGTACAATCTGGTCGTCGTTTTCTCGATCAGGCTGCAGCCGCATTTGCCAGCAGGACAAGCACTGCATGAAACCGCCCAATAATAACGATACCACGAGCACCGCAAACATCTTCAGTCTATCTCAATTGTGTACAACCATGTCACTGCAGTTGCCGGAAAGAGGTGCTCCACCACCTTCAAGCGATGTATGGCCGTCCATGGCAGCTTCACCAAGCTCATCATCAGCCAATGTCCCGATCACGTCCGCATCAAGGCCACGCCGCAAGAGCAGCAACAACGGCAGCAGCAATAATACTGCAAAGACAAGAACTGCAAGACCACCTGCCAGTCCTTTCATAGTATCTGGTAAAGCAGTCTCGTCGCCTTTACTACCGTCGAAGAGTCGCATCTCAACTCAGCATCATCACCACCACCACCATTATGCGTATAACGCCGGTGGTGGTGGTAGTGGAACGGGACAAGATGAGATTGCAAATATGACAGATGTCAGAAGACTGGAAGACATGCTGTCGCACAATGAGAGTCTACTCTCCAATCCGTACGCTTTTCTTCATTCACTATTCCTTATGCTTAGTCTGTTCTGACTGACATTGCTACTCCGCTTTCGATCAATCTACTTTATCTGGATATTCTTCCACAATTGGTTGCATGCATGTTCTGGTGAACAGGACACTCTGTGCTCAACTGCCAGGTGGTCAGGCTAATGTAGAAGCACGCAATAAAGCAATGAAGGACCGCTTGGAGCATTTATACGCTATGCATGCCATCAATATACAAATGCAAGATACGCGGGTGGCAATACATGGAGACAAAGACTATGCTGATGACAACAATGATGATCCATTCATGGAAGATGAGCCTGAACATAATGTCAAGAAGGAGGAATACGATAACTCAAGTGTCGAAAAGGAGGAAGATAATAATGTCAAGCTTGAAGATGGTCACGAGCAACATGCTGCATACTCGCCGCGGTTAGGACAGTCGCAGAATAGATCACATATAAATGGCAGTCCTCCACTTTCATCATCTCCTCCAAGTGGTAGTCCAGGTTCATTCCACCGTCATTGGAAGGATAACATCGTAAGCTACTTCGACAGACTGCCTCGCTCAGGCCGGTAATCTACTTCGACACTAGACTGACTTGGCATCTGATGCTCTTTTCTGCCATATGTAAACAGGCAAACCGAACTACTATGGTCGGTAAAGTCGGCCAATTATCAATGGATGAAAGTCTAGCACTACTACAAACGAGGGCGAATCATCATTTGAGAGCACAAGCTGAATTGGAGAGATTGACCGCTGAAAGAAATGGGGAGCGAGCTACGCATTCAAGGAGGGTCAACGGTAGAGCAATGGGTGATATACAGTGAGTCTTTCCGACGGCTTTTGTATGCTGTGGAAGTCCTTGTCGCTGAATCGGGCTGCGATCTGTGTAGGACCGTCGATACGAACGATACGGAATATACACTACCCGAAGGACAAGAAGATTACGACTGGCATACAGAAGGCTACTATCACAACGTTGAAGATGAAACGGCGTCTTAGCAGACCATGCTGACTTAGGTCTACCCTCCTTCAAGTCAAAACTCTCTACCTGAAAGTGAATAAAACGAATAGACTGGCAAGGCAGGTGGCGATAGCGGTGTAGGGATGCAACCTCTGTTAGAGCATAGCAGTACACCGCAGCAAAGCCTAAAGCAGGCTGTGTCACTCGCCTTGTTTCGAGTAGGGTCCACTTTTATCCCTCTATGAAACCCATCTTCACTCCGTCCAACCGCTCTTTTCAACAACCAGCAACAAGTGCGCACCCCTCAAAAGCTTCTAATGAACACCTCAGTGTACGACCTCGTGCTTACAGACTCTCAAAACAAGGTTACTAGCTTTCCTGCTGCGACGCCAAAAATGATGACGGATTACATGGACAGGATAGCGCAGGGGACCCTCACACCGATGAAGTAGGTTGTACGTACATGCTTTACGACGCGGACAAGCTCAAATGTAACGCTACTCTGCAGCTCATCTCAATTTGAGACTGGCCAGCTGGCAGTGGTATCTCGCCGGTCCTCGGTTTTTTCAGTGTCCGGTCAAAGTAGTTGGCAATATCTAGGCGTGGAGAACGATAGTCAGGATCCCAGGACCTGGCTCCATGGCTCCAGTCACTTTGCTATGAAGCATCTCCTCTATCTTCTCTCCGTGCAAGATTGGCGCGCAGATGGCAGACCACTAGTTACGCCTTGCTTCATTGTCAAGGTGATGTCATTAAATGATGACCTATGGCTTCAGGTCAATGGCCTGTTTGTGTGTTCTATTACGACATCGCAGTACTCTCAAGAGTATTGTCGCGTTGCGTTGACAAAACGGGTGTACCTTAGCCAACTTCAAAAGCCAGGGTGAGTGACCAGCGGCTAGCAAGGCTGTCAAGCTTGACCTGGCTAAAGCCTGACCACAGCTCCAAAGTCTTGTCACGCGGGCAAGCATGTCTAATCTGGGGACGGGGCCTCGCTCCCGGCAGCAGTGACAACCAGATACGATACTTGTACTATGGCAACAAAGAGTGCACAGAGATATGCCAGTGGCTGCATTTCCCAGAGTCTGGCGACAGAGTTTACGTGGCGCTCAGGAAGTGGTTGGCTCATTGCAGCTTCTGGCCTGCTGTATCGGGCTCGGCTCTCCATCGTCCGCTGTTAGTCGAAAAAGTCGAGGTCACGAGCACTCACCCTACCACCGGCAGATCAACTACCAAAGCGGGACTCAAAGTCAACGGCTATCTGGTTACTCGGAGAATGGTGGATGATAAGATTTTCTATACAGGTACCACAGCGCCGGCGGCGAAGGTCGTCACAATGCTGTACAGTCCTCAGTACCAGCGGAATACTTCTACCGGAAGTTCCGGTCGTGCCAACGACATGTGAGCAGCTTAACGTTGTGTGGACTCGGACGGCCAATGACTGACGTAACACAAAGTCTCAGAGCCCCTCCCACTGCAACAATAGCCATTCGCAAGCCTGTGAAATCAAAGAAAGCTAGTGGTAGTGGTACTGATGCTAAGGGTAGAAAGCTCGCTAATTGGACATACTTCAATGCTGCGAACGAAAGGTTCATCTGGAATAAGCTGACCAAGAATAATAGTGAAGGATCAGCACTCTCGCAATGCATGAAGTGGATAGAAGCACAGGAGTGGGAATGGAAAGATACCGATACCACATCTCCGTATCAAGAAGCACGCAACGGCCCTTTCGTATTTCGAGTGAGCGATAAGGTACGGGCAGGCAAGCAGGCAGCTAGCTTATGCATCGAGGTGCATTACGTCGATCCGGAATCTCAGACGAGTAGAAGCCAGAAGTTCCACGTCTAGCTATTCGGATGATGTGTAGCTAGGTCTCAAGGGCTCCGCCCATCAGTCTCACATCCCGGTACTTGTTGTTACTCTCCCAATACAAACACATTGGCGGAATTTCTTCTGGTAAAAATTGCCACTGGAGCGCCATCGAATGGTCCGAGCTGCTGTAGTACCTGTGCCGCAACCTGAAGTGGTCCTGTGTGTCAGCAGCATTATCGCCAAACCAAGACATTTACATGCCATGCTCATGTCTGTATGTTGACTTGATGTAACAACCCCTGTCTGGAGACGTTAAGAGCACCTGCGAAGCTCATGTGCACACAGGACTCGGGTTTTGAGCGAGGATGTGTACGAGCTGTGACTGTGACTACATCAGCATTGCCTGCTCGGTGGCACGGTCAGACAGCTTCTCTTGAGTTACGTTCACGGCAACTGCGCTTGATGCCGGCGATTGATGCCTTCACACGATGGCCCGGATAGTGACAGCTCCCACAGCCAGATCACCCGATAGCGTTGCTAGCGCTGACGATGGAGTCTGAATTCCTGCAAGATGGATTACTTTGGAAGGTCGCCTCTTGAAGATCGGAAAGGGATGAGCATGAATCTCACGGCAAAGCATGGCTTAGCGTCGAGAAGCGTTGAGGCTGCACATCTGCAGCAAGAATCTCTTACAGACACAAGCAGGGCTGGCTGGTTTCCTGTCATTGATCCCTGCACACTTCCTTCAAAGTGCATCGTGGACTCGCGACTGTATCCGATCACCTTCACGAATGGCTTTCGCATCTGAAGAACCCAGTGACAATAGCGGTAAGGATTCAGAGGTCCCTTCTACCCTTACAGACAGCAGGCAGGACATGACCGCCAGCTTCCATCTTCTCTTTGGTCCTCTGACGTCCGCCTATGCAATCGCAGCTGGCTGATAACCCATGAAGACATGGGCAGCAATGATAACAATGCTCCGTCCATGGTAAACGACTATGAATTGTCGCCAAGAGAGAGAGGAGGACACGGTTTTAAGCCCCAAGGAATGACGAGGACTTTACGTACAAGCTTGAAAAGCGGACAGAAGGAACGTCCTGCATACTCGCCACGGTTAGGACAGTCGCAAGACGGGAGTCCCCCACTTCCTTCATCTCCTCCTGGCGGTAACACAGGTGCATTCCACCACCATTGGAAGGATAGCATCGTAAGCTATTGCAACAAGCATGCCTCGTTCAGGCCTGCAAATTACTCCGATATTATACTGACTTGGCTTCTGCTGCCCTTGCTCTTTTCTGCCATATGTGAACAGCAAATAGAACAATTATGGTCGGTAAAGTGGGCAAACTATCAATGGATGAAAGTCTAACACTATTACAAACGAGAGCAAATCATCACTTGAGAGCACAAGCTGAACTGGAGAGATAGACTGCTGAAAGGTCTGGAGAGAGAGCTACGCATCTAGGAGGAACCATGGTAGAGCGATGGGTGATATACAGTAAGTTGGTCTGACTCCTTGTATGTGGGTGTGGGACTGTACATCTGTTTGTAGGGCGCTGCTGATAGCGTGTGACGGTAGAACGCTCGACATGAATGACACGGAATATACACTACCTGAAGAACAAGTAGACCACGACTGGCGCACTGAAGGCTGGTATCACAAGGATGAAGACGATCCAGCCTCAGAGAAGAGGTGTCTATTGAGTTTATCTCTCTACAAGCAAAGTCTCTTTTTAGGAGTCCAACACAAGTGGTCTGGCCAACGCAAGTGGCAAAAGGCGGTACAAGGTTGCAGGTCGGAAGAGCAGAGCTTCCGTACACCAGCACTGCCAAGACCATCAACACAGGATCCACGCCAACATGACAAAGCGGCTCCCGTGGCAAGAGTGGGGTCTAGCACAACTCTTCTGTTGTAGACCTTGGCTCTGTTCAGCTAAAGTTTGCGGGCCCAAAGCAGAACCTTCATTTAAGCTCTCTACCAAATAACCCGCGAGCTCATAGATCTGAGGACTAACTACAGCAAGGCTGCTAGCGATGTATCCAAATCACAACTGGATCAACGCACCGGGGCAGGGCTCCTTGCAAGGGCAAATACCTTTCCAGCAAGCACATCAAGGTCATGAGCCTCATGGAGTGTCCCCAGGAGAGATGCCTCAGCAGGCACCATTCTCACACCAGCAACAACAGGGTACACCGACCAACCCATATCCTGGTTACTCCAACAGCCAGCAGCATATGGCTCCGCATTCCCACCGTGCCAACCAGGGATACAATGTGAATACTCAAACACCCGGCCCAAGCCAGCTTCCTTCATATGGAACGTCCTATGGTATGCTCAATCAGTCAGCCGTGCCACAGTACCCCACCTCAGCACAGGGGCCCTTCTTTCCTCCTATGACGTCGCAAAACCATTACGCCTTGAATCAGGCGCCGGCCCCAAATACTTATTCTGCTTTTCAGCAGCCCATTATCGCAGGAGACTTTCCGCAGATTCCCGTTATGCCTGGCCCTCTCCAATCGCCGTTTGCAACTCCGCAGCAACACTGTGGGCGCGCTTCGAGCCACATTACGAGTTCGAATAAAGCGGGAGGACAATCAGATGACGCGAGAGGAGCTTTCCAGATGCCGCGGGAACGAGGCAATACTCGTAAGTAACGGTCAATAGGTACAGTTGCTACCAATGGCTGAAGAAGATCCACATCCCTCCTTCTGATACTGCGCCGTTGCCAGCTGTACAAACATGGACAGGCACGCCTCCACCTCCTGTCACTGTCCAGCGATCTGGCCCGTTTGGACCGCAGGGCAGGCTTGCCTTAATTCCCCCTCCTCCGGCTCGTGTGACGCACGAGGCTAGGTGAGTAGCATTGGCCCGAACCCCCAGTCCTCTGCTCCCTAGATTGATTGGCATTGGTCGTGCAGTAATACAAGCACGCCTACGGTAGGAGCGGTGATAGCCGTCCATTCGCGGAGAGCTGCAGGTTGTGGAGGCACATACGCTTATTATGCCGACAAGCAAGGCCGAGAAGAGTATCTTTGGATGTCCCATCCCTTATCGTGCAAAACGACACTTGTTACTGAGGTTAAGGTCTGGTTAGGCAAGCAGAACTGGAGTGCCGTCAGAGGTTATAGTGGCATTGAAATCGGTGGCCCATTCTACATGAAAGTGGAATTAGAGGGAAGAAAGCAACGCTTTGTGTTAATTCGAGAATAGTCAACGGCTTTCTCCAAACACTCTGCACGTCATGTTCCGGCAACACTGAACCGGTCCTCTTACTTTCCATCCCTAGCTCACGTGTACTACGAGCCACACTGGCTTCGCCTTCTCGCTGCTCGCATCTACTCTACGTGGGTGTCAGCGGCGAGGGTACTATCGCACGGCCGGTGTAAATGTTTAGGCTTGTCTTCTCTGGCATTGTAGCCTGCTGACTAACTCATGACATACTCTTATCCTTTGTAAAGCCAGTTAGTTCTCGTGCAACCACGCCCTTGCGTGCATTTGAAGGCTTGCGCTGATCGCGTATCGTTTAGAGAACTAATTCTGTCTATGCGGCCTCTCGCTTGCATCGATATCACAAATAATAGAACAAGTGTTCAGTATGTCCAACGATGAGGACGATATCGGCGCAGCCAGCTCGAGTACAGCAGATATTAATGCTGGAGGATGGGATTCGAGCAGTTCCAAGAAGGATGACCTCGCCGTCGCGCTGGAGAAAGAGAAGATCATAAAGTGAGTATCACGGTGGGTCGCGGAAGCAGGACTATCGCTGAAGCAAGGCATCCATCACAGAGACATCATGCAGACACAGGAAGGCTTGAGAGGTATGCTAGCTCCGTCTTCAACAGCCCTGTTCACAGACTGACGAGTATGTTCGATCATCTCCGTGTAGCATTGCTATCTCGCATCGAAGAGGTCACGAACGACATCAGCAAGACCTCAGAAGAGAATGCTACGCTACAGACATACTTGGATAATATGACTCGCAATACGTGCGTCTCCCGCTTCCCTTCTGCAGCCACTTGCGCATCCTATCTAACCTTCTTGCTGCTGTTCTGTTGACAGAGCTATGTTCGCTGGTCAAAAGACCCGCTAGGATAGACTGTCTCGTGGCAGTAATGCATAAAACGACTTACACAAACAAGATGTATGCTCCAATGGACTGGAAGATCAGGCCCTGGCATGTCCTCCTATGCCGGATACTCCCTAGATGCAACGCAGGCCTCGAAGTACCGGGTTTCGGCAAGATTTTATACGGCAAGCCACAATGGCAACAAGACATCAGGCGACAGCGAAGTCTATAAGATACACCCTCCCTCATTGTCTTGGCGACTTTCAAACGCACCAGGCATACGGCGTAGTCAAGAAACTTGCGTCCATCTTCAAAGGATGCCAATGCAGTTGAAGCGACGAATGATAACGAGAAGGACAAGATGGAGGCATCGTAGAGCATTTGCGGAAGTCGAGTAAAGAAGCATGTATTGTAGCCTCACTCTTCTCCGTCAAAGCTACAATGGTCTAGGAGAGCAAGAAGACCATGCGATGCCCCCCTCAGGCTACTCGACTACGCGTGTATGCCATTGGTCTAGGACAGCTGTGAATGACACGCATGTGGCTTTGCATGGCTCGATGCAGCAAATGTCGGAGGAAGCACTATGTTACATTCCTTACTGGAAACAGAAAGCATTTTTTGATCCGAAATTTAATGTCGTACAACAAAAGACTACTGCTTTGCATTCGGTGGAAGCCATGGCTCAAATGAGTCTGGTCCAGTTTTCGCGTCTTCCCATGCCGTACAGCCAACATGTACAGCGAAAACAGCCGTGCGAGACGTCCTTCGACACCGGCCGTTGACAAAGTGGGGCCCCTTTCAGCAACGAGAAGAGGCGCCTCTTACTACCCTTGACATAATGATTGCGGCGTGTCTACCTTATCTACCTTGCAGTCTTTGGTTTTTTGACTTCCTTGCCCTTGCCCTTTCCTTTACCCTTCTTGTCCTTGTCGTCAGCCTGTTAAAATACAGTCATGGTCAGCACAAGCCTCCACACGTGAACGAAGCGATGAACGAGTTGACTATACCTTTCGCTTTTTGTCTGGACTGGATGTACTAGCCTTCGGTGTAACAGTGAAAAACCCATCCAATCTACCCTGTTGTTTCGCTTTGAGGGCAATTTTCAACTTATCCGCCTGTTTACGTACTCTATCTTCATTGAATCCCTTTTCAGTCACCAAAAACTCGACCAAACCATCAACATCAGGTGATTCCCATGTAAAGTTCACCTCGCTTGAGGGAGTAACGTCTGGATGTCGGAATAGTTCTTGTGCTTCTCGCCACGGCCAATCATCTGGTACTGTTTGTTTCTCCTTCTTCGATTTACGGTCTTTTTCGCGTATTTCCTCCAAGGCTGCTTCGAGTGATCCATTGTCTTTGATGAGCTTGTAGGCTGTCTTTGCTCCTACACCTTTCAATGGTTCGAGATAGTCACATCCGCACAGAATACACATATCGATGAACTAGAGCGAAAAGGGTTGTAGTCAGCACTCATGCAGGAGAACGCTAAAAGTAGGCAACGCACCTGTTCCATAGTCAATTCGAGACCTTCCAGAGCCAAATCAAGTCTAATGACATCAATAGGCAATTTTCGAGCTTCAGAGAAAGTCAAGTGACGTAAAATAATAGGGGAATTGAAAGTGAGGGTGTCCATATCTTCAGATCCAGTACCGTAGACTACTCCGCCTCGAGCAAATTCAGCACACTGTGCTTCTGCTTCAGATGGTGCCTATATATATGGTGCATGTCAGCTTGATCTGAAGACCTTACCATTTGACATGTCTCTCACATCGTGATAAGGGATACCCATCAATTTCAACAGTCTTTGTACTTCAGTCTTGTGCTCTTTGGTGACTCGTACTTGGCGTCTAGCTTGTCTATCCATATCCTCAGCGGTACCTGAGGGATAAATCCATACATCAGCACCATGTTCGGAACTGTCTCGCTATTGGCAGGCCTACCAGTCTCTTTAGCTTCTTCCTCTTCTTCTCTAGCTTCATCCCGCTTCTCGAATCGTTTTGCGAGCTGAAATGTCAAACAAAAAAGCTCATTAAAACTCTTCCAGTACGACGAAAAGTACGCTGAAAGCCAAACTTACGACTCCACTCTTCAACTCGGGTGGTTTACCGTCGAAAACATAAATGGGCTTGATGCCATTCTCGACCATTCTGATTGTGCGACTAGAATCGTTCAAGATATAGCCATCAGGTATATGCCGATAGTAAACAATGCACTGTCAACGCTTACTAGAAGAAGCCCATGAGATGGCTACGCATCGGCAGGAAATTCGCCGGGAAGTAAAGAAGGCAAAACCGAACCGTCAGACACCTCGGCTGCATTACTGCAAGACTGATAATATCTGCTCACGATGTAGTCTCTCCACTTTCAGTCTGTAGCTGTTGACCGTCTTGCTGTCGGACGGCGATGAGGAACTGGTACATGGACACTGTAGGGCCGAGGCAGCGCGTCGACAGTCAGTGGCATGGTAGATGATGTTCAAACGACTGGACAGACTTGAAGCGTCGACTGCCACTTTGCGACCAAATAGGTTCTGATTGTAGTATCTATCAGACTATGCTCAGCACAGATTCGTCGTCGTATCCATCCCTACCTTCATTTCTAAGTGAGAAATAGCTTTGGGAGCATTGTCTGCTATGAGACCCGTCAATCCCTTGATACCTGATAGCACAGGAGAGATGGGTGACGAGGAGAACGAGTAAGTATATGCATGTGTCGTATCGTCATTGCTCCCTCCGTGTCCAGTGGAGCGGTCAGCTGTCGTTGTGGTGCAGTGAACAGTGGCGATCACCGATTCTCCATGGCGTCGCGTCTTGGAGCACAGCGAAGGAACGACAGCACTGGCAGCCATATACAGCGCGACTTACCCATAGCTACTTGAAGTAGACGCTCAGTGTGAGCTGGTTGTGCTTGATATCTTCCAGCTTATGGGTCTCTCGGTCGGTGTCAGGTCGAGCGTGCCTTGCACTTTGCGCGTCCAGCTGGCGCTTGGAAACAACAGAGAGCTCGCCACAACTATGACTTCGGAATTGCTCAAGCAAGCTGGTTTCCCGTCTCACTGCTTTGACGTGAGCTGCAATGGTCTTTCTGAAGTCATCGAGGTAGCTTGGATCTATCTGAATCAATTGGCTTCTTACTTGCATCATATACTACAACGTCAACCTGAATTGAAACATAGCAGGGCCCTACCATAGCTAATTGAAAGTACTACTTCTTGCCTCGCTTGAATACCCGTCTTGTACCGCGCGTCTTGGTCACTCCTCGTCCTGCTTTACTAGGCGCTGCCGCCGTTTCTTCATCGGTGGGTGGTACCCAGGGATGATCTGCTAGAACTGTGCATTGCGTAGGTTGATCCGTTTCAGCCTCCACCGTCCGGCGAGTTTCTACTTGCTTTTGTGTGAAAGATTCTTCGTTATCGTCCGTAGAAGTGTCAATGATATTACCATTCTCATCTCTAGGAGCATAACGGTCTCGAATAACTCGATAGGCGGTCGCTCCGTCTCTTATGCCTCGAATATGCTTTTGAACATTAGGACCGCAAGTTAAATAGATGTATGCCCATGAAAGACGAGCTTTCTGACGTGTGATACGATTTTCAGTTGTTCTGTCGGTATCGCCTTCTCGTTTTTTAAGCCAGTGCTTGTCCAAAGAGGGCCAGCTTCCAGATAAAATAAAGACAGCTTCCATGTTAGTTGACCATTCTTCGTAGTTTGTATCGTTTAGCTTATTAAACGTGACCTCTAGCGTGTCCGGTGTTTCTAGATGTTTCTTTTTAGTCTGCCATTCCCACTGCTTGAGAGGCACGTGATATGTGACTGTCGTTTCGGTTTCAAACGCTGGAAGTAGGTCGATATCCCTTCTGCTAGAAGGACCAGCCTTGATGACTTCGCTCTGTGAGTCGTTCGCGTTAAGTTGGGTTCCGAACAGAATTGCGAATGGCTCACTGTGCTTGCAGACATGATAAAAAAGCTTCAATGGCGACAAAAGGATTCAGACTTTTGAAACGTAAGATGCCGACCAAACGATAGGTCTTGCAGATATTGTTGGTATCCTCAGATGAACAGGATTCAGCACAGATTCCGTAGGATGAGACCGCGTTGCCGGCTGGATATGGATGGCACTGAATCAAAAGGCGACTACAGTATATCGGACCTTGCCGCTCTTTTTCAGTTTCTACAGCGCCACTCGGCCGGCGACCATCAAAAGGAAAGCCAGTCGTAGTGGCCTTGAATGACGAATGGGGGAGCGGTCCTTGCTTTGAAGGCAGGCTGTGACCTGCAAAAGCCGTAAATAAGCTTGATGGTCCCTCTTCTTGCTATAGTGGTCCGTACTGCACGTGACCCATGCAAGGCTGGATTATGTACTTCGCATAGTGCGACGATGTGCAAGTACTCTCATGATGGATAAGGATGGAGGAACCTACTGCTGTGTCAGACATAGGAATTGCCTGCAGGTCCTTCAGGTGCTACTAGAAAAGGTTACAGGAATACCATGCTTCTGGTGCTCGATCAAGTCGGCATCGGGTGAATCATGCACAGACAGCTACAGCTCTCTGCCTTGTACAGCCAACGACAACAGCAAAAATGGCAAAACCTTCAACCTCATCCTCATCCTCATCATCTAAAGGCAAACAAAAGGCTGTCGAGCCTGTTGCATCGCCAGAAAAGACAAGCGAGCAAACTTCAAAGCCAACGACCGAAATCAAGGCAGCCAAAAAACCTGAAAAAGTCAAAGTGAGACGTATCCACGTTGCGGGACTACCTGATATCACAGAGCAAGAAGCGAGAGATCGCTTCAAGAGCTTTGGCGAGGTTATTGGTGTAGATGGACTAGGCAAGCTTGATGCGACAGGTGAGCAATGCCTTCACTGCTAATTTAATATGGAAACGTGATCGAACGGTGTGATGTACTGATGCATCCATACACTGGCTTCTAAAGGCAAACCACTGCGGTATGCGTTTATCAACATCAAGACGACGAAGAGTAAACTATCACAATGTTCGTTGCTACCTCCTCCGTCCATCTCTCGTGTTACTGACTGGTTGTGCGACAGGCATGAATCTCCTAAGCGGTTCCATGTGGAAAGGCTCGACTTTGCGCATTGCAGAAGCCAAGCCAACTATTATGGAGAAGTAAGTATGGTCCGTGTCATCGGTCAGGGCTATAGCTTACTCTGCACTCACGTTGCAGGCTGGAACAGGAGCGAAAGCAGGCAGCTAAACAGCAATCAGCCGAATCTTCTTCTAGTCCTAAGAAAGATAAGAAAAGGAAGCGTGAAGGCGATGACGAAGGCGTAGACGAGAAGCTTGTAACGGCAAGTAATGTGAAGTCGAAAGCTGTAAGTGCCACTGTACTCCGCGGTGTTAAGCATGCGTTACTGACCTTGACTCTTTTGCTGGTACAAAAGGGCTGGAAGCTGGATCCGGCCACACAAACTCCAATTTTCCCTGTTGTGATGCGACCTGATCATCCATTACCTCCTCCAGTAGTTAAAGAAGTCGTATCTGGCCCTTCAGAGTCTAAAAAGGATGATAAGAACAAGAAAGTCGATAAGAAGGCTGAGAAAGCAGCGAAGAAGAAGGACAAGAAGAAGAAAGAAACTGAGAAACCAAAGGAGGAGTCATTATCACCTCCTAGTAGAGCTAGACTCATCAAGATCGATCCCACACACTGGCAACCTAAACACCTGCGCGAGGATGATCTGCAAAATCTGCCTGATACGAGTAGCGTGAAGACCAAGCCTGTAAGGGTGAAGAAAGAAGATAAGCCCTCGAAGAAAGTAGTGAAAGCTCCAACGCCGCCACCTGTCTCCGATAGCACAGTCAGCAGTGATGAGGCAACCTCTGACTCTGACGAAGACGATGTACCTGAGACAGCTCCGGTACCTAGCACCTTAAAAGCAGCTTCCACGAGTGCTGTCAAGGCTTCAAATGTGAATGCAGCTGTAGAGACGGCCTACGCTGAAGGAGCAAGTCTTGCGGAGAGAAAAGCAAATTTGGATCTTGTAGCTAAACTGCTCGGTGGCCTACCGAAGGACTTGGAACCTGTCAAGGAGACAGCTAATTCGCAGCTTGATGACTCGGAGTCAGATTCAGAATCAGAATCGGGATTGGAAGAGGATCTGGAGACTAGTAAGGGCGACAGCATCAAAGACTCAGCTTTGCAGCAAGCACCGGCGCACCAGCCAATAAATATACAAACGAGCTCAAGATTGAAGACTCAGGACGTAGAAAAGCCAGTATTAGACCAGATAGATGTGCCAACGGAAGCCATTGAAGAAGAAGAAGTGGCATACGAAAGCGAGCAGTCCGCGGTCGAAGTTGCCACACCCCAGAGAGAAAAAGAAGATATGGAAGTCGATACGGCTTACCCCACGCCAGCACCTACGCCTCGCTTAGCAGAAATTGAGATGCAAAGTTTGACGGAAATGTTCAGGCCACAAGAGGCTGCAGGTAAGCAGTCTTGCCGAAGACAACACCCCGTACCAATGAGTCAGAGCTGACGTGCCTCCTGCGTCACACAGAGGGTTTCTCACTCGGTGACTTGCTTGATGACTTCGAGGTTGATGAGCTGGAAGTCTCTGCTCCGACGCCCGTATCTCGAGCCGTTCCCAGCCAAAATTTCCAAGACGCTCGCCCTGCATGGTCAGCGCCGGCTTATGCCGCTGCGCCATCGCGTCCAGCAGCTGTCACGAACACGCTTTTCTTCCCATTCCCGCTTGAAGAGGATGAGCGCCCTGGAGGGTTGCTTTACGGTGTCGACGCACAGGAACGTGAAAAGCTACTGGACCGAAGTTGGACCGGCACGAGCAACGTTCGCCGCTTCAAGCGCACCCAGAACATGTGAGTGGACCAAATCTTGACTGGTACTCCGCATATAAATTGACCCGGCCGTTGGATTGCAGCGAAGAAATTACCACACACTACGAGAGTGTACGTCGGAATATCAGCGAGCAAGTCAGAAAACGGCATAGAGAAGCAGTCAAGAAGCAGAAGAAGCATGGCGGCAAACGAACAGCTCAAGGGGTGGTAGACGACGTCTAAAAAGTGTAGCTAGTAGCCGTCGCACTGTCACTTTCTTGTTCGCAACTTCGTCGTCTTTGCGCCAAACTCAGAATTGACTGCTTCTTCTGCACTATTGTTACATTTGTCAACTTCAGATGATGCTTGCATGTATGCTTTAACGATTTTTATTTTGCAGATCCTCTTCACTCTCCGTAGTCGCCCAGCAGCGCCGCATCGTCGTCCAATGCTCGGTATGTATAGCCATTGCGCGCTCTTGAACCAAACTTGTCTGAGAAGTAAGGTATATGGACCTCTTGCAGGCGCGCCCAGAGTGCGCTCGCGACGCCAATAATATAGAATGGTACGGACTGCAGAGTTCCAAGGATGCCATCGTCTGTATCGAATTGAGGCTCGCCCAAGCGGATGCGTCCTGCTCTCCGTCTTCCCCACCACGTGGCGAAAAGTCCCGCCAGAATTGCAGGGATAACCAGAACCATCGACCAGAAGAAGAAGCCTCGGCCGCCGGCCCCTGGACAAGTGTGTCGCTTGCCTTGGTCGAGAGCTTTGCCTCCTTCACAGCTGGAGTGAGGTATTTTGCGGTAAGCCGTCCGCTCGTACCAATATTCTTGGCCCCATTCGCACTGGTCGTCATTCTCCAAAGCAGTAGCACCTTGAATGAGTACACAGTTGCCCTTAGCATCACGTACGTGATTGAACTCGCTGTAATCGCAAACATCAGATTATGGTTCTGACTTATACTTAGCAATGTCGCAAGCCTACCATTCGAAGTCCTCGTCGGTGCACAGGCAGTTTCTTTGCACACTGTGCGGCTGTCTAATCTGCTCGCCAATGTAGCAATTTCGATCTCGCACTCGTCTGTGATAGAGAGTTTGGCGGCCAAAGAGACACCTCTCCTCACGTTCCATGCTTGGTGACCACAACTCGAAGTCATCGTTGTTGGGGTCGCTAGTGTCCAATTTACCTGTCGAGTCGATCGCATATCAGTATTAGAGCAAAGAACTTTCAGCGTGGAATACTCACATTTGACGTTGGTGAGTTTCGAGAAGTCGAGATGGATAACGATGCTGACATCTGGGTTAGATGGCGCAAAGCCCATTAACATGAACTTCCTGCTCGTATCGGTCGGTACCGTTACGATAGAGGTGACTCGGATTGTGTCTCCGAAGACGTATTCGCTCCAGGATGAACCTTCATTCGTTGTGTAGATGACGCGGTCTGTCGCTTGCTCATCGTTGACGAGGAGAATGAGTGAACCTTGATCACCAAATTCCCACATATGGGCGTCCTTGTGCACTTCCTCCCACGTGAACCCTGCATCTCGGGTCAAGAAGGTGTCGCTATCGGTGTAGCCTACGAGATCCCTTCCGACATTGCCGACACCGAGCATCAAGCCGACCGCCGTTGGGCTGGAGAAGGTAGCCCTAGGATCGCGTCTTTCGGTGTATCCGTGGATATGAAGTGTGCAGGAAACATCTCTGCATTCGTACTCCCGTCCTAGACTGTCTTTCGCTGGCGGAGTAACTGGAGACCACATGCCACCGTCGTTGTGGGTGATGCGTGTTTGCAGCTTCTTTGTTCCAGATATGGCAGCATCTTCGGCATTTCCAACTATGTTGACGAGAGCGACTCCATCCAGGCCTAACATCTTCTCGAAGTCTACGTAGCCCTTTGTGTTTCTGTTCAGGTGTTCCAGCGACATTGCATAGTATGTACCGTTCGAGTTCGACTTGACTAGACTTCCCCATTCGCTACCGGCTAAGCTGTTTGTAGTAACATGTAGGAAAATTGAGTCGGTGCTAGATTCAAGGACGGTGTATGCCATATTTTCCAGCTTCATTCCAGGTGGGAAGCGACCAGGGGCGAAGTCTTGACCATTGAGCGAAACTTTCAGTGCGAGCGCACCAGTCTGCTTGTCAAGCTGGAAACAGACATAAGTCAGCTTCTAGAAGCACCTTACTCTCGCAATATCAACGCACCTCGGCGACGACCATGTATTGCTCGAAGGTAGCGAACCCAACAATCGTGTTGAACAGGATTTGCTTCTTGCTGTAGAAATTCGTTCCCGATATAAGCTGTAGATCGCCGACATCTGCGCCTCTCTGAGATCCCGACTTCTTCGAGTACGACTCGCAAAATATCGTGCGGTCGTCAATCTTGAACTTTCTATCTCTTGCCCAAGTGCAGACCCTAACGTAAGTATCGATGTCTTTCCAGCTTCTGCCATGATCTCTCGTGTAAAATGCTTTGGTATGGCAGTTTGGCGATGTTGTTGAAACACAGCCTTCACTACCAGTCCAGATAAGCCAGTCTGGTTGTTCAGGGTGGAAGTCGAGTAGCGGTATACTTAGCGAGTTCGGTTCCATTGGTGCGGTAAACTTGTTCCAATTCGCACCATGGTCTGCTGTGAACCAGACTGTGCGACCGCTTGTAAACAGATATGCCCGGTCCTTAGAATACGCGTGCATAGCCACCGCGACAAACTTCTCGTTCTCCAATACTCTCTTCCAAGTGAAGCCTTCATTCATCGTGATCCACACGGAGTTATCGGATGTATAAGCCAAAAGCGTCTTCCCATCGCCGAAATACTGATGCTCGATGATACGGGCTGGGAAGTCGAATCGTTGATGACTGATCTTGCCTGGCGCCGCTTGTCCCTCGGAGCAGTCCTTCATTACTGGTTCATCCTTCTTAAGGCCTCGTGAGCGATCGCATGTATTTCCAGGTATCAGGCGATATCCCGAAGAGCCCTTGAACTTGTCGCCATCTTTCTGGCAGGCTCCAGCAGGAATGGGTTGTGGTCCGGCGATCACGCATTCGTTGCCATCGAGAACATAGTTGTAGTCGCTGTAAACCTCGAGTTAGTTCAAATTCTGCAATCGCTACGTGATTGATGCGTACCACTCAAAATCCTCATCTGTGCATGGGCAGATCTCCTCTCTGCCAACCGGCTCTTTGTACAAATCTTTGACCACACAATCCGCATCTTGCTTGCGACGGTTGAACCATTGCTATTGAAAGACGGTAAATCGTCAGCTTCATATACTGCTGGCACCTAGTGACATGAGAGTGAAAGCGAACTTTATGTCCCATGAGGCAGTCAGGTCTGCCATCAATATTTCGAGCATACCATTTCTCATAGTCTCCACTCTTGCACTCTCTTTTCTTCAAAGTCGAAAAGTCAACATGCACAATAATGTTCCTTTCATCCCCACCGGCCTTTTTAGATTTCTTAGCCAGTGTACCGAGAAGCAAGAATTTTTCAGATGTCGAGTCGGGAATCGTTGTAAGCAATTTAGCTCGTAATGTGACATCGAAGTCGAACTTGTCCCAAGTCTTGCCGAAGTCGTATGAATAGAGCATTTTGTCCGTCGCTTCTTCATCGTCTACCATGACTAAGATGCTTCCATGTGCTCCAAACTCGTATTTGTGGGCTCCTTCAGCGACCATCGACCAAGTGAGTCCAGCGTCTGTAGAGACGAAGGTATCGCACTCATCGTAAGGCTTCAGGTATTCACCGATTGATCCGACGCCCATTACGATACCCGGCGCAGGCGACGAGAAGACACGTCCATAGTTGCGTAGTTGCGTAACGGAATGTAGGTTCAGCGAGCACGTCGATAGCTCTCTAGTATCGCACTTGACACTCTTGCCCTCTGAAGTCTTCTGCGGAGGAGTGATAAATTGCCAATGTGCACCGTTATCGAATGTGATCTTCGTCTTGAGCTGTTTCCCTTCTGTGTGAGCGTCTACTTCATTGGGATTTGAGATAATGTTGGCTAAAGCAACTCCATCTATGCTTTCGACCTTTTCAAAGTCGACGATACCAGCGACGTTTCGATTTGTATGCTCGAGACTCCTGACAAAGTTCGTTCCTCTCGAGTCACTTCTGAACAGCGTACCAGCTGACGCGCCTGGATCAGTCAAGACATCCACTAGAATAGAGTGTTCGGTAGATTCGACGATGGTGTAAGCGTTCTCGCGCAGTCCGTGACCGTGGGGGAAGAGTCCTTTATGCCAATTCTTCGTGTCTTGCGTGGTATAGAGGACCATTTCGTCACCGTTCGTCCCAGAATTGCCGTCACCACTTCCGAAAAGACCAGGTTTGAGAGCTGCAACTATAAATCCCTTGATGCCACCGATACCGACTACTCCTCTTGCATTTCTTCCAATACCCATATCTACAAAGGTCTTCTCCTTTTGGAAAAGGTCGGTTGACGAATATAATCTTGAGTCTGTCACACTTCGTAGTCCACCTGTAGTCGCTAGCTTCTCTAGCTTATCCACCAGATCTTCGAACGTGTTCGCTGAGCTGGAGGACGTTGACTCGAAAGCGACGCAGTAGACTAGTTCTTTAGGGATGTCTTTAGCTACTTCCTTCGTCGAGTGAGCCCACATGCATTTTGAGGTATCTTGCAACATGAGCTTAGGCTGTGATGCGAAGCCATCTTGCGTGACATAGGTCTACAAGCCAAAAGCAGAGAGGTCAGTGACTTTGCCATCAGATATTTCTCTCAAATGGAAGTGGGCCGACCTCGTCAATACAGCTCCTTCCCAACCATCCACCTATGGACTCGCAATGCTGAGCTGAGTATAGTATCCATTCCCAATTATCCGAATGAAAGCTCAGAACTTCCGAAGCTATTGCCGGTTCGTTTGGTACTTCGAAAGATTGCCATGTTTCTCCTCTATTCGTGGTTCGGTAGTGCTTCTTGCCTTTTGTGAGTACGAATGCCTGTTTCCAAGGAACACATTGTAGAAGTGCATAACCCAATCGGGACAAGATTGGCTATTTCAGCATATATACAAAGCAAGAACAGCAGGAAGTTGAAAGCACGCACCACTCGACTGTTGAATGGATGCTCTATCACTTGAGCAGCCTCTCCATCTTCGACGCCTTGTATACGCTTCCAACCTCTTCCTTCGTCGTCTGACCGCCATACGTTCTTCGCGACGGCATCGTGATACAGGATAATCTGGAGAACGGAGGATGCTTCAAAATTAGATGATTCCAAAGCCTCAGCTATATTGTGCTTACACTTGTGTCCTCAAAGTAGATGATGCGCGTCGGCAGCTGCAATCAAACAAGGCACATCCATCAGATATCGCTAATCGCGGTACACTTCAAGCATGACGAGCACACCTCGGAGGGACGAAGATGTAATCAAGCTCACATTGTCAAAGAGGGTATGCGTTACATCGGGAGTGGCTTTACTCCTTACTGTCGATGCTGTAATGGATACACATATCAGCTTCACCTACTTTAGTAAATGCGCCATGACACGACACGCAGCTCGTGATGCGGTACGGTACGGTGTATGCAGTCTGTTGCACACTCACCCGACAGCAAGGCGCCCACTCCGAGCAACAGGCCTCGCCAACGCATCTTCTTCTTGCGAATGCGATGCTTGTACCTCTCAGTATGCTTGCTTGCTTGCTACTTGTGCTGAAGTCAAGTCAAATGACATCCACGTTGCCCTTTGACTTTCGGCTGCGCAAGCTTATGATCAAGGTGGTGGCGTGGCGAAAGGCTGCAAGGTCTATCTTGAAAGCAACGGCACATGGATAAAATCAGGCAATGCAGCCTCTCAATCAACGCAGAGCATCGGGCATGTTGTCTGTTGGTCAAGTTAAAGCCAGCTTCAACCGAAGCGCATCCAGCTCAAAGTGAGCTCGGTGGAGAGCAACATAGCTCGTGACTTTCAACAAGGAAAACGTCAGAGGGAGAAAGGTTTCAATTGTGTTCTCTGGTATAGGATTACACGGGCCGTTGAATGGCCCTTTTGGGTTTTTGAGATAGAAGGGTAATGATACAACTCGCAAGAAATCCCCTTAGCGCGTGCTTCGTGAAAGAAGGTGCCTTAGGTCTTCTGCAGGTAACTCTCAAGAGGAGTATATATCTTATTACACACACTTCAGCATGGTCAATTTTGATTTGGGTAGCATCTCTTTCACGCCTCTATAAGACCTAAGAAGTCTTCTCGTATTGTTCCTGTAGAGGCAAGGCGATACGGTCAGTTAGGCTGAATTTGGGTGTGCCATGCTGCATAGCAACTGCAATGTGTGTTCCAAAAAAGCCTTACCTATCGCAAACTAGATGTGACGGAGTTTATAGAGAATTAAGCTTGTCAACTCTCTCTAAGTAGGAAGAGCGTGCCGGAAAACAACTTACAATCTCAGTAGCATCAACTCTCGTACCTACGATTTTCAGACGAACTCTAGCATTACGTTCTATTGAAACTTGTTCTTCTGGATTACTGAAACAAGGTGGATTTGAATTTGGGTCGAACTTCATATCTGGGGGTATTAACTGTTTTTCCATTGGATTCCATGATATTGAGAGCAAAGAAGAAGGATAACATGGTGGAGAACAAGTCAGCGTTGTTGAGAAGACGTCTAAGTAGTCTTGAAGATTGATGATGTTACGTACATGACTTGAAACGAATACGTTCAGAGGGCCAACTTCAGCGAAGAATCCCATCTGAAAAAGAGCATACGCAGATGGACCAGGTCAGCGTGTGTCCTCGTCCCTCGCACAGATATCTTTGACAGACAGAGGAAAAGGTTCAATACGCACCTTATTGACATTCCCCACTACTCCATCGACGGTCTCGCCTTTGAAAGGTCTATATACTATAGCTCTGTATCTGACGATGAACTCTGCCATTCCCGTTCCGGGCTGGATTGTTCCTTTGCCAGTCTCAAGGATCTATCCCAATCAATACAAAAGGGAAACAACAACCTCAGCATTCAGTCTGCCCTTTCTCGAGCACTGAACTCGTCGGACTCGCTCGCAGAATGAGGCATTCGCGAGGTAGAACTGAGTGTAGGACTCACACCTAAGACGGCTATTATATAACCTAACCGACCAGAGCATGTTCCTTCCACATCGGCATGGAGCTTGTTGAGTATATACTCTGCCGTTTGAGGTCCAAAATATGAAGGATGTAGGTTGATCGTGTGCTTGAGTTCCTTCTGCATTGCGTGAAGCCGTCGAACCATTCATGCACAAGAATCAGCTTATGATATCATGTGCAGCTTGAGTATGTATCCACTGACAACGAAGAACATAGCTTCTCGTCACCGCGTTGAATCGCTAACTCCCTCCTACCGCTGGTCTTCTTTCGTGAAACCAAGAGCAGGCGAGACTCGCTTTGATGGGTGTGTGCTAGTTGTTGCGTGCCTGTACACTGAGGAAAGACGACGGGGCTACATAATTCATTGTCAACCAGGGTTGGACTTCCCAGGGATATGACATTGAGTAGTGTTTGCACCAGCCTGACCTTTTGTAATGAAGCGTCCTTCTCTCTCTGTCGCCAATCCTTCGATTATCACGTCTCTCGACAGGAAAGCCAATTCCTCGAGATGTTTGGCACGATGACAGTGGTCCGTCGAAGGTAGCTTGCGTTCTAACCTTGAAACCTCTTGAATGAAAGGGTAAGGTGAAGGCTTGCTTGCTGTCCTGTCGCTTCCTTGCGCGACTTTCGTTTCTTGTGCTTACTCGCTCGCTCTTCAGGCAAATGCAGCGAAAGCGACCAAGAGCAGCAGCAGCACTCCTTCCGTGCTGTTGACAACCTTGTTCTACTTTTCTGCTTGTTCCTGTATCCTCTCTATCTATCAGAGGTTCGCCTCGCTTGACAATATATGAGAGTTGGTTTGCCGCAGAGATACACCACTTTCCAGTCAGATGAGGTTGTTCGCTTGTCTCTTTCTCCCCGAAATGTGATCACGGCTCAGAGACCTGACAGCTTCAATATCAGGCATGTCTTGAGAGACTACAACAGAACAAGAGAGAACTATACGACTGATTCATTCAGGTATCTGTTACTGCATTATAGCCAATTGGCTTCTAACGTCGATCGTGATGCAAGTCTACCGACAACCGAAACTTCAAGCACGCACAAGAGCTGTATTGCAAGCAAGGTGTTGAAGAAAGTCATGCCACAATCAGGCATCTGTGGTGCACGCTGAGATCAATAACAGGTCGTAAATGCAACAGATTCTGCCGAAAAGAGACAATTCCTTCACAAGGATCTAACGGACTCTTGTGCAGTCCGCAACCTACGGGCAAGGCGTATACAAGAATTGTTGGACAAGCCAGCCCTTGACCATTTTTTGAGAATGTCGCCGTCGTTTCAGCCCGACTCAATCTTGAGTAACTCGACCTGACAGTGCACAAAAAGTCAGCAACTTTGGTCTGCACATGCTCTCGCAGTTGCAGGCTGCGCGCCGGTGGACTCTACGGCACCTCAATCTTGAGTGTTGCATTGGGAGGAATGACAGCTATCAATGAAAGTATCAGTATCTATGCTACACTGTATTTGCAGCGCCAATCAAAACATATGATGGCGACCGCGTTCACCACTACAGTAAAACCGGAAAACACGAGAACATGGATTAGAAACGATGTTCTTTTCGATATTGTCACTTAAACTCGTAAAAGGTGAGTTCGTGGTGTAAGTAAGGTAGTCTACCTACTAAGCATAATCAGGAGAGCAGATCAGAATAGCTTTTGCGCCGAGTGAAAGCTGGAGGACGCCCTCGTCCCAGCCTGCAAATATCAAAGGAAAGAGTCAGCAATACTCAACCATATCCCGGCCTCTCTGATGCGTTGTCTGGGCGGGCGTCCCTCTACATGTAATCCCCTTTGCTCACCTCTGATGACTTGGCCAACACCAATCCGGATCACAAGAGGCTCATCGCGGTCTCGGGAACTGAAATGCAAATAATCTTTTAGCAAGATAGTCCGTACTGACATAGTAAGAGTAGAAGTATCTGACCCTTCCAAGAAGCGTACAACTCACCTGTCAAATTGCGAGCCATCCTCGACTGTTTCATTAGGACTAATCAGCTTTCATTAACCATTCATTCATAATTAAAGGATCTCTAGAAATGGTAAGGTATCGCACGAGTTCCCAAATAATGCTACACATCCGTAGCCACGTCGTAAGCAAGGGTGTTGCAAAATAAACGCGTCATTGAAGACATGGTAAAGCTCATCATCAGGACCGGCGAGAGCCCCCAGGGACAGCAATGCCAACATGTAACACGCACCATATGAACTGTATCTCCCCTTCTTGGGTAAGTTTTCAAATCGCCTTCAGTGAGAAGTTCGACTTCGACACCCTAATATTATTTCACAGGCAGTGTCAGTAACAGCCCAAGATTAGCTTGTTGACACAGTTGCATGCAGGTCGCGATGCCTCCGCCGTGCCGAACAAATCACTATACTAGCCGGAGGCTGTACGATATTCTAGAGAGAATCCAACTTACCATGATAAATCCGAGCTGTGGTACTCTACAATTGGAGGCAAATAGTGCTGTACTCGATACTATAGTAGCGAGTTGGTGCAGAGATCCGATCTAATGAGCATCATCACTTCAAGTTACAGCCTCTCGCACAACAGTGCTCATCTGCATCTAGCCGCCAGGTGAACTGGTTCCGGGTTACAGCCGGACAACCTCTCAAACCTTCGCTTTGTCCAAGTCTTGCGCGTACCAAACATCAAGACACAGCCGGCAAATAAGCAGAAAAGTCCATCTCCCGAAGCGTTTTGCGCAGTTTCGCGACATCGCTTTGGTCAGTTGGGGTTACCGTAATAGACATACGGAACGAATGTTCAATAGTCAAGTTGTGTGCGGCGATGGCAGCATTGGAAAATAAATGTTGTATTCCAAGCAGAGAGAAAGATTGGCAGAGCAACACAACTAGGGTAAAATTGCAAGGGAGGAACAAAACACTAGACTGCACATTGCCTTCCCCTGTACAGTTCGCCTTCGTTGTATATTATGTACCTAAGTCCTCTCTAGCTTTTCGGAAAAGATAGTTTATTCTTTGGTTAATTCTATAGCCTTCTTTTGGGCTTCTTTGTCTTTGTTAAGGGTCTGCATAGCTTTCGTCTTGACGGATGTGATGCTCGTTATAGAACATCTCTCATTCCCAAACGTGCTACCTCCTTAGAAGGAGATGCATTTACTCGATCTTGAGCAACTCGACCTGTTTGACGAAAGCAAGCGGCACAATGTCAGTTTCATCACCCTCCTTACCAATGTGGGATCACAGGATGGTCGGGGAGTAGCGTACCTCGAATTTGAGGGTTGAGTTAGCGGGGATGACGGCTTTATGAGCAACAATGACAGAAGACATCAGCTTATGATTGAATGATACCCAATGAGAGTTATAGCTAAAGCGTACGAGGGAATCCACGAGCGCCGCTGAACAACCGAAAAGATATGTCAGTATACACTCTTCGGTTGTATACTTGCAGATTGTCTGAGTGTACTCACTAAGCGTAGTCTGGTGAGCAGACTAGGACGGCCTTCTCGCCAACTGAGAGTTGAGGTACGCCCTCATCCCAGCCTATGATGCAATGCCGTTGCAATGCAATACAGCGCGTGGCAGACAGTCAGCCAATGTACACGCAGCGTTATACATCAAAGCAGCACACACCCTTGATGACTCGTCCTACACCGATCTGGGTGACGAATGGAGAGCCACGGTCTCTGGAGCTGTTGCGTTGATAGGTGTGTTAGCGACATCCTCCTTCACCACTGACTGAGAAGCGTCTGACGAGCTCACCTGTCGAACTTGGATCCATCGAGGACTAGGATGAAGTGAAGGAGATGCATTAGAAGGTGATACACTACTAGAGTATCACTTGAGTATGTGCGGGATGCTCACGAGTTCCAACGTAGTGCTGGAGGTGATTGATAGGAGTCCGCAAAAAGAGGTGACAAGAACGTGTGAGCTGATGAGGATCCAGTATAACCAAGTACACAGTGAACGAAAGACCAGCGCACCATGTGGACTGTATCACCAGCCTTGGGGAAGTTCTTGCCGTCACCAGCTGAGATTCTCTGTACTTCGACGCCCTGTTATAGATTTCATTCCATCAGCTTCTATTGTAACGCGATGAAGTCATAGGCTAGAATATTAGCATAAGTGAGTGAGAGATGGTGAACATACCATTGTTCTGATTGATGAATGGAAGGATTTCCTAAGTGTGTTCTGTCGTAATACTGCTTGTCTAGCTGCTGTAGATATGCAATTCATTCGATGGTAGTAAGAAGAAGAGGAAGAAAGAAGATGGAGACACGAGAGAAGACGAGGATGGAGAAGACGAGGTTTCTACAACAGCTGATCAAGCCCTCTCTCACTCTAGAGCTAAGCAAGATAGAACGACGAGGACGAAGAAAGCTGACAGTCTTTCCTTGCGGACTACTGTCGGCCTTCTCTCTCACTCTCTCTTCCCACTCAGTCTCTGAGACTTGCTCTGCTCTGGTCAGCCTCATCAGCGTGATCACGCAGAGACGTACGTACACTCTGACAAGGAAGCAGCAGCTTGGACAGAACGGGCATTCCACCATGCATTCCTTCTCATCAGCATCAAGCATGACATTCAAGTAACTTCACTACCTCGCTGCATCGAACTGCTCGATTCTATCATGCCCTTCTCTTGAAACAGCACACGTTAGGGAAATCTCGATTACCTGTGCCATATCATAGCGCCCCTCCTCCCTCCCGCATGCAGTTGGAAGGGAAGAAGCTGTAATGGACACAAGCATAGGGAGCACAGCAAGTGCAGCCGACGAGGCTGCTATAGATCTATTCGCTAGCGTCCCTCCTTCCGCTGCATCTCAGGTTAGTCTATCCATGCCATCCCACCTGCAAATCTGTTGATCGCCGCCGCCGCCTCTCCCCATGAACCGATTTCAGTCTCCTCACAGTCTGTGATATTTCAAGGGCTGACATTTGTTTATCTTTCCATCTTGCTTTCTCACAAGGAGGAGGAACAATCGTCCTCTTTACTTGCATCATCTTCTTCCTTTGCAGATGCATTGATGGACGATATATTCCCTCGTCAAGAGAGTGATAATACCGATATTGCCGGCAGCGCTATATTTCAAGAAGAAACTCCCACTACCACTACCACCACGGGCACTTTACAATTACCTAGCAGCGGTATACCTTCCACTTCAAGGTCACCTTTAGACATTAATGAAGTAGAACAACCCACATTGAGCGGGGAAGCTTTATTGGCGTTGGAACATCATCAACAACAGCAGAGTCAAGTTTCAGGGCGACTTGGAGGAGGATCATCTACTATCCTCCCTCTAGCCCTGTCGTCCACTACTGTGGGGCTATTCACAGACACGCCACCACCGGAAGCTTCCTCTTCAACGTCAACAAATACACCTACTGCTACTACGACCACTACTACTACAATCACGACGGCAAATGCTGATGCTGCCACAACTTCTAATAATAATAATAAAAGAGGAAGGGGAAGACCACGAAAAGCCCCTAATGCACCTACTCGAACTAAATATGCCAGGATTACAAAAGAAGAAATGTCAGATGAAGACGATAATAACGACCTTTACCTTGCTGGAAATAATACTGCTTATAACATCACCACTTCCACAAGACGACCTACATCAAGTAATTCAAGAAGATCAGGTTCTTCCCTCAATCTCGCTGCGAGTAGTAGTGCAAAAGGCAAAGAAAGGATTATATCGCCTCTTCAGGATGACATAGAGGGCAGCAGAATGGATACTGTTATTGCTGCTGCTGCTGGTGGAAGTAGTAGTACTACTACTAACAGCATAGAAGATAGGAAAGGAGGCAAAAATAAAAGACCACCTGTTATGATGACGGAAATGAGGACTAAATCGGGAAGAATGGTACATAAACCCGAGGTTTACGTGCCTACTTTTGAACCTTCATGTGAGTTTTTTCATTTCCACAAGCCTAACCTCATCTTCACTTGCTTCGCTATACATCTGATCTCCTCACAATCCACATGTTTAACGTCGAATGCTGACGTCCCCTCCTTCCCCTTTCGCTTTCTGAACATTACCGGTGTCGTATAGTTCGAAGAAGAAAAGCACCTCAAGCTAGGGCTTCTACTGAATCACCTCACTGTTCAATATGCAACCAAGGTCACTCGCCACCTTCCAATCAAATCGTACTATGCGACTCGTGCAATACGCCCTATCATCAATTATGCCATGATCCACCTATTCCAAATGATATTCTACAAAGTCACAATAACAACACTCATTTATCAGCTTCTACTTCGACTTCGACTCTGACGCCGCCGTCGTTGGGCACTTGGTTCTGTAGATCTTGCGAGATGAAAAGGAGTAGTCTATTTTTCCCTCAGTTAACTTGGGAAGATAGCGTACCCGCCTCTCAATTCGCATTGGAGAATGTGAATGAATACTTGAGTATACTACCACATTCGAATCTTGTTTCATTGATCTGGAGTACGATACAACACTACCCCGAAGCGAGCTTATTCCCGCCTAATCTACCTCAATTACTCGAAGAAGATCGGAATCGCAGAGCGCAAGTCCGTCAGAATCGAGAGAATGCAAATCTTAACGATAGAAGCGGAAGAAGGAGGGCATCATACTCACCTGGTAATGCTATGCTTACGGAATCGACTGCGAAACGGAAAAGAGATTCGAACAACGCTGGGACTGCTACCACGTCTTCTTTGATGGCTAGCCAAACTCGTTCTATGTACGCTGAATCAGATGATTCAGAAGAAAGTGAAGAAGATGATGATAGGGACACACGCAAGAGCAAGACGCCTCGTCTAGCCACTGGTGGTCTTAGTATGAGTACAGTGGCTCAAGGAGGTGGAGGAGGTGGAAGTGAAAGCACCCCATCACCAAGTAAAGGCAATGCTACTACTCAAACAGATGACTACCTCCTACTTAGTGAAGAAGGAGGTGGTGGAATGGGAATTAGATACCCTTCACATCCGGAAGATAGGCCTGGTTCAATGAGCTACTTTGAAATGCTTCGTAATGCTATCAGGGAGATTAACGATCCGGAGGGAGTACCGCCTCGTCGCTTGTACGAGTGGATAGCAGAGTGAGTCTCAATCTCCGACTATCTCTCTACAAAACAGTTGAAGATGCTGGTCCCCGATGTTGACCGCTTTTGTGCCCTCAGGAAATACAACCTACCGGCTAATTTTCGACCTTCGGCTGGTCAAGCCCTTCAGAAAGCAGCTAAGAAAGGACATTTCCTAAAGACAGGCAGTTTGTATCGGATCAATCCAGAGCATGAAAATATGAAGGTAAGACACAATATCATACGGAAACTATCGATAGATTGTCATAGTCCTAATTTGTGTCGTTCGATATGATTAGGCTGTCAAGAGACCGGTTCGAAAAGCAAGGCCTAGTGACGCATCTCAGTCTACAACTACTACAAGTTCACATCAGCGAAACATCTCAAATCAAACGACTACGAGCACGAGGAGTAGCAATTATACTTCTGCTTCGACAAATGATGGCGCGCCTACTGTAATAAGCGAAGGACAAGCGTCTGAACATAATCCTGAATCTATACAGGGCGAAAGTACACGTTCCACGATCTCACTCGATGAAGTTATAGCGAGACAAAATTCAGCAGCTGCTAACGCTGTCTCTCAGCCTGCGCCTCCTGCCCAGCAACGTACTTCAGCGAGTGATCCCAGTCCTATCAGTGCTTTCGCTGCCATCGGAGGCAGCACAGGCAACAGCGTTAGTGTGCCTCCGGCCGTTTCTAGCCCACAGATAGCTTCCTCGTCTGCGAACGTGACAGGTCAATACTTTCCGAATACTTCTTCTTCTGGAACGACCTTCGATGCCGCTCCGAGGCCAACACAGAGGCAGCACAGACCTTCCGTTTCCTTCGGAGGCCAGCAAGAATACACCATTGCATCTCCTCAAAATATCTCACTTCAACAGTCTATGCAACAGCCTATGCAACAACCACAGCAAGCTCAAAGTCTACTTCAGTCCACCTTCCAATCTCGTCCGCAATTCGCACCTGCACAGTCTTCGTTTCAACCGCAGGCATCACATCCACCGAGACGACAGAGTGATGCGCAAATGCATGGACACGTCTATGCAGCCTCCGGAGACGCTGGCATCGACTCGATGCTAGCTGATCTGATGCGACAGTCACCAGCAGAAAGAATGGGCATGCAAGCTCAACAAACGCGAATGTCCCCAGCGACAGGTATGAGCTCTGTGAACACCGCTATATACACGCAGCAACCACAGCCACAGAATCAGCCAACTATGTCGGGATCCGTCTCGCCCTTGCGTCAGCCTCGTCCGATCCAAATGAACCAGCAGCCGGCAGGACCAGCAGCAATGTCCAACCAGACTTTACAGTCTCGTCCCATTCTAGGCCATCCTCAAGCTCAACAACCACCTCATATGATTCAGCAACAGCGCCAACAGCAGCATCAGCAGCAACAACAACAACAACAACAACAACAACAACAACAACAACAACAGCAGCAGGCTCAGCAAATGCGCTCTTTCCAGCCTCAACAGTCGTATATGAGCAACGCCACGGATCCTGCTATCTTCACAGGCATGCAATACCTGCCGGCGCAGTCAGCACAGATGCAGCCTTTCCAAGCTCAGTATGGCTACCCACCACAGCAACCGCAACAGCAGCGGTCACAAATGCAACAGCAGCCGCAAATCAGACATTCGCAAGCTATGCAGAATCAGCCGGTACAATTCCAGAACAGAAATGTCAATACCGAGCAGGAAACGAGACAGCCGGAATGATCAAGTATACGGCTGCTGCCCTCATATGAGCTCGCTCGTCCACTCGAAACGCAGAAACGCTCGTCGAACCGGCAGTAGAAGCCCGCTCACTGCAAGATGGGAATCGCCTCTAGAAACGGCGATCTAGGCAGTATACTTCCCTGCCTCTATATCCGGGTAACAAAGTTGCTGCTTTGAGCTTGCACTGCCGTACAAATCCGATAGAGCTAGCAGGCTGCAATGCTTAATATACTACTATACTTTGAACGGCCTATTCAGACCAGTGTGCCCTGCACAGGCTTTTCGGCTCACCGAAGGAACGCATGACCGCCAACTGTAGATGACAGATAATACACTCCTTTGAGCCATCGCATTGTAGCCGCTAGAGTGATAAACATAATAATAATGATATCATAGCAGGTCTGCTTCCGGAGCGCCAAAAGCTCTGAACGGGCGACTTGTCTGATAAGCTGTACTCACAAACCGGGACGATCTTGCTCCTTGTCTATGTCTCCATAGGCTCGAAAGATGTCCCACAACATCCTGTCTCCCGTAACGGATCGTCTATGATACGGATGCCTCCGTTACGTGAGACAGTTTGTTAAGGTTTGCATGAATCCTGATTCTTATGTAATCCTGCCGACGGCTGAAGCGGAATCGGCGAAACATACCATGACACTCTTTTGTTTCTTGCGAACCTACCATAGACGGATACGGGATGGAGGGCGATGAGGACTGGGTATCGACGTCTCCCATCAAGCTTCAAGCACCACCAGCAAGACGGGCGTTCACTCCTGGTCGCGCCCTGTCTCGTGAAGAGATCCGTCAACAGCGTCGCAGAGGCCCAGGACCGGCGACCGTCGTCGATCATGCCCTGTAAGTACAGAGGATGGGGGGCGGACTCCCTCAGTGCAGACTGCAATGACAGAGCAACCAGCTGTACTGATGCTTGGTGTCTTGCTTCAGAGCTCGTTCCACGTCTGAGAAAGGTATCTCGACAGGCCTGTTTGCTCAAGCGTCGACAGGGCAATTCTCGGCTTCCCAAACTGCAGAGACACACCGTAACAACGTGGACCACCACACGGCAGGTCCCACACCGCCTGGCACCCACCGTACCAAGCAAGTATTGTATAGCAGCCCGCGACAAGCACGTACACAGACACTGGCTGGACTGGCTCATCAGCTTCAAAGCTCCCCAAAGAAAGTTGCTGGTGAGTTTTACGGAATCTGAACTCCTCACCAGCTCTTTTATGCAAAACGCGTCTCGTTACGGCGGACTCTTGTATAATCATGCGTCAATGTTCGATCGCCCTGCCGATAAATAACCATTTTGGCTGGAGAAAGCCTTTCATAAGCTTATCTGATCCATTTATCCTAATCTTTGTCATTCGCAGCGGAAACTGACTCGCTCGAAGCAAAGCAACTCGTAAAGAAAGCCCTAGCCGGAAGGGAAACGTCACAGGCTTTCAAGAAAAATGCTAAGGACTCAAGTAACGTTAACGCGCATTCAAGTAGTACTGGTACCATTAGTAGTCATACAGTGAAAGTAACGGAAGCTAGTCCTCGCAAAGACCGTCGGAATTTGGAAGAAGAGCACGCCATCGTACGCGTGGAGAAAGAGAGCAAAACGTATAGAACAACGTACAGCAACATCAGCGAGGAAACATCAGCTCGTTTCCCGACCATATCGCCTCCGCCAGATGAGAGTCTCTTTCGCCCGTCAACCTCACCTTCGACTTCGTCTCATGCCGAGCAAAGTGTACCTTCAAGCAGCAGAAAAGTAGTCGCAAGTCGACTGACCTTCAATGAGATCGACCAAGCCGAAGAACGAGGTGAAGATCTTCTCCTGTCTTCACAACATTCACCACCTCGAGCAGATCACGTGAAGGAGATTCTTCGCTCGCACACGCCGCCACCTGCAAGACTTTCTGAAGAACTGCACACTGACGAAAGCAGACTGCAATTTGATAGGTCTGCTTCGAAGGTGAAGAAGAACTCTGCAAGACCACTGAAGCGTAAAAGCTCACCTGCCGACGGGCTGCAATACGCCGGTGATGCAGAAGAAGGTCTCTTCACTGAGCAGGAAGAGGAGGAGGGGCAAAGAAGCCCAGAGCCTCAAGCAAAAGGCAATAAAAGGAGGAAAGCTCCGCCATCGAATGAGAGGAAAGTGGAACAACGCAGGCTCGGAAACTTACAGAGCTTCGCAGACTGGACTTGGCCCGCCGTGCAGGAATCCCTTAAGGAGTTCAGGTATGTCACGTGCCTACTTGTCCCTTGCAGGCTTGAAAGTGACACCCTCTGCAGCTCCGCTACGCCTGCACTTGCTAAGCAAATAAGAAGGATTGAAGCTTCACTTAGCCGCATATTTGCTGACAGGGTAAGTTTCTTCATACGCGCATGTATAGGCGGAGCAGGCTATCGATTTCCCAGGCAGGTGCTGACCGAAAGGTATGTATGTCCAGATGGCAAAGATAGAGGAGATCAAGGCTCTACAGGTCAAACGAAAGAAAGAAGTCGACAAAGCTCGCAGGATACATGTCGAACGTACATCTCTCGCCGAACGAATGAGGGACGAAGAACGTCTCTGGCAGAAGAGCCGTCGCAGCTTCCGCGTGAGCTTTCACGCCTTCCGAGTCCATGCTTCGTGCACAAGCTAAAACCGAGCAATCTACACTATTTCAGATCAATGTAGGATTGCACGAAGCGGCTGTTCAGACCTCTGCGAAATCCCCTGCTTTATAGGCGGCCGAGCTGAGCTGAACCGACACTTCCCGCGTGGGATCCTGTCAAAACAGACCTCTCTGCGATACCTATAGAACGTCAAGTGCCATTACATCGTTGGAAAGCTGGTATTATCGCGTTTCAACACTATGATTGCCAAAAGCAAGTGAGTAAGGTCCGACCGCAAGAGCACGACATGAAGTGCCAGGGAAGCGCTGGCTGTCGTGCCAGAGACCAACGCATCGGCGTCGAGTTGGAAAAGATTGCACTTGAGACGAGTGATCTTTCGTGGTTCGAAATGCGTGGGGAGTAGTCCAGTCGGTCCGGAGTTTTGGTGGATGCTTGGACCAGACCGATAAAGGGGCATGCTATTGCTACTGCTTCCGATATGGAGCGCAGATGGGCGAGCTATCATAGCGCGAAGCAAGCGGAAACCTGGGCAGGCAGCACAACACCCACGCCATGCCACGACATACGTGAGGGACCGGTATGCACGGATAGCTCGGGTCTGATAAGTTTCCGAGGCAGGCCAAACCTGAAAAAGTCGCGAACCCGCTACACCCTGATATCTGGTTGAAAATTGGGGCTTCCGTTCATCTGAGACACTCTCCAGTAATCGGCTTGCCCGAGTGAGGGTGCTCGATCACGCTGCGGAACAACGACGCGCGCATCTGGAGAGCCCGCCGATTAGCTCGTGGGTGCAAAGCTAATATAGTGGGAGTCGCCAACGCTGTGAATTATTATTTTTTCCCTGGAATCCGGATGGCATCGATAGCAACCCTGCAATTTTGTTTGAGCTTCAGTGCGGCACTAGTCACGGCGAGGAGAACGCTCGTAGGTAGCTAAGAGCGACGGAGCAAGAATCAATCACACAAGATACATTATATTCCCGCAGTCACAAGCAGAACGGTCAGGAAAAGAGCGGGAGGCGGAGCTAGTGCCAGAGCACGTTTTAAGTAGAGCGAAGCAGCGCTGTCGTGAAGGGGTGAACCCACAGCGTGTCGAAGTGCTCCCCATCCCAAGTGAACTTGAAGTTCGACAGCGGTCTGGCTGTGAAAGATCTTCCGTTCGCAGGTAGAGGCAGCTTGCAAGCAGGAAGAAACGCTGTTCGCAATAACCGAACACGCAAATACTGGGTGCGTCAAAACTTTGGATCGTTTCAGAGACCCATCTGTGGCCCGAGTGTCTGCACAGTAGAGTGTCGGCTGGCAGTGGCAACGGATACGTGAATACTGCCCTCCGCGCGTACTTGGTGCGCGCTACCACATTGGGCTTTCAAGAACGGTTGGAAGAGCTACCAGTACCCACTCGACTCCATTCCATCAGAATTCTTTCAATTTTGACCCCGTTCAAGCTCGAGTCTCCCTTTGCTTGTCTAGCGATTCGTTCCCTCATCACCGCGGACCATTCCACGTGCGAGCAAGCGAGCTCATTTTCAACGTTGCGAAGGGGCTCTCTGCAAGAAACTGCCTACCTCCACTTCCACTAGCTATCGGTCACAAGCTGTGTCAACAGCCAAAGGCAATGCAATCTGTTGCCCTTCCACACTCATTCTGCAATCTTTGAATGACACACCGTCTCTAGAACTCAAATACACTGCAAAGATTCTCCTGTTAACGCGATCGAGATACTTCAAATGGGCTCAATACTTCCCAACAACTTTGGCAGGCAGCCAGATGTCGAAGCTTTCCCTGTCAAGACAGAGTACAACCACATAGAAGACCAGCAACAGTTTCATTCGAGCGAGGATGAATTTGGCGGACCCGACGAGCGCCAATCGCAGCCACGAGAAAGTCTACCATTCGGCGATGGCTACAGCTCGCAAGCCGGGCCAGACGGATTTAGCTTCGCTGCCACTGGCGGAGGTTCAGCGACCCCTAGCACGTCTGTCAGTATCATCTCATTGCTCAAATCGTATCCCTCGTGTCCTTGGCTGATTTTTGCATCTTTCTTTCGGACACGCTGTCGCAGGCCCCTGTGAAAGACGGGCAACCGATCAGTGTAAGTTTATTCCCTGGCTGCGGGGTAGGCTGGGTTATCGATTAAAGAAGAAAGCTGACGCCGGGGCCGACTTCCGCTCAGAAACGCACCTTGCAAAACCGCAAAGCGCAACGCGAGTTCCGACAGAGGCGAGCCACTTACCTGAAGGATCTTGAAGCAAAAGTTCGCCGTTATGAGAGCGATCCTGCCGGCGTGCACCCAGAGGTGCATCACCGGATCAATCATCTCGTCCAGGAAATTCAATATCTGCGGGCAATTATCGATAGGCTGCAACTCGAAAACGCGGAGCTCAGGCGCTCAGATCCGGCTTATGGTACCCCCCAGGGCATCCCTTCGGGCTCGCAGCCGTCTTACACCCTTCACCCGGCTTACCCTCCTCCTGCATCCATTCATCGCTCTCCCCAATCCTATGACAGCAACTCGTCAGCACTCGCCGAAATTTACCAACCGCCCTACCAACAGGCATACAGCACTGCAAGAAATCATACTGAAGGGGAATCCCGGCCAGTAGGATATTCCTCCGATCAGTCTGGTTCACATACCATCTCTCATCAGGTTGTGGACGGTACGCGGGGATCAGCGTTATATGCATCAAACCCTCCTATGGAATGGTCAGCCGTAAGGCAATCTGCTGTAGATGACCGACCGCGGACAGCGCCGCTGGATCTCGCTGCGGTGCCGCCTGTTCCACAACACGATCGCGACCGCAGCGAATCTGCTCATGCCTATCTGTACCCGAGCAGTGGTGTACAAGCTGGCTATTACCAGGATTCGGGCAGACACTCGCAGGTACTTCCGGACGATGCTATACCCAATGCAAGCCATGCAGCTCATCATCACACGCTTCACACGTCGAACACGAACCCAGGCGACCTTGCAGCGGGTACCGGGGGTGGTCAATTCACGCAGTACGGTCAACCATATACTGGAGGTGGTCAAGATCAGCGGCCTTCTGGTATCGGCGGCCAGGGGCAACACACAGAAAACGGCGCAGGATGGCACAATTCGGCTACAACAGGCCTTGTCTACGGGCGGGCTGGGGTGACAGGACACCAGCATAATCTGACCGGCGTCGACGGAGGGCGGGACAGCAATTATCAGCAAGCAACACAGTCTCATCATCAGGCCATATCCCACTATCCGCGCAGCAATAGCCACTCTCCTGTACAAGCCGCTTGAGGCGTTCCGATCTTGCAGGTCTGCGACGCAAAAGGCTATTCACATTGTCGCCCAAATCGCCACACAGGCGCCCGTCCCTTGCCAGTCTAACTAAACCTCATCATGGCTCTACGTCTGAGTCATCCTCAACAATGAACCAAAATACGCGCGGCCATACTTCTCCCGCATCCTCTCAGCATTTGAAACTGTTCCGGAGTTTGTCAATTTTAGTCTATGTAGCAAATTCACTTTTTTACAAGTCATTACGCACTTCATAGGGTACAAGGGGTCATCAAGAGCTTGTATTGGGAAAACGACGTTCGGCGCAACACACGCATAGAGACATTAACGTAGAAACTTCACAATGCATACATAATCACTTCACTTTGTTAGCAGTCAGCATTCGTTCGTATATACACGTGCGTGCATCAGTCATCTTTGTCTTTCAGTAATCTCTGCAAATCAGAATCATTCGTCCTTTACAGATCGAGGTTTTTCGTCCAGGACTATGGTAGTCGTTACAATCTCGTATGCGGCTGCAGATATTCGCTCACATATGTACAGTGGAATTAACAATCCGACGGGACCAACGCCGCTTGCGGAGTGCTGCAGTACTATTTGAAGCTCCTGCTGCGGCAGGCGGCGGTAACAGATGTCCGTCAGCATCGACAGACGCCCAACCCTCACTATCGACAAAGCCTGCTTTTCCAGCTTCAGGGTAAGCGTCTGCAGTCCATGTACCTATCAGATCAATCTGCCAATCCTCGTTAGGTATCCATACGTAACCTCTTGGCGGCGTTATAGTCTCGAGCTTGACTGCTTCACCAGATGGGGATGTCGAATCGTCAGAACGATTGCTAGCTGTACTTGTGCCCAATGAACGATTGGCCGTACTTGAGGCACTGCTCGTCTTGGATACATGCTCCTGGTTGTCAAGAAGTACCTCCCACGGCTTCCAATCTTCCAACTTGAGCACATCGGTCGACCAGCTACCGTCGAGACTTCTCCTTTCGTTCTCGTAAACCACGATCTCCTTGATAGTCCTACTTTCGCCTTTCTCGTTGGGCATGACTATACTATCCGGCAATGCATCATCTTGTAATACCTGATCTCCTAATGCTTTAAGCTTTATGAAGCGTAGTTTTGTCGACGGTGCAGCAGACACATCTGCCAATACTGATTGACTGAGCGGATGACTTGCCAGCAGAGCCATTTCGCCTGCGGCGAGGAAGATGTAGCGCATATCTATGCGGGAGTGGAAGAAGAACAGAATGGTAGAGGTGATGACAAAGGTCGCAGATGCTAGTTGAAGCATAACGAGGGAGAATCTTCTGTTTGACCAGTTGAAGTATGGCACCAGCTGCCGGCCTGCATCCGTGAGATCCGCAACGCGTCCCATAAGCTCTTGAATGTTCTGTAGATTCTGAAAGTAGTCGACTGAGCCTTCTGTTGGAGGCTGACCTGACGGAGGCGGTTTGACAGTGTGCGACTCTTGATATGGATTGTTGAGAGAAATAGGTTCGGTCGGGAAGCGTCTAGAGTGATTGTATAGAAGCACAGTAGCCAGAGAGGTACTGGGGATGAGGAGAATAAGTTGAGGATATAGGCCTAGTAGGGCAGAATAACATTATACGAAAGATGTCAGCATTGATGATGACGCTTGGGTGTTCAGACGCCACAACGGTTACTAACAGATTATTGCCCATGCGCATCCCACGAGTAAGGTAAGAGTAGGGTCTTGCCATCTGAACACGCTCTCAATAGCATCTTGAACAGCAAAAACGGGTCCTGCTTTGTGCACGAAGCGGGTGAACTGGAGGGTGGTAGTTCTCAGCGAAAGCGAGGCTTTCGCCCCGTCGACACTTGTGCTGGGCAGACTGGTAGCGATGAGGTCCGAGATGAAGTTCTGCGCTGATGAAGATGTTGCATCTCTCAAGCTTGATACGGAAGCGGAGAAGCCAGAGCTGAGAGAGGTGCTTTGTCTCTTGCTGGATGCAATGCTTGCAGCATTGCCGGTCTCGCCGGCTACCGCAACATGGCCAGACATCCTTCGAGGCGTTTACGACACGATCTTGAAGAGGAACTTGGTGGTCATATTGATGACATGGAACGTGCTGATGTGCTGATGTCTCCCTGTAGTCAGTTGTAGCACTTCTAAGGATGCTGTTCTCGATTGCCTTTGCGTCTCCCTCGCAGCTTGCGCTTGTAAGCGGTCATCATTGCCCTGATTTAACACCATCGAAGAACAGCAGCAAGTATGCCACTGATACAGCTCAGAGCAGGGAAATGCGAGAGACGAGGGACTACCAACTGGGTGGATCCGCAGCCTGGCAAAGGGTGAGTTGTGCCATCCTGCAAGTGAGGGGTGTGAAGCCGATGACGATGACGACGCCTGCTTCTTATGCAGACTGGTAGCTCTAGAACAGTCAAATGAGGATGGCTTGTTACATTGTGAGTAGGCAATACGCCTATTTATTGTGCACGTCAGTAGTGCAGCAGCTGATACCCATGCCGCCAGTTCAATATCGAGACCTAGAGAGCAACACGCTTGTAGATGTTCGTATACTACCCCCAAGCACACCAAGCAGGCAGCAAGCACGGCGAAATACAGTTTCTGACATGTGATACTTCTGCTGCAGGACCTCATCCTTTTCCCTGGCGACGCAACTTTCACCAAATGCACATCAGCAGGAGGAGGCGACGCCGCGCGAGTCTATGTCCTCAAGTTCACTTCATCTTCAGCAAGGCATTTCTACTGGATGCAAGACGTATCAACAGAGAACGACGACCGACTAGCTCGCCGTGTGAATGCTCTTATTGATGATCCAGACTCGCAAGATACAGGTGATGACGCGCCCATGCAAACGGATCAGTCAAGCTCGTAAGCTCCAAAACCCTCGCGAGTGCAAGAACGGAGAATTAGATGTTGTACTAGACTTTCTGTCTCTGTGCTCAGTAATGTAGCGATGCCATACAATCAGGACATATCGGTACTGACTATTGCCTCTCTGCTTTATCCTTTGCCACGCCGATACAGAGTGCCCGCTGCTCCCACCTCAAATCAACAGTCATCAGATAGTCAGCAGAGTTCCTCAAGCTCCTCGAATCAGCAGACGAGTCAAAGATCAGCTCAGGCTTTACCGTCAGGAGTCACAGCAGATCAGATGGCCCAACTCCAAGCTATCCTGGCGCAATCTGGCGGATCCGGGACTGCAATGTCTAGCAATAGCATGATGCCCTCCGTCTCTCTAGCAGACATCCTCTCGCCAGCACGTCTAACAGCAATGCTCGATGCAAATCCGTCACTAGCCGAATCACTTTATCCTTACCTACCTTCCGACACTTCAGTAGTCCCTCACAACCTGGGTACACTCAAGCGTGTAGTCACGTCGCCTGAACTACGTAAAAGCGCAAGAAGCTTAGACCAGGCACTCACAACGGGAGCACTTGGTCCATTGGCTGCTAGTCTGAGCATGTCCGAAGAGGAGACCTTCGGAGTTGAGAATTACCTGAAAGGCGTGCAAAGGCTTGGGGACGAGGAGAAGCGCAAGGCGGGGTCGGGAGACAGCTCAATGCACACTGATTGAAAGACAGGGGCATGTCTTGCACAAGTGCTGCATCATATTCGTTATCAGGCGTGTTCCGTGGCTGGCATTTCGGTTTTTGCAGCAGAGAGCAAATTACAATTAACAGTACAACAAGCATGGACGTGTCTTTTCAGTGACTGCCGGGGACTTCTGTTCGTGCTATTAGCATAACCCTGTTTTCGGGTGGCGAGCTCAATGCTGGTCTAGTCGCTGTCTCTCAATCGTGCTATAGGAAAAAAGCGGTCAGCAATCGTAAAAGGAAAGGCCCGATGGTACTCACGACTTCTGCTTGGCGTTCCTGCTAACACGCCAGTATTTCTCTACCGCTCCACTTGTTCCTAAAGCAGTCAGGAATTCTTCGTCGTGAGTAATGACAATAAGCTGGAAGTTGCTCTGTGCTTTGCGCTCCTTGATGATGTCGGCCAAGGCTTCGGCTAAAGCGAGGATATTGTCTCTATCGAGGTTTGTGGTCGGCTCGTCTAGTGCGAGAATTCCGCAATTGGTACCGAAGGACTCGGCCAGCGCTAGTCGAATGATGATGGATGCTAGCACCTTTTGACCTGCACTGCAGCGGCCACGCATATCGAGCTCAACCGAATCTTTCACCATGACAACCTGAACGTAGCAGGTCAGTATGTGTAGGCCATACAATTGAACAAGTTTTATGAGTAGAAGTCAAACTCACGCGGTAGTTGTATGAGCGGTTGCCGACCTTGACAGCACCATCATTGTCTGATTTGATCATTATGGTGTCGATGTCTGCGAGGCCAGTCAGCGTTTCGTCAGTGCTGCTGGTCGGGGGAACGAGACGCACCTGTTCCTTGATAGCACTTGTTCCACAATGCTCGAGCAGTGTCGTTGATCTCCATCATCTTGTGGCCGTGATACTTCATGATGGCACTGCAAGACACGCTGAATCAGGAAGGCGCCGAAGCAGGTCTTCGTAAAATACTCACTTGTCCAATGCCTTTCCGTACTTCTCAAGATCTTGCACGGCGAACTCTGACGTCTTGACTTTGATAAGTTGTCTCGTGTATAGTTTCTGTACATCCTTATACTCCGTCTCCAGCTCGCTTTGACGTTCGTCCAGGGTTGTCTTGCTCATTGCTAGTTCTCCTGTAATCTTTGCTTGCTGTGCTTGTAGTTCTTGCAGCTTTCGACGACCCTGCTCGTAGTCTTTGTCAAAGCGTTCCTTTGCCTTGTTGGCACCTTCTAGATCCTTGCCGGCAATCTTCATCTCAATCTCCTTCACCTCTTCTTTCAGCATCCTGTAGCGGATGTTATCGTCAACATTGCGCTCCAATTGTTTACTGTTTGCCTCCTTCTTTTCCAACGCGGCGATCTGTTCACGCAATGTAGCCATGCGGTCAACTTGATTTCGGATCTCGCTATCGGCAGTGCGGATGCGGGCTTCGATTTCCTTGAGCTTTGTCTTGATGTCCTGCTTTCGCGCACTGTGCAAAAGTAGGTCAGCAAGAGTTTTGTCGCATTCAATGTGAATCACATACTCTTGAACCGTCCTGATAGCTGCTTTGAGCTCGTTCAGACCCCTTGCAAGGTTGTCCATCTCGGCTTGAGCTTGCGTCTCGGCTTCACGATGGCTATCTTGAAGCGCACGGAACTCCTTGCGCATTCTCGCTAGAGCTGGCTCACTTTCACGAGCTGCCTTATCGATTTCGTCCAATCGCTCTTGCAGTTGGCGCTTTTCAACATCCAGTTTCTCCTTATCCGCAAGCGCTCTGGTACGAACCGAAACCTTCTGTTCAGCCTGGGTGAGTCGCAGCTGAGCGCGGCTGATCTCTGTCTCGCTTGCTCGAATCTGTGCAGTCAATCTTTCCTTCTCTCTTGCAAGACGGTCCAGATCCTTCTTGATTGTGGAGATCGACTCGCCTAGAGCTTGTATCTCCGCTTGAACATCATCGGCTGTTCTGGATGTACCACTGCTTTGCAGCTGACCTTCGAGGAACTCAGTGTCGCGTTTCAGATCGCCTATCTCGGTCAGTAGACGTTGCACGTCCGAAGCCACCAAGCGAAGCGACTCAAGCTCCCTGAGACTGGATTTCAGCTCAGTCACTTTGGTGCTGGTTTCTTCCGCCTTCGCCGCAATATCGGTATGCTTGGCAGTTGCCCCAAGGATTTCCGCCTCGAACTTGGGAATATCCTCCGTGCGAAGCTTGGCGGCTCGAGAAGCCAGAGGCTGCACTTTTCGCAAGTCCGCCAGCATTCGTTGCCAGTCCGGAAGATCACCCTGAAGTTGAGCAATCTTGGCGGGATTTTCTGCTATCATCCTTTTGCACTGCAATCATTTGGAACTGACTCAGTCATCGTGTTAGGCTAGATATTGCAGATTGAGGAAAGCTTACATATGCCCTGAAGCTCGGTAAATCTGCTTCCTCGAGACCACGCGAGCATGCTATGCACACGTGTTCCTTTTCTCCATGCTGAATGACGCGTTGATAGAAAACTACCGCAGACTTGAACTGTTCGACACCGGTTTCACGATCTCGGATCTCGTCCTCGGCCTCAGCGATAGCTTTGTCCAGATTCTGACCCTCAGTCTGTTCCTCAACTGCAAACTCATTGTCGCTTGCTTCTTTTTCTGCAGCTGACTTCTGCTGTCTGAGTAGAGTGAGCTTGCTTTCAATCTGGTTCAAATCCTTTTGGGAAACTGCCGAGGCCTTTTCTGCTAGAGACAATTCGCCTGTTAAGCGAGTAATTTTGCTTTTGACTGTCTCGAGCATACGCTCCTTGTCTAATTCGTGTTGCACATACTTCCGATAGCTAGCTGAATGATTGTCCAGCATGTTTTGTAGGATCTCCTCCTTTTTAGCGGCGTCAGAACGTTTCAAGGCAAGCTTCGCCCTGGTATCAGCTTGCGTATTGAGGCCAGAAATCTCCGCATGTAGTTCGTCACGCTTAGCTTCCAGTTGGCGCAGCTCGCGGTTCTTGCTTGCAACTGTTTCGTCGATGGCAGCCTTCTTGAGCTCCTCCGTTGATGTTGCGAGGCGCGTCTCGGCTTCCTGTATCTTCTGCTTATGAACTAGGATGTCGCTTTCACCACTCCGAGAGTTGTCTATTTGGACGATTACCTCGTCGATCTCCGACTTAACTCTATCTTGCTGCTTCTTGATGTCAGCACGTATTGCACGACCAGATTGCTGTTCCGAAGTCACCGTGCTTATAGCTGCACGCTTTTCTTCTTCCTCTTTCTTGTTAGTTTCTTTGAGGTCTTCCCATTCCTTCTTGGCTTTGTGATGACTGCTCTCGATTCTTTCACGGAAGTCCATAATCTGACTTTCTTCTAAAGGGTCAACATCGAAACCTTTGATATCATATTGAGAAGCCAGGGTCTTGACAATGTTCTGACGGTTGTAGAGAGCTCTCTCAAATGCCTTCTGCTCAGCCTCGAGACCACCTCGAGACGCGACGAGATTCGAATGAACACTTGTTCTTCGGTGATGCTCGTCTTCCGCTTCTTGCAGCTCTCTGTTATAGCTCTGCTTCTCACTTCGCTGCTCTTCGGCCTCTTTGGCGAAGTTGTCGCGCCTTCTCTCCAACTCTTGCCTGGTACCGGGCAGCTCGTTCATTGTGTTGCGCAAGCTTTCAATGGTCTTCTTCTTCTCGTTCTTTTCGACTTCCAGGTTACGTACCTCGTTGAGAATACGTGTGTGCTCAACTGCCTTCTCGTAGAAACTTCGATTATGCTCGGTGACCTCTTTGATATACTCGACTAAACCTTCTTCTTCAGCCGACTTTTGGGCAATGCTTTTCTCGAGCTTGCTAATCGCATTTTGTATCTTTACTGCCCTCTCCCTGTCTGTTTTAAGCGCCAATAATCGTTCTTTGTCAACTTTGGTCTCCGCTGTTTGGTCTTTTCGGATCGCTTTGATCTGATCTAAAGCCTTGGTATACTTTGTGGCCTCGAAGATTTCATCAAACTTCTTCTTGAGTACTGCTGGCTCAGATAATGGCCAATTCGCATCTTCTTGATGACAAAAGATGACATTCTCTAAAATGGCTTTGCTGACACCTAACAGACGTGGTATTTCTTCGTCTAGGTCTGAACAACGCGTCGAAATCGAAGTTCGCTGTAAGTCGGCAGATTAGTCATGACATCCGACAAGCACTGGATGTGGATACTGACTTTTGTCTTGCTTTCCTCGTCGTTTGTAAATGATAGGGTTCCTTCCAGCGTTTTCAGTGAAAGTGCAGTCTTCTTCTTGGTGACCATCAATCGGCGAGTGGCAGTCATCTGGTCATTGTTGGTATTGACGAAGCGTAGTCTGACTTCCGCTTTGACCTCTGTTTCACCAGCCATCTGAATGTTTCTGTCAGCGAGCATTCTCCCGGTTACCAGAGTCGTAGATGCTCACGTTGGGATCGTGTACAAACGCGCCACCCTTGCTGTTCGGTGGCATATCGCCTGTAGTGATGTACTTCAGACATTCGATGATTGTCTAAAGCGGTAAGGCTCAGCATGTCCCTCTATGAAAAAGCAAGCTGCAAATACGGCAGTCGACGCACTGTCTTGCCACTACCATTATGCCCCACGATAACCGTCAATGGGTGATAGAATTGGATTACATTGAACTCCTTGTCGTCGAAAGCCCTACAGTAGAAGACAATGTTTAGTGTGCTGGGCGCGAAGTAGATGCTACAGCGTAATCGTACCGTATTCCACGAATACCTATTGATATTTCGACGCGCAAAGCACGGTCGATCAGCTTCCAGTCCTCGTTTCTCACACACAACACACACTCGAGCAGTGGTGTGTCCTCACCCAGCTTATCCAATGAGCTCATGTTGAGGTCTTGAGGCCTCCTGGCCCTGCTGTTTTGTTACTCCCTGCCGGTGTCCGCAGCTAAGGAAAAGCAGGAACCCAGTCCTGCGAGTGTCCGGCATGATCGAAAATGGCAAAGCCACAACCAGGTGACAGTTGGCAAAGGAAAGCTTGTATTGCTCGGCGACACTACTAATTACAGACAACAGTACTGCTACTATCTATGTACTTCTCATTGATGGGACGTGAAATTGCTACATCGTGGCTTGCTGAAAACGTAAGTCTGCACGCCACCGCGCGCGTGTGAACATGCCAGAGTAAAGTCAGGCTATCCAATTGAAATTGAACGACAAGGTTAAAGAGGGTATTGCAAGGTTGCTGGTACAGAGACTCCTTCGAGAACTTATCCGAGACCGTGGGTGTCGAACGACGCCGTCTTGATATTTATGCCTGCTTCCGTGAAAGAGGCCGACCCAGCTTTTCTCTAATCGGCGTATCACTCGATGCCGAAGATTGAATCGGTTGAGATGGGAATTCTGGATTGGTAATGCGTCCTTCTGCTGATGGAGCCTTGTCATGCAGAAGAGTAATCATGTCATCTTCACTCTCTGAAATGAGAATGGTCCCGTCGTCATCTCGCGAGGACGAAGGCGCGTTGCCTGCCGAACCTCTTGCCTGGCTGCTGTTCGGTTTGATCTCGTTAGGCGTGGCACCGTCGGAAATTATTGCGTTTGTATCCTTTTTATTGCTGATAATGTCTGATTCGCTGTCAGACGGGTCTTGAGGAATGGTCCGCCGGGCACTGAAGGTAGGTTTGGGACCTCCTTTTCCGTGTTGTCGGGCCCGCTTGGAAGATGAACCGGACTCGGGCTTGCTGCTGAGTGGTGGCTGTGACTGACTTCCGCTCGAGAGTTGTCGTTTTCGACTGGTCGACTTTGTCGACAGAGTCTCTTTGACAGCGGCTTCAACGTTACGGTCGATGGATTCCGGTGGCGAGTACCTTGCCGGCGTCTTGCCTTGCACAGACGACGCATGCGCGGCGGAGAGGTCATCATCGTCACCATCCTCAGTCATGTCGATGGCTTCTTCCTTCTTCTGACCTTGAGAACTGTGAACTGGCTTGATCATGACGGCTGGGAAAGATTCGTCGTTTGCACTGGTATCTAGAACGCTCAACTTGATAGTGCTTGACTTAGGCACGCTCGAGTCAGGAATGCTCGACTTCAACGATGGCTTTGCAGTGTCTTGCGTTTCCCTGTTCTCATTGTCTGTTATCTCGGCGCTGGAATCCTCGCTGCCGCTAGTGTCGTCCGCCATATTTTGTCTTGCATTACCCATAAGAGCGGCAGACCCCTCTTGCTGATCATGCGATTGACGAAACATTACAGGACCGTCATGTTTGAGACCTCCAGCTTCCGTGTACAGTGGCGATGCCATCAAGCCTTCTTTGGGGGCATCCTGAACCTTTTCTTTTATTGCTGCCAGCAAGCCAAGCTCGATATCCTTCTCTGACTCTTGAGAAGTGACACCCTCTGCAAGGATCGTCGATACAGATGCCTTTGGTGTCGATGTCATATAAGCGTCCTCCGGTTCAGGTGAATTATCAAGTGCCATCGTATATTCCTTGACCGGAGATTGTCTCGACTCAGTGCGATGCCGTTGACGACTAGGCGAAGGAATTTCCACGACGAAGGTGGTGCCTTTCTCTCTGGGTGTGCTGTGCTGCTGTTGATGCGAATCGACAACCGGGGAACTGCAATGAGCCGCAGAGGAAAGCTTATGGTCCGAATCGTGCTCATCCGCGTCAGAATGACGCCTCAAAGAGCCCTTCTTTCCTGGCTCCTCCACTGGCGATGAGTGATGCTGACTGACCACTTCGAGATCTTCGCCTTCATCATCTTCTTCAGCGCCTGTTTCTTCTTCCGCTTCGCTGGCTTTAGCAGCTATTTGCCCCGCGCGCCAATCTTTCCACTGCTTGGACTCAGCCACAAGTTCCTGATAGAAGACTTCACGCTTCTTTTCAGCTTTTTCATAGTGCCAGCGCTTGTCTCTTTCAGCAGAAGACATCTTCTCTTGATTGACCTAGACAAACAATATGTAAGACATGGCTTGCAAATTGTGAAAGACAGCACACCCACCAGAAGTGGCAAGAGTTGCTCCAGATTTTGAAGGAGGACTTCCGTAAAGTGTAGAACGTAGAGACCGCAGTCGCTCATGTTGGGCTGCTGCGGTACCGACGCCGCAATGCCCTTGAAGATACCGTCGCTGTCGTTGACTGGGACCACGGCATCTTCTGGCAGCTTGCCTTTGTCCTTAGCTTCTGAGACAAGGTACTTCTTAAGGTGGTTGATAACAGTGGAGTGCCTACTATGAAGCGAATCCAAGGTAATAATATAGCACCTAAGAAAGACACGTAAGCTTCCTTAGGGTAGTCCGCTAACTGTAAGTCGACCAACCTCTCATTTTCGGGCGTCTGATCTGCGCTCTCCTTCGAATCACCAATAGACAGCCCTTGTACTTGGTCACGCAAGTTATTGGATGCATTGACGTCGTCAGTTCGAGGGGCAGTCGGTTTTGTGACAGTGCTGTTCGTCTGCGACGTCTCTAGCGAGATAAAGTTGGTGGCTGCCGAACCTCGAGGCTCCTCAGCGCCGTCTTCGCGGAGGTCCACATCCATAAGGGCTGGGGAAGATGACTCGGATCGATCGCTAGCTGGCAATTCTGGCTCTGCTAGCTCGTCGAAATCATCCACTTGCATGCTGGCGTTCTTCTCATCTGGAAATTGAGCAGTCCCGAGAGGTGTTCGGGTATCGGACTGCAAAGCCTGCTCGGATGGAGCCGGATCGAAGAATCTCGATGTCGTGGTCTCCTTCTTGACTGTAATATCTTGGGAGTTCTCCTGGGAAGATCTAGTAGATCGCTTGACGGTGACAGGTTTGGCCTGTTTTGGCGGCGCGGGCAGCAAAACACGTGACGGATTGACGATGATAGCAAGATACCAATGGAAGCTAGCAGCAGGGCATCAGCAGAAATGAGAGGCAATGTACATTCAGACTACATACTACTCATTTATTGGCACGAAGATAAACTTTTTCTCGAATAAATTTATCTTGCTCGTCCATTTCCGCACGGTCTGATACGAGTCGCCCCTGCTCTTTCTGTAGATAGCGCTATGTTCAGCCTGTCATCCCGCTCAATGAAGGCTGGGCCACCTACTGATTTGGTGTCGCGAGCTTCTTGTAGAAAAAAGAGCTGAACATATGTATCTGTTCTGCCAATGAGGGATCTACATCGCGTATCCGTTGCCAGATCCGTCTTACAGGGAGAAGATTAGCAAGTCATGCGATGGATCATGGACTAGATACACTTACTTCATGCCGTACTCTATCAGGGTGTCGTTCAGGAACTCCCCTGGCGCCAAACGGTTAATGTCACTGTTGATTACCGTGACGGCGCCCGTGCCTTCTCTGGGGAAAACCAAGGCTCTGCATAACAATGTTGTTAGATACTTCTGGTTAACACATTAACAAAAGAGCTTACGTGTCTTCTTCTGGCGTCAATCGACCTTCCCAAAGCTTGGGATCAGGATGGTGCTCAGTGTCAGTGTCAGAGTCGTTCAGCAGCTCCCTGAGCTGGGTGCCACCACGAGTCTTGGAGTGGCGTGCTTGCCTAGCCGGACGCCGAGTGCTGTCGGGCTCGGGTACCAACTCAGGCGAAGATGAATGTTCTCTGGCTCTTGCCGCCTTCTTCGTGTCCCGAGACGGTTTATCGCTGGCACCGCTATGTTTCGGCCCAAAGAAACTTTTTGCGGAGATTTCTTTGCCCTTACGGCTTGTCATTCTGCGTGGAAATGCGAGTGAGCCAGGTCGCACCGCGTTGGATATGTTCGATACGTACGGCGCATCGCTCTCCGAAGATGAGCTGTCTGCTGTGGTGGTCACCGTTAAATTACCCGACGTGCTAGGTGCCTTGCGCATCTGCCCTGCGTCTGCAGAGGATAGACTGGATGGATAGTGACTTGGATGGTGTCAGCAGTGTGGCAGACAGGGTTCACCGCTTGACACTTACGTGGACGGCGGTCTGGTGCCTGCAGAAGGCTTTGCCTTGGGGCGTGGTCTTGAAGGCTCTACGATGACGGGAGTATCGTTCTCTCCTGCTATGTTGTGAAGTTCGTGATTATGGCGAGGGCGGTTAGGCTGCATAAGAGCCTCTTGAACCGCTCTTCTGTCGCCTGAAGCTGCCGTCCGAGAATCGCGCTTGCGTTGCTTTTGACTGGCGGACGCTGCACGACTCTTTTCGGTCATTTCGTTCGCAGATAGCTTGGCTTCTTGCAGCAGACTTTGCCGTAACACTTCAAAGGCCTTGGAGCTACAAACAGCCACACTAGAGTCAATCACTGCCAAATGCGGTATGAGTGTAGTGTTAGCACTCACTCAAGCCATTCCAGCGGTGGTATGCGATTGTCTGATTGCAAACGCTTAGCAAAAGTGTCGACTTGAGCCATCTCGTCTTTCACTCTCTTCTCGTTCCAACCCTTTTCAACTCCTGAAACTTGAAAGAAATCTGGATCGTACAAGTCAGAAGTGAGACCCAAGAGCGTCGATGCAAGACGACGGCACTCACAAAATGTAGACTTCGGAGCGGCGAAGTCAGAGAGATCCTCAGTTGGGTCGATACCAATGAAGATGCTGGACGTTGTACCTATGTGCCGCGAGGGTAGTTTCAAGCTAAGAATGTGGGAAGGATTGATGACTGTATTGATAAGGGTGGGGTCGCCGCCAGGTGTCGTCCGTGATAGCCTACAGGTCCCTGTTATCGCAAAACAAGGGTTGTCATCCGTCGTTCCGGTTGAAAGGCCCAGGTCGTGACCAGTAGCACAATACTCCCCGTACTGCGTGATGATGCGGCTGAGAGGTAAATATATAGTGTTACTGCTCAATTGAGAAGTGCCTTTCTTCGAGCTTGCCGCACTTCTACTCTGCATCGCATCTATCTTGCTTGGCTTCTTTTCCCGTTTCGATGTCGTGGTCGATTTAAGAGAGAAGCTATCAGGGCTTCTATTCGTCGAAGATTGCGGCGGCTCGGCATGGATGGTGTTGCCTCGCCCTTTAGATTCGAACAGCTCTGTTTGCTTAGCTGTGATACCGGGCGGTATAGCCGACGTGTTCGTCGCATTCTTGCCATTTGAGGTGGTCATGCGCGCACCGCTGCTGCGCGAAGTCCTGACATGGGGACCCTCGTCATCAGAATTCTGAATAGAGTCGTGCTCATCGGAGCTTTCACTCAAATCTATAACATTCGTCTCGGCTCTGCCTTTGCCTTTATCTACTCCTTTACTGCTCAAGCTGGTACTTTTGTCCTTGGTATCGTTGGGGCGGCCGTCCTTGCCTATCAACAAAAAGTCTAAGTTACTGTCGATACCTACGCCTTGTGTGCTTGACGAGGTCGAAGTACTTCGCATTGAACGTTGGTGGTTTTCTTGGTTTTGCTTTCTTAATGCGGCGCCTACGATTTGGTTATTGCCTGATGCGCCTGCATTGCGGTTAGCAGCTCCCGCGATAGACATCGGAGGCTTGCTGCTGGCTCCTGGAGGTTGGTTGATAGCCATACCATATGAGTTCGTGACCGTATTGGAAATATTTGATGTACGGGAGGCTGGGTAGTCGGGCTTGGCAGTACGGTTTTCTTTCTCGTGGGCACTGCTAGACACGTTTGTTGGGTTCCAAGGAGCGCCAGACGTATAGGTCTTGTGAGAGGCTTGGCTGGCATCTAAAGTGCAACAAACAGACATGCTAAGCATCAGTAGTGTTGAAAGAGTGAACGTGTAGAGACAGCTTACCACGTCCGTTCCTGAGGAAGCTTGGGAGGGTCTTTTCCTTGTTGAAAATACCGCTGTTCTTGGTGCCAGACCCGTTTGGTGGATCTCCTTGTCTTTGATCATCGAAGCCATTATCAACATTTCCATATGGCCCCTTCAATCCGCTGATAGCGTATGCACCGCTCGCTTTGCCACGGTTCGTACTTGCTCGTGTGCTCGAACTTGTAATAGTTGGGTCCTAGTCGATGAAAAGAGAGGAGCATTCGTTAGACAGCTTAACGGGTGAGGACTCCGAATGATAAGGGCGTACGCTAGGTGTAATAGGACTGTAATAGTCAAACAAAAGGTAGAAAGCGTGCGAGAGAAAGCGAGGTCGATCGGACAGTCTCCAAGTCAGTACGTATACCAATCTTTACGCGACGGTGATAACACAGCAACTCACGTTCCTTTCTTGATAGGAGGCCTTCGAGACATTTCCGAAGGGCGTTCAGGAGAGCTGTTGAAGTCTCTATGCTTCTTTCGCTGTTTTGTGCGTTTTCGAGGAGAGGACGGACCAGCTTCAGACTGGACTGCTGCTTCGTCTTCGCCGCTCGAGAGTTCGTGGACTACACGGCTTCCTGAGCTGCTTGCCTGCAGAAGTGTATACAGTCAACAGATCAGTAAGCAGTAATGAAAGTTTGTCTTTGCGACTAGGCTCTGAGTGTCAATGAGCCGTCACTGAAGCGATGGTGTAAGCTCACCGTGGCTCTGTCGTTGCTGATGCTGCTCGAGCTGCCGTCCTCGTAATGTATGTGGACCGCCCGACCGTCAAAGAGTCGCTGGTGACGTCCGAAGCCTAGATGTGCCATTCATAGAGTCGTTATGGCGCAGTATCATCATTTGCAGCTGCTGCTCGTAGCCTTGCTGTCCTTGTCTTGTGCTCTTTGCTCTCTCTGTAATGTGGTGGATGGATTAGGGCGGAGCAAAAGCGTGATCGTGGCGATTGAGGCGCAGAGCACTCTGATAGTTCAGTATATGCATCCACAGCTTGCGTGTTTCATTCCAATATTGAATGGGCGTGTCACAGCATCTATGAGTCTACTATTACACTGTATTATACCGAACTGTGTTTACCATACGAAGCCGGGCATACTTTGGATAGAAATGGCAGATGATCTGCATTTTACTCAATACCTTGCTTTTCCAGCTCAGCCTTACTGACACCCTTCAGTCTAGCTTCAGTCTGTTGAATTGCTCTCCTCAAGTCATTACCCGCCTGTTCACCCAAATCAAATTCCTTGACGACTTCATCGACCATAGCGGGCGTAAGCAGTATTTGTGGCAATTCCTCCACTGGCTTTGAAGGATCTTCAACGCTCTTCTCTGTCAGATTCGCTTTGTCGTCAGAGCGCCGTGAGTACAGTTCTTCTAGGATCTTGCTATTCTCCGGCCGTATTTGGCCTTTATCCATGATACCAGTAAGGTATATTGAGGATTTCAGTGCTCGCCAATGACTCCATGCTCGCCAGCAGACGTAGAAGAAGGGCTGTAACGGTAGTCAGGGTCAGTACTGAATCTTTGCTTGGAGGTGATGAGCCGTGATGTCGCACAAGATTGGGAACGACAGGCAGCAGACCAATAGGAAGCGTAACGGCTGGCAATACATGCGTCAGCTATCTTTCAGGCTTCAGCATGACGTTCTGAAAACCCACGCATAAGCCAGAATGATCTCTTCATGAGCTTGTCGTGATGCGGTGCCCGATGTTCGAGCATAGACCGTAAATTCTGTTGTAGGTGGTCCGCCGACACTAATGAAGAAGGATAGTATAACGGGACCTGCGATGATTAGCCGCCAAAATCAGCTAGAGCCTTCATGTCGCTGCTAATCTATTGCAGCATGCTCACGACTGTGTGATCATCTTCCAATGGCCTGTCTTTGTCTTCTTGTTTCCGCCGTGTCGGGATCTTGGGTGCCGTACTCGCATCCAAAGCTTTCAGTAGCCATTCTTCGTACTCTATGCGGTCCCTGTGAAACGTGACCAAGGTCAGGCAGAAGTTTCAGAATGACTAGTAAGGTGGTGAGCATACATCATTTTCTCTCCGGTCATCTATATTAGTAAGGAACCAGAGTCAGCTATCAGTAATATTGTTCAATCCAACACATCCCGCTCACGTAGATCTTATGCTTCCAGTTGCCTTTAGGAGCGTTCCCAAGCTTCTCCCACTGTTCAGTGGCTTTATCTACAGAGCCATAGATGACACATCAGCATAAAGGAGTCCATCTCCGCAGGGCAGGAGTATACCCACTGGTCGCTTTTGAGATGTACCCCGCCAGCTTCCCTCTTTCCGGCTCATTGACAGCTTCTACGTCAGAGCTATTTGCAGGATCTCCGCTGCTTTCGGGTTCTTTGCCTTTGATTTGCCTCTTGTGGGCATAGTAGTATATCAACTCTGGCTTCTTGCATAATGGCAATGCTATCAGGCGTAGCTGAGTGCGTGTAGATGCCTTCACAGCCTCAGTGGCTGCCTTCGAGGCCATCTCGGTGTGTTCGTTGTAGATGGGTTCTTCCTTTTACGCTGCGAGTTTTCCAGCGACAGTATCAAGAGGCGGAGTCTCTAAGGGGTGCTCTTGTTGGGAAGTAGGCAGTGTTTTGCTGTATGTCGTTGGCAACTGGGAGAGCAAGCTCCCAAGCAGGGAACTTCAGCTGTACGGTGACATCCGCCGATCGCCTTTTTCGGTGCAGGCAATTCAATGACGAGCAGAAGTCAGGTAGAAACAATACAGTGCGAGAAGTGCAACTTGAAGTAGTCACAACGGATCCTGATGTAGAGGGTAATCTGCTTGCCTTAAAACTCAGCCTATGACAAGTTTGAAGCCGAGTATAATCCAAGCTCCTTCCTCGATGTCGCTCGCCACACTTTCTGTTCCTCTCCGACTCACTTCAGGTCACGATAACTGTACACGCTCGTTTCATACTGGGCTCCTTGGGCTGAACAAGAGGCAAGATGGACCTCGGAAGGCAGCATGATGGCTCTTCCGACGAGGAAAGCGAGATGGAATGGGAGGAAGTCGAAGCTACAGCCGGTCCATCTCAGCCTGAGGCCTCGACATCGGCATCAGGGCCAGCAGAAGCAGATGGGAATGGTGAAGCAGCAGGGACAGCCAGCAAGACGGGCGTCGAGATCACCCTGCGTCCATCGACCATCAATGTAGGAGGCAAAGTAAAAGGAAAAGGCAAAGGTCGCCCAGCGGGGTTCTCTCTCGAAGCTCAGCAAGAACGCGCAAATAGGCAAGAACTACATCGGGTGCATACGCTTTGCCTTCTCATATCAGGGCATGTTCGCAATGGATGGCTCAACGACAAGAGCTTACAAGCTCGGCTGCTCAGCAAAGTGCCTCTGAATGTCCAAAACCGCTTTCATGACTTCAGCAAAGCTACACATCCAAAAGCTACCGATCGAAGTAGGCTCTTTGAAACTGCAATGAAGAGTCTGATGAACTGGTGGCATGAGCGCTTCTGGTTCGATGATACACATAGAACTTCCTCATCCGCTAGTGGTGGAAAAGGCAAAGATCTCTTCGACTTGCTAGCTACCCCGCATTCGATACAGACTGAAGATCACAGCGATATGAGAGCGATGATCGACAAGCTATCCATAAGGGATCGTATACGACTCATGATGCCGTTCTGCGAAGAAGAAGACCTGGTAAAGCTCATGAAGTCGTACCCTGATACTTCGACTCCGCACAAGGGCAAAGGAAGCTCAAGTACACCTTCCAAGAAGAAGACCAAGCTCCCCAAACCGCTGTCAGCCGAACTAGGCGAACTGATACGCAATTCACAATCTCTAGCTAAACGTGCTGTTCAGATGGTTGGTACGCGAGATATGTCAGCTCAACTATTCACGTGCCTTTGTCGAGCTCTCGATATTCCAGCAAGATTGGTATGTTCCTTACCAAGCGTAGACCACAGAAGTGCTAGTAAAGCTAGATCAGACGATAAACTGGGTGACTTCAAGAATGGTCCAAATGGAAGTGCACAGAAAAGAAAGATGGACCAGGCAATGTCCACCGCGACGGAAGACAGTGAAGATGGAGCTGAGTTTGAAGAGGTCAAGATACCTTCTTCGCTGCCGCGAAGAGCTCTCAAGGGTGTCAGCGGGACTGCAAGCGATACGTCGACTGCGAGTAGACGAGGGAAGAACGGTCCGGGAGGCTCTATGTTTGTCAGTCGGAAGGGCAAAGCCAGTACTCCAGTGATTGACTTAGGTGAGCTTGGTTGTCGGTGCTTTTCAGATATAGTAGCTGATGGCACAGAATATACCTTGCAGATGAAGTGTCGCACGCTGTACCTACCTTCTGGACGGAAGTCTACAATCGCTCTCTGCAAGAATGGGTCACTGTCGATGTCATTCGCAACAAGTTCCGGCCTCGAAAGGGGGAAATGGACAATGGTCGCCTTTTCTATGTAGTAGCATATGAAGTTGATCAGTACATCAAAGACATTACACCTCGCTATGCCAAATCATATGCTGGTCGGACGCTCAAGATGCGTATACAGAATAGAAAGAAAGATGACCCCGATTGGTTCGACGAAGCTATCCAGCCGTGGACTAGACCTTTCTCACTGGGTCGCGAACAGAAGGAAGATGAGCAGCTGGCCAGATATCAAGAAGCAGAACCTATGCCTACAGTCCTCGAAGGATTCAAGAATCACCCTCAATATGTTCTTGAGCGACACCTGAAACGAGAAGAAGTTCTCATACCGAAAACAAAACAGCTTGGCTTGTTCAGAGGAGAACCTGTCTTTCCGCGTTCAGCTGTGGTAGGCGTGAAGAGTTCGGAGAACTGGATGAGAGAAGGAAGAACTATCAGAGATGGTGAACAGCCGTTGAAGAATGTTAAGCAGAGAGCAGTCACTATTAACCGCCGGCGAGCTCAAGAAATGGCAATGCAGGAAGGACAAGAACCTCTCATGCAAGGCTTATATTCTCGAAATCAGACCGAACTTGTGATACCTCCGCCCATCAAAGATGGGAAAGTACCGAAGAACTCGTACGGTAATCTTGATTTGTTCGCTCCTCACATGTTACCGAAAGGAGCTGTTCATCTACCACACAAGAACATCAGAAAAGTCGCCAAGGAGTTGGGTATCGATTTTGCAGAAGCCATCACTGGATTTGAGTTTCATAAACGCAGAGCTGTACCCGTGGTCAGTGGTATCGTTGCAGCTGAAGAACACAGAGATATGCTACTTGAAGCATACTATGCCCAGGAAACAGTGGCTGTAGAGAAAGAGATGGCTAAACGTCGAGAACGGGCACTCAAGAAGTGGAAGAAGCTCATCGTTGGATTGCGCGTCCGAAGTCGTATACAAGGCGAATATCGAAAGAACGAGAACGCATCAACCTCGCCTGAGAAGGGTAAGAGCAAGGCCGAACTTGAAGAAGGAAAGTCTCAATTCCAGCTTGCGGCGGAAGAGGAAGAAGAGCTTAGAAAACAAAGTCAGATTGCCGATATTCCAGATCCATCAGCTACTTCGGGCGGATTTATCACGAATGGTGTACATCCAGAAGTGCCTGGAGGTGCGCTCTTCCCGCCATTACATCCACATCCTCCTGCTCCGCTAGATGACGGTCAGCAACTCGACCTGACAATGCTGGATCTACCACCTATGCCAATACCGGACCCTGCTGCGGTGGACTATGAATCACCGATACCCGACTTCGCACAACAGGCTTTCAACGCGGAATTTGACTATCCTCCGCAATCGGAATTGAATGACATGGCTATCGACGTCTCTCGTATTTCGCCTGAAGCAATACAAAGAATGGAACAAGCCGACAAACATTCTTCTCGAAGCTCATCATCGGCTTCTCATCACTCAGAACATGTTGACCTGGACGAGTTCACGCTTCGTGATCCCGAAGAGATTGCGAAAGGCGCGCCTGAGATTGGAGACGAAGATGAACCCCTTCAAGGTGGATTCATACGCGATGACGAAGAAGATGTAGAGAAACCTGTCGTGGCGCCTGGAGATGACCCTGCTGCACGCAAGAAACATCGCGCACCACCTTCGGAAGTGTCACCCCGGGACGACAAGGGCGAACGTGATGTCGACATGGACCCCGTGAATGATGACGACTCAGAAAAGCCTGTCCAAAACGGACGCGCTACTCGGAATGGTCTGAAAGTCAAGCTACCCATTAGGAGCAGCAAATCTACTGATGTGGAAAGCGACGAAGGAGAGGCGGAGGTGGCGGAAGAAGATGAACATTTCGATGAGGCAGACTATAGAGAACCCACGCCTCCAGCAACGACACGATCCACGCGCTCGACACGAGCCTTAAATGGCAAAGGTACTTCCAACGGTACAGTAGCTGCGTCATCGCCATCTTCTGGCCCAGCAATGAGACGCAGTACGCGCACAAGCGCAGCTCACGCTACAACTGAGAGCAAACCTGCCGCCAGAGCTACACGAGGCAGTCGGCGCACCGCAAAGAAGGAGGAGACTGATGAAGATGAAGATGAAGACGATAATACTGAAGAAGAAGTGCACGTTACATCTAAGCGAAGCATAAGGACATCGGCTCGCAAGGCAACTGCGCCCGTCACGAATGGACGTGCGACTCGTACTACGCGGAGTGCGAAGGTCACGTAGATTGGAAGTACCGACGAGAAGGATGTAGTCCGGGAAGTGGATGTGTCTTGAAAGCTTGATCCGTGGTCTATCATAATTTGCCCTAGCGAGACACAGCAGTGCCCTTGTAGCCGTCACAATAGAATGAATGATGTTGTAAGGCATACGTGCTGTGCGTTAATGAGAGGCGAAACAGTAAACACCCCAAATGCACGTGGCTGCCGTGGGTAAAAGCTTGACAGTATGTTTGTATAGGTACAACGACGGAAACGGATACACGATAGACTCCTCTTGAAACCTGAATGATGGCTAATCATGCGGCGACTTCTTTCACTAGGTCCTTGAGTCCCGCTTGATTGGCTCCTCTGGAAACACAGGTAGGGAAATCAGCATGGTTCCCATCAAACATTACTAATGATCCTAACGCTTACTTCACTGTGCCTTTAGTCGCTCCATCCTTGAATGACATGAATGTGGGTACGGAGGCTATGCTATAGCGACTCGCTAGCTCTTTCTGGTCGTCGATGTCTACCTTGAGAAAGACAGTCTTCGGGTTCTAGTGTTTGAAATGCGGGAAGTAGCGAGGTTAAAAGGGAATGTCAGTCTGCTTTTCTATATCCATGAAACGTAATAGTCATATAACGATTATGTGGAGGCTTTATTGAACCCTCGAATGGAAGTTTTGGACGAAAGTCCAGGTTCTGCAGTAACTTACAGCTGCACGAGGTTCCGTGCAGCTGTAAGTCACTGCAGAACCTGGACTTTGCCACTTCAATATGCAATGCAGTTGCCGTAACCTTCGAAGCGGTTTTGTGAAGCTTTGCGAATAATGTTGAAGTGGAAAGCGATAGAGCGAGAAGATTGATGGAGACTCACCTCCTTCGCAAGCCCGTCATAGATGGGACTCATTACCTGTAGTGAAAGAAAGCCACGGCGGGGAAGTCAGCAAGATGGCATTAAGCAATGCAATTCTCGTATGTTTTACCTTGCAGGGACTGCACCACGTAGCTGTGAAGTCTACAACGACAGGTAGGTTCGCGCTCTTCGCTCTTGTGAGTAGCGTGTCGAAAGCTGATTCCGAGCCAATGTTGATTACAGATCCGTTCGACATGGTGGATTTTCTTCAGAGCAAGTTCCGTATGTTTCGTTGACAGTGTGATAGCTTGATAACTACTCGAAGGTGTGTAAGCTTGTGCTATAGCTCGTACTGTTGTGGTTGGCGTGCTGCAAAGAGAGCATTGCGTACAGGCTCCGGAAGTCTGCATGAAAAGGCGATCGGACGGCTTTGTCAGCATGTGACTCCGTCAACGCTTCCACCAGAAGCTTCTACTTCTGTACTTGTTCCGCACATCGTATCGTGCTCCGCGCACAGAATTATATATAAGTAACAGATTCGATCCGCCTTCAAGAGCCTTTTTAGAAGCGATACAGTGACGATCACATTTGCATTGTGGGCTATGGAGAGACGTGGTATACGAGATGGAACACAAAGCTACTTGTTTTGCTGTAGAAACAGGAAAGGAGGTGTCTACTGAAGCTTATAGTCTATGATACATTGATTCGTAAAATTTTATCGTCTAATCATGTAATTAGTCGTGCATACTTAGCTTCCTCAGGTCGGTAAGGGCTGAACGTCCAACGAAACGCAACAAAAGCGAGAACTCAATCCTCTTTCAAGACATTGACATCGTTGATCTCATTAATTTCGCCTTGAACATTGGCTTCTGCCTGGTTCTTCTTTCCGGTGAGGCCAGCAGCATCTGATGAGGAAGACAGGACAGTCAGCTGCCGCTTATGAAGTCAAAATGTTCGACGAGACCAGCTTACTTTGCTTCAACTTCTCAACACCGCCTTCGACGTAGCTTCTGGCAGTAGCGACAGTGGCGCTTGTACCTTCTTTGACCCTGTTGATATCGGGTACACTTTGCTTCAACTTTTGTACATCTACGCTGTTCCTGACTCTCTCGACTTCAGGGCGTACTCTCTCCCTGACCCGGTTCATGTCTACCTTTTGTCCGCTGATGAAGCCAAGTGCAGTAGCGAGCACGAGTACCAATGCAAGTAGGGATGCAGTACCTAGTGTACCTACGTCTTTACCGAAGATGACGGTGTTGGAAGTGTCGGCCCAGCAGGGGAGTGTGTTGTTGGGATTCATGCCTTGAATAGAGGAGCAGAGAGGTAGGCAGGCGTCTCGGCAGTGGAGCTGCACAGACTTGCCTTGAAGTGCTGGACCGGTGAGCCAGCCTCCATTGGGTGTAGTATTAGATTTGGTCTCGGTGTATGAAGCTTCGACGGGCTCGTCTATGGACGTGAGTCGGCGTTAGATTGACCAGCGTGCATCATGTAATGAATGAGTAACAGCTGTATGACGTGACGTACCGCCTGTGACAGAGCCAGCGTAAGGCTGCATGGCAGCTTGAACGGTGTCCTTGAGATTGCCAGCGGCAGGAGCGATCTTATCAGTGAGGCCCATAATGGATTTCGACGCGTTTAACACTTGGTGGAGATTTGAATTCGATCTGCGGAAGTATCGGTGGGAGAAGAGGAAAGAAGCGGTGGTGTTGGAGGGGACTTAAGAACACCTTGCTGAGCATGACGCTGCTCTCATACTTGACGACCAAGTCGAACGCTGAAAGTGGTCATTGTGACGCATGAGTGTGTGAAACGTTTCGGCAACGTCATTCCAGGACATGAGCGTCGATAGCGGACAGGCCTCCAAACAGAAGATCCAAAGTCTGTTTGGCTCTTGCATTTGAAGGTCTGTGCACTGTCGACACTTGTAGACTTGCGGCTTGCCCCACTGGCGGTCTTCTCCTCCGTTCCCGTAAAGTATTACACTACTAGTTGGCGAGACTTCGACGCCAACACCTGCGGTATGCTCCTGTTGACCGGTATAGACGAGACGACTCTCGAACAAGTGAAAACGACCTGGACATAGTGTATCAGGGTTCGTGCTGCACCGTCTTGACCGATGTTCTGAGAAATCGAATTCTCGTATTCTAGTAAGAGATGTCGCTTTGCGCTCCGATACAATGGCTAGCCGTCGGTATCGTCCGTGATGCTGGTGTAAGTCCTGTCGCTAGTAATTTGCGATGCAGACGGTATCAGTGTGTCGTTGCGGATCTTCTCTAATTGTCTAAAGTCTCGCATAGCTGTGATCATGTCCATATCCTTGCAATGATCATGAAGATTATCGACGACTGCAATCTCGGTGTTGATGATTTGACGAAGATTCTCTCGGAGAAGAGCTGTATTCCAGATTTCGATGCTACTGCCCTGTAGCTGGTCTAGATCTGTCAAAAGTTGCTGAAGGCGTTCTTTCACATTGCTTCTGTATTGCTCGGAGAGTGCAACTGGTGTAGTGGATGGTATGAAACTTGGAACTGTGGACGGGTTTGAAGCAGCCCGAGGAGTTGGAGTTGCGGGGTTGCCGTTGCCAGCAATCGGATCGTTGAGGGTGTCGCCTTCGCGAGCAGGAGCGATACCGTTATCTACATGAGTGACTGATGAAAGAAACAGAATATATTGATTCTTGCTATTTGAAA